>JAGFMF010009921.1:0-65433 GCA_019455555.1 Galemys pyrenaicus
GCGGGCAGGGGCACCTGGGTCTTTTTTTTTTTTTTTTTTGTCTAGTTGTATCACCTGGTCATCTGTGAGCCAATCACTTTGGCCTGGGCCATGGACTGTTCTGACTGACCAACCATGGACAATAGGGCAAAAAGGGGGTGGAGTCAGCCTCACACATCAATGCGAATGACCATGGTTCCCAGGGAAAACCAGGCAGATGGCACCTGGCTATTGGCAGGTTGAAAAGTCAGGAACCACTTCCATCACAGCCTCCATTGTGACACAGATCTGGGAGCAGACTTGGGCACTAGGCTGGGTCCTGAAGCCCATATCAGGAGTTACGGAGTGCTGTAGGGTGGAAGGAATCAAGCATCAGGCTGAAAGTCAGACTTTCAGGAAAATGATTCCAGTCCATGAGACTGATATCCAGCATCTTGTGAATTCTATGCTTTCCAGACTTGCCATGGAGAGAGTTTTATTGTTCAACCTGCCAACAAAGGGTTGAATTTGCTGGAATGTTCTGAAAAAGATTTGTCATCTTTGGGGAGACTGAGTTCCTGCAAAGCTTTCCAAGCATCTCTAGCAGCTTTATCCTTTGTCCTGTAGACCATCTGGGCTGCGGTTTATGAGTCAGTGTTTCCATGGGTAAACATTATGTGTTTTACTCATATACATGTATTTAAAAGAAATATGTTGTTGGCAGGGCCTAGGGTAGGAAGGGGAACTACCATTTTATGGAAACAGATGAAAGAAGTTCTGGAGATGGTGGCGAGGGTCACATAATGATGTAAATATGCTTAATGACACTGAACTGTACACCTAAAAGTGGTTAAAATGGGCAAGTTTTATTGATTGGTATATTCTATCTCAATCAAAAAAGTTTTTGGACCTCCCTGGTGGCGCAATGGGTTAACCATCGCACTATGGAGCAAACCGCAGTCACTGCAGCACAAATTCGATCCCGGCTGCCGGCCAGGGAGGGGACCCACATGGCACAGCAGACCTCTCCTGCCTCGCCTGCTGCTCCCCTCAGCAGTGTATTTCTGTTCATCTGCCTGTTCTGCCCCCTGCTCTGTCTCTAGTGAATTCTCTCACCCCCCACACCCCTCCAGCTCTGTATACATAAATAAATAAATCTTGTTCATAAATAATCTTGTTCATAAATAAATCAATCAGTCCTTGCATACATAAATAAATAAATCTTTTAAAAAAAGTTTTTTAAAACTCAAAAGAAGAAGATAAAAGGAACATACACATGTCATCATCTTCAAATGGAAACCAGCATCATATCTCTAAATAGGTGAAAACAAAACCAATGAAAATAAACTATTTGTGTTAAATTCTATCCTAATACTGTGACCCATAAGAAGGTTTTGAGCCAGAGGAAACTGACCTCTTATTTTTCAAATGAATATTGGGAAGAGCTACAAAATGGATTAAAATATTTTAGCATTCCACTTTGACTTTCCCCTTGACAAAATCAACACAAGTAAAAGAGAATTGAGCTGGGAAAAATATTTTCTTTCCATGATTCAGTGTTATTCTACTGAGGTGTCCACACAACCCCCCAAAGACATCCTTGAACCCCCAGAGGTTCTGAGAGGTTTCCCTCAAGAAGGAGGGCATAGTTGCCACCATGGCAAAACTAACAGGCAGCCGGTGAGACGTCCCTCCTCCTTCTCTCTTTTCACCCAATGACTCATTGTTGATCTGATTTCATCACAGATATTTCCATAGATTTCAGATTTCATTTGATGAAAGAGACTTATTACTTTAAATATATATGTTTGAAAATGATTGGCCTAGTTCTGTGATGGTGCTTCAACTTTAGATTCCAGAATTCACCTTAATTATTATCATTCTCAAATCAAGCAAGCCATGTCCTTCCTTTTTTTCCCAGTCTCTGTATGTTATTCTTTTTCTTACTGTTGATTCAAAGCAGTCTTAATAAAAAACCCAAGTGGTGTTCTTTTGGGACAAATACTTCTAGAAGCCCCCTCTTCCCTTTCCCCCAAAGATGCTTGAGGTTTATGGTAATGCACAGAATATACCTTAAATGTCAGTTTTATTTATATTATTACTTACTGCATCCTACCAGTTTCTAATGTGTAACTTTTCTAATGTGTTTCTTTACTAATGTGTAAAGAAAAATTGTAAACCATGTAAATAGGAATAAGCAACATCAAGGTCACCAAAACACTATATTTATGGATAAACAATAGGGTTCTCACATCAATAGGAATACTAGAATAGAATGTCAATAGAAAACTAAAAAAATGAAACAAAGGACACCTAATAAATATTCCACAGTATACAGGAATTGTATACCTACTTGAAATGTCAAAAAGAAACGGTTTGCAAATTATTCCCTTATCAATTATTTAACATATTCATCCTTGAGAAAGCTATGTATTAATTTTAAAGTCACAGTTATAATTTTAAAATAATGAAGTCACTGGGTATTTATAAGAGAGAATTTTTCATTGGGAAGATATGAAAAAGTTACAAAAGATATGTTAAAGTAAACAGTTATCAGCAAATGTATGATAGCTCATGTTTTGGTGGGAGGGGGTTTTGCTTAAGATATTTGCTCTGAACATGTTTGAATGGTCAGTGACAGTCTTTTAAGGAAGAACACACTGGACTTAACTACAAAGACAGTAAAAAAACAAAAAGGGAGATTTGGGAATGCAAAGCAAGAATGCTCAGGTATGTAAAGGAAATCCTACTGATCCAATGGCACTACAGCCCTGATCCACTGACTTAGGGTATTGCTGTCTCCTGCGGAAACACAGTCAGTCTCTGTTGGCATCATCTCCAAACTGGCAACACAGCAGCACCTTTAAAGGTTGCTCCATCACTTCATTATTCTTCCAACTTCGGGGCTATCTGGTCTTGGGGACAACTACTAAATGCCGTGACCAGGTGCCCACAGCTTCACTTGCTTGCTATAAAATTTGTTTGATGTGATATTTTTTGCAAGATTTTGTTTGGAGGGTCAGTTACTTGGGAAACACTCAGTTTTTCTGGCAGAGGACTTGCAAGCGGGGAAGACAGTCACACACAGAAAATGGACTGAATGTGTGTCAGTTGCAATCATGATGAATGAATGATCCTTCATGTTGAAAGTTCCCATGTAATTAACTTTGCACTGAGTGACTGATTGTTTTTCTCATATCAGCTCTGTTTCTGAAAGATTGGACATTCAGTAGCAGCATTTAGTAAAATTTCCTGAGTGTTTGAGAGCCTGTGCAAACTTCCATTTCCATCCCCATTCTACTGTACACATTTGTCCAGCAGTGGGGGTGACCGGTGACAGAGGATGGCTTCTGTTCAAGTCATTCGGCCTGGTTGGTTGTTTCATGTTCCTTCCACCCTAAATGCTCTCTGATCGGTAATAACTGCAAATGCAAGCATCTTCTCACTTGTATCCTCTGCTCTGAACTAGCTACATGTCTCTCCCACAGATGTCCATTTTCCAACGACCCATTATTTTTCCATCCAGCCTCCTGACCAATCAGTCTTTCACAATTACCTAGGTGTCGATAATATTCTCATTTCAGGTCACTTCTTTTTAAACCCAAAAATGGATGATCAGGTGCACCTGAAGTTATAACTATTTGCTACATTTGCCTTTTCTACAAGTTCCAAGTATCAGGTGCACTTCCCTTCACTGCATCTATCAAGGACACTCGTGAGCTGATTTTGAGGTTGTGCTGATAGACTCATCCAGACTCGAGGGAGAGGAGGGGGGATGAGAGTGATGGGTGCAAGCCTGGGGATACTGGCTTATAGGGACCTTGTGCCTCCTGCCCTGCTTGTTGTTGTCTTGTACAATGAATAGGGATCAGCCTGTGCCTTTGTTGATCTGGCAGAATGTAGGTAAGAACGTGCTGCCCAACCAGAGTCACCACTTGGTCCATGGTCAAGTGCTCTGTACTGACGTAGCCACAGTCGCTGGGCAGCTCTGCTGCCACCACATTCTTCTTGGCTGTCTTTTCTCCACCTCCCTCTGCTAGCAGGATCCCAATTGCATGCCACCATGGCCCACTAACTTCCTGCCTCTTCTCTGGCTTCATGCCTCTACACGACTTCCCAGAAGTACCACTGAGATCAGATCCCTCATTTCCTTTCTTTTTCTTTTTTCTTGAATGCAACCAATGCAGGTGAATGAAAAATGGAAAGATTGCCACTTGGAGATATCTTGAGTCCCTGGATCCAGCCAAACCTAAAGTCAAAACAAAAGTCCCTACCTGCTTCAAATGTGTGACCCAATAAAATCCCTAGTTTACTTAATCCAGCTTGAGTTGGAGTTTCTTTTTGTTATTAATTTTTTATTTTTAATTTTATATATATTTTACATTATTTTTCATTTTTGTACAGTGTCTATTTCTTGTCCCTGTGAAATTCCCATCACCAGCTCACCCGTGTACCATCACTATAGTCCCTTGTGCTCTTCCCACCCATTTTGAGTTGGAGTTTCTGTCACTTGCAACCAACCAGTCCTGATAGATACAAAGAATCTCTTCCTCCTGAAACCTCTCTTGAAGCTACTATCTGATTACTGCCTGCTTGTATGAGTGATACATACTAGACATCAGACTAGGAAAGGACACAAGTTTAGGTCTCTGGTGGGTAGGTTTTTGCCCCTAGAATCTAAGACTAGGACTGTCATACGTTAATGTCCTGACATCAGGTGCTTCTCTTCTTGGTTACTTTGAAGTTGTCTATCGTGAAAGCTGCCGTGTGCTGCTCCATCAGAAGTAAGAGGTATGAGTTCTCAGGGCGGCTCACGGTCTGAGGCCCTTTCCCAGCTCAGCCCTGCCCTTTGGAAAACACTGGTCATTTTGTCTCTGACGATGTGATTCCATTGCTCATACATCAGGCTGTTGCATCCAAAAACAATATTTTACTTTTGGCTTAAGAGCCCATCTCAACATAAACATGTGAGCTCCTGAATGTCGCTCTAACAGCTTGACAACTCTGTAGGTGTAGAGCTGGCTGCCAGCCAATCCAAATTTTTCTGCTTCTTTCTTTTAATATAAACAGGGTCTTTGAAGAACTGTGGATTCATTGAATGAACAAATGAACTTGTTTACATAAAACACGCAGAGGGAAATTTCCACTGTGCTTCAGCATATAATTTCAGCCTGCTTTCTGATGGGCCAGCACATTACGGAGCTGTTTTCCTAGACAAGGATGTCGTCCTCCATATGTTCACTAATCACTCACCCCAGCCAGCAAGTTCAAGATGTGGTGGGAGGGGGAGGTGCGGAAAGAAATTCTGCTGCATTCGTTCTCCAAGAATGGACTTTTGAGTCTGGAAAACCCTTAGTGATGAGAAAAAGAAAATGGAAAGGGGTGGCAAGCACAATGCATGGCATTTCACTGGAAGGAAGGCAACAAACTTTGGGCAGCCCTTCTGCACCTCCACGCCACAAGCACCCCAAATCTGGTGATTTATGTGAATTCGCACAAGGTAAAATGAGCCAGGTGGTCACTCAGGCCAGGGGCTGGGTGGGATGATTAATGATGCTTGCATGTGGTTGGGGAAAGAAAGATTGCTTTATCCAGGCTCCTGCGTGGAGCTCTGAACAGTCTCTTGGTGCCTGAAGAGGCCTCTACCCCCACTCTACTTGCTGATTAAATCACTCTCGGGGGAAGAGTTTTCAGAAAATGGTTTGTGCGATCACGTGACATCCAGAGCTAGAACACTCACCTGTATTCTTAACCTGGTCTTGTCTGCCCCTGAGTTTTGTTCCATAACCTGGTAGGAGACTCCAGAAGAAGTACCAGCCTAAATGGGCTATGGTGTGTGGCTGGAAAGAGAATTCCATCTAGCACCAGAATAAAGAGTGTGTTTGGTGCTTCTCATGGGTGCCAGGGAGGGGGGGTCCCCTGGTTGGTGAACTCATGCAGGTATCAAGAGGTGATGTACCCCATCTCCCCCCAGAGATGACACGGGACTCTGTCTTTAGATCCTCGATGTACTTTATTTGGCAGGCTCTGATCTGCACCCCTCTATTTCAACTGTCATTGTAAGTGGGTCATTCTAAAGAATTATCAAACCTCAGTGCTTCATGGGAACTCCTCTATGTGTCACCATGGTCAGAAACGTGGGTGGCCTGGGAACCCTCACACTTGCGTCTGGTGTGTGCAGTGAGGACGTCTACTTGGGGACAGTCCCTTGAATGTTGGTATCTGCAGTTGCATCCGAGCTGTCTTGCAGTATTGTGCCAACCCTGGCTCATTCTTTCTAGGGTACTTCAGGTCAGTACTTGGAAACAGATGCCTAGTTCTAGACGATAACACAGTTGGATCCTAAATCCTGTTGTAGTAGAAAGACTCATGGGGAAAGGAAGATGCTGGCAGCAGGCACAGCCCACTGGGGTCAAGTCCAGGTTTGTTCATCAAGGTCATCTGGGCCATCTGAGTCAGGTGAGAGCTCCTCTGGGTTTCCAGCAGCTTCTCTCTGGGTTTCCCCCTCACCTCCCTAGCTAACAAGAAGTGAGAGGGACAGGTGGGAACTGCCCCCATCCTCTCAATACCTTTGCAGCAAACAGGAGCTAGATAATGGCTGGGGGGAGGGGGAAGGAAGGAACTGCAGCCTTGCTCGACCTCCCAAGAGAGACAAGGGACACCTCCCTGTTTAGGTCCCGGGTACCTGGAGGGATGGCAGATTCCACCTGAAACTCAGAGTTTCTCAGGGTGTGGGCTGACTTTGACATTTTCTGCTCTACCTCTGCACTTCGTTCCCTCCCTCCTTGCTCCTTTCTTGCGAATTGTCTTGCTTAGAAAGAGGTAGCCGTAATTGCCCATCGGGTTCATCAAGACAGTAAAAAGTACTGGGGTTCACAGTCAAAGGTGTGTTCTGGAATAAAATCTGCCTCTGACTTCACCTTCGCTGTCCTCTCTGGAGCCTGAGGATGGCGAGGAGGCACATGAGGACAGTTCTCCAATGAGCCTCGAGCGAGTTTGGCTTCTGCTGAGACCCCTGCATTAGGCACCACTGCACTTCACACACTCACCCACCAACGTGCAGCTCGTAACTAATATATCACATTAACCTAAACACTGCAAAAGTCCTGCAAGCTTTGGGACTTCTTCCAATAACCCAGAATGCCAGTATCACCGCAGGCCTGTTTCCATTTAGCAGCTAAATGGCAGTTCTGTGGGCATGCCACTGGCCCGTGTTTGCTTTTTCGGGGTAGAAGCCACTTGGCTCTATCCTTGGTAAATTCGCCTTTAAAACATTTGCCCTTTCACAGGTTAACTGTTTTCTCCTGACCACACTGAAGCTGGCAGAGAGGGATGGACATTCACCTGAACACTCATTTTCCAGGGACGAGCTCATTCATCATGCATCATGGCTGGCTGTGTGCCAATGGGGTCTACCAAGGAGCAGGCCGGGCAGCGTTGACTTAAGGGACCGCAGGGAGCCAGACCCACAGAGGAGGCTCCAGGTCAGTTCCTGGAAGAAGAGCAGGGAGGACTGCCCTGGCTTCTCCCAACCTTCTGCCCCCAGCACCTTGCGAGTTCTCTGGGCTGGAAAACCTGGCCTAACTTGCGATGACAGGGGGCTGGGAAGCAGGGGCCAGAGGAGGCCGGTGACACAGAGCTGAGCAGAAGGGCAGGCAAGGGTCTGAGGGCAATGCATAGTGACCAGCAGGAGGCACTGAAACAGCAGGCCTTCTGGAAGCCAGTCCTGCGGGAGGTCTCTCCTCTTGCATTCCCGAATCTCCCTAATCCCACAGGGTTCCTCCAGGCGCCTCAGTAATCACTTTTAGAAGAAGCTATTTTTCCTTCCAGCTAGACTGGCCTCTGCTGTGCTGGTAGGCAGCAAATACATCCTCAGTAGCTCCTGTGTGTGCATCTCCCGTCACGCTCTCCTTTGCTCTCTGCTTCAGCTCTTACACATTCTAGGGCCTCACAGTAAATATTTTTTAAGCACTGCCTCCCTCTCGTTCCCCTCCTCCTCCCCTTCTTCCTCCCCCATTGCCCTTCCTCCCTTCACCTTCCCTGCCCTCCTCCCACTCCTCACCCTCTCCCTCCATGCTCTCTACTCAGAGAGCCCATCCTTGGCCACCAAAGCAAAGCAACCTCTCCATACCACAGTTGCCTACCTAACGCCATGGCAGTCATCCCAACTGTATGAATTTCCCACTTACTTACTGTTTTCTGCCTATTACCCATCACCCCTCTGCACTGGCCCAATGGAGCTGAGACCTTGGATGCAGACTGTGCCCGGCTCTTGTGACCTACTGAAGGAGCACAGGGCCTCTCACAAGAACCCCTCTTTCTCTGCAAGGCTCAGTCTGTCCAGTTGTCCTTAGATCTCAGTGTCCTCTGACACCCCCACCCCTGCACTGAGCCTTCACCCTCCCAGCCCCCACCCTTGGTCCCCGGCTCCATTTTCCTCTCCAGACACTTTGAGTTCCGTTCACACCTCTCGCTCCTTTCCTGAAGAACGAGGTTTGTTTCTGCTGTAAGTGTAATTAATGCACATCCAATAAACAGCTGATGTCACAGATCGTCCCAAGCTCCTTGCTCTGAGACTCTGCAGATGGCTTCTGGGTACAAAATATTTATGAATCCTGCTTCAGGGGCATATGGCCCCGGAGGGCAAGAGTAACATGGATGGGGGAGGAGACATGTAAAAAATAATGTGTAAAAACATGTAGCGACTCTGTGGCGGAGATTTCCCATTCTGCTCGGTCCCTACGTTACCACATTTGTCCATATAAACCCCACACTCAAATGTCAGTCGAACGCAAGTGGCTTCGTGCTGCTTGTTAAGGACGCCAGGCCTGCCTCTGTCCCTCCCAGGTCACCCCAGTGTGGAGTGACTTGGGAAGAGAAGGGCATCGGTCTGTGCCGCACATGCCCCCACCCCAGAACCCCAGGCCAGCGGGCAACGCAGGAAAGACAAAGGCAGGGGCTGGTCTTGCCGTGATGTCAGGGCCCCTTCCCCACAGCCACCTCTCAGCCTCGGCTCTTGAACTCCAAGTTTTTCACTTTGTAAACAAAAATCCAGGGCCATGAAAACTTGCTTGGCGCCCTCAGATGCTGCTTCCCTGCAGCCGCCCCGTGAAACCTGCTGTCCAAGGCGACCCTCCAGCTCCAGCCTGGCTCTGAGCCCTGAGCATGAGAAGCCACGTTGTTTTCCTTTCGGTGCCTGACACCGAGCCAGGAGCGCCCTCCAGCACCTGCAGCGCTTTGGGGTTTCATTTCTTTACTTAGTTATTTGCGCTGCTGCTTGTTGGTCTGAGGTTGGGGCCAGACGTTGTTCTGTGTGATCTGGGTGTTGGAAAAGAACTTGGCACCCTGATCTGCAGAGAGAACCACAGTATGGTCGGCTGCTTTGGGGGCGAGTTTCTGTTTTTCTGGTTGGCAGCCATATTCATTTTTGGTTTGCTTTCACCTGCCACTCCCCAAGCTCTAGCTGGGTTAAGAGTAGAAGCCTGAAGCAAAGTATAAACACAGCTGACCCAGTGGGGTGCCGGGCACCCCTCTATTAAACTATTGGTCTACTGAATCCCCATAGTCCTCTCCGTAGGAGATGCCATTGCAAGCCCATTTTACAGATGAGGCTGCTAGAGCACAGAGAGGTCAAGCTACTTGCCCAAGGTCACACAGCGACTCACTGACAGAGCTGGGATTTGAACCCTGAGAGTCTGACTCTGGCACCTCACTCTTAACCACTACTTTCTTCCATTCCTCTAGGGAGATGCCACTCGGGTAGAACCGTCTTTCAATCCCAGAATTGAGGCAGAGTAGGGATGAGACCCAGTCCTGAGAGAAATACTCTAGGAATTACATCTATAGAGAGGACTGCTGCCCAGGTAACTGCTGTCACCCCCCCGGAACCTGACACTGTGGAAACCAGTCCCCCCTAGATGACCATGTCCCCAGGACCCCAGGGCTCAGGATTCATGGCCAAGAGCCACGCTGATGCCCCATCATCTGGTGCTGTTTATGCACCAGGCCCAGCACTGAGTTCTTGATGCAGATCAGCAGTGAACCAGGTACCGTGTATGTGTGTGTGTGTGGGGGGGGCATGGGAGTGGAGGGGTGGGCTGGAAATCACCCTTTAGTAAAGAGTAAAAATGAAACTTGCCCACTACAGATATGAATTTTTTTAAAAAATATTTCAAATTTGGTCCCATCCCTACCTGTTCTGGCAGGAAATTGAATCTCTGTTACTGGAGGGCTTCTTGTTCATCCTCCATTTAGCGTCCGTTCAGGGGGTTGACCTGATCCAAGAGAACTGTCCCTTGTCCCGAGGGAGGCGTGGCTGAGCTGGGTCTCCGGAGCCAGGTCACCTGGCTCAAGCCCCAGCTGTGTTATTTGGCAGCCGTGTTGCTATGGAAATGAAGTCCCTTCCTCTTTATGACTGAATATTATTCCGCTGGAGTAACATTCCAGTGTAAACAGCACATTTTCTTTATGCACCCTCTGACCATGGACACTTGTTTCCACATCTTGGCCATCATGAATAATGCTGCAGTGACTATAGGGGTGCAGATAGCTCTTCAAAATCCTGGTGATGATGCTGCCTCCAACACCCCCCGCCCTCAAATGCTGAGCCCTCCCTCTGAAGACAGAGCGGGTCAGACTTAGGGCCTCTGAGGCCTCTGCAGCGCTGTTCCCACAGTCCTTCCTTCCATTATCTTCCGTGGAGCGCAAATGACCCTGGCTTTAAATTTCGAAATGTCAATGGAGAAGGTGATTTCTATCATAAAGCGCTCTATTGGCAGAACATGTACTTATCACTAGATTAACTGGAGTCGCGGAACCAGGGAGCTGAGGATGAATGACAAGGTTTGAGTTGGTGGCTGATCTGCTGGGAAAACAGGAATAATCACTGGTGTTCACTGAGAACTTTCTATGAGTGTGTCTCCATCCAACAATACCCTTCCTTTGGTGACTTCAGTGGTCCTTATTTGGCCAATGGGGAAACTGAGGCACAGAGTGGCCAATTTGCCTGCCCAAAGAACACGGAACAAACTAGAAGACTTATAGACAAATTATTCCCTGATCGAGGGTCCTGGGTTTGAAGGCCCCAGATGGGCCTAGGCAGACCCCCATGGCCTCCTGGAGTGTCCCTGGAGTGTCCCGGGGCTGTGTGTGAGGCTGCTGATGGGGCACCATCACCTGGAGATGGGAGACGTGAAGGGAGCTCCTCCAGGCAGTTCCGCAGCAGCTGGGCAGCGATTTGCTTCCTAACCTATTATTGGTGTTATAAAACCACTGAATATGGTTTATTGCTGCCGCTGCCCTGGCGGACTCAGTCATTGCCACAGCTAATGGCAGCCTTTGCAGTCCATTAGCTGACCTTGACTTTTCTTCCGGTGATAAAAGGCCCTGCTTGCCACAGACTGACACAGCCTTCCCAGGCCCCCATCCATTGCTCCGCACCCGGGCGGGTAGGATAGTTCCTCTGGGGCAGCTCTGACTCTGAGGTCAAAGGACTGGAGAAGGGGAGGGCAGGAGCAGACTGGGAACACCTCAGATGAGGGTTGGGGGTTGCTCAGGCCTGGATTAGGAAGTCCTATTTCCTGGAGATTCTCTTCTCCTCATATCCCACAGGGACAAAAATGCCCATCTTAGAAGGAGCTCAGAGCAGCTGATGTGATCCCCTGGTGGATCTTCAACTGCACATGCCTTTGGGTTTACCAGATCAAGGAGGACTTCTTGGAGGAGGTGGCCTGGAAGCTTGTCCTTGAAGGATTCACTGTTGGACATTAGGAGAGATGAAGCTGTGAGGAAGGCATTCCAGGCACAGGTTGGGAGGACAAGGACACACGGAGGCCGAAGCTGCAGGGGGTTCTGGCACCCTGTCTGGCTGCCTGGGCACATCAGAGGTGGCTTCAATAGCAAACTAAAGACTTTGTATATTTTATTTTTCCCCCTTAACTGTAAAATCTCTGCACATTCAGCTACAGAGGTCTGCTAGCCCAGGTGAAGGGGAAGATCAGGAACTGAGACTGGGGGTGGCAGGGAGGACTCCAGGTATAGCTGGACACCATGAGCCCAGTCCCCTGCGAAAACAAAGTCCCCGCCCCTGCCCCTGACAGCCCAGAGAAGGCTGCTACCTATGTGTGCCATCACCAGCCAGGTCTCTGCAGGAAAAGTCTGCGATCTGGGTTTCTCTTTGAAAAATGAATAGTCCGGTATCTGTACAAATGGGGCCTAACCCCTGCCCCGACCCCAGCCAATGATGAAGGCTTTGTCAGCGAGGGCGAGTTCCCTGTGTGATCCTGGCTGCCTGCTGCTGCTCCTGGGCCTCTCTGTGGCTCAAATTCCTCAGCTCCGTGTGGCACTGGGGTGGTGTGGGGGCAGCAGGGTCCATGGCTTCCTGGAGGCATCTGTTTGGACCAGCCTCCCAGCACGGATTGGGGGGGTGGCATCTGGAAGCACTTAGAGAGCCCCCATTCCCGCGTCTCTGACCTCTGACTAGAGAAGCTAGTTGACCTTGGCTAGGAGCTGGCAGGCCAGGAGTAAGGGGCTGAGCGCCCAGCATGGGGCCCAGGCTACTCTGGCCACTCTCAGGTAAGAGCTGCCCTGGCTGCAGCCCAGGCTGCTTGAGGCAGCTGCCCTTCCCTGGGGACACAGCAAGGGGCCGAGATATCAGCTCGAGGGCCTTTCTGCCTTATAAATCTTGAAGATTGGGAGTCGTGGCCCTGAGCAAATGGAAAGACACCGGGGTGGGCCAGCCAGTAGGCGTGTGGGCCAAGGGCTGGGGTGAACCCGGCTCCCCATCTCTGCCTCCCTCCCTTCTTTTCTCTCTCTGAAGGGAGTCAGAGCCCTGCTTGGAACTGAGTGGAGGGGGCAGGGCTGTGTGGACACTCAGGGGGACCTTCCTGGGGCGCCACCATGGGGTGGGGACAACCAGGGTAGCCATCTGATATTTATGCATGCACACCTGCAAAACACACAGCCACTACAGACACGCTGGCAAACACATACGCTCTTACACACGTACACACTCATGCACGTGCACTTACTGAACACACGCTCACACATGCTCGGACCGCCCAGCTGCCTACTCAGAGGCAGGGACATCACCGGGTGGGGACAGCATCTTTGCCACCCAGAAGATGCAGTTAGTTCGCTGCGAACACACACACATCCACATGTGCACACACCCACTCGCACACACGCACGCATGCAGATGTACCCTCATCTGTGAGCAAGCTCACGAACACAACCACTTAACATCCCAGTGTGCAAACACAAGCACACCACGCCAGCTCATGGGTTTCATTCCCTGACCATGTCCAGAGCTCCCAGTTGCTTCTCAAGGGCCTAGGGAGGAGCACCCGCCCAGAGCATGGGTGCTTCTCTGCCAGGAGAGAGCAAACTTAACTCAAGTCTTGAAGGATGAGAAGGAGTCTGCCTGGAAAATTGGGAAGACCAGCAATTTGGTGGATCAGCGATTCTCACTCATCCACTTCAGAGGATCCCTTCACTGGTCTGACTGTGGATGACCTTCCCAGAGGACCAGAAGCTCCACCGGGACAGGTTTGGTTTCCTCTGTTGTTCTGCCTCTAGGGACTTGAGCAGGAGGGGACACACCTGAGTGTCACTGACTCCAGGGAGCGCTAATGGTCACCCTCCCTGAGGGATTCTGAAGGAGGTGATGGGCTCATATTTGATGTAAGGGGTTGTTCCAAAATACTCTCAAGGAATAGCATCTTCCTGCCTTTTTGCAGAGAAGGGGGTGAAACAGGTGTTTGTTTCACCTGGAGAGAATGGCTTGGATTAAGTGAGTCAGGCAAAGCTGAGGCTTGAAAACGTGTTTGATGATTTCACAGCTGTGCAGAGGAGCGAGGACAGGGGCTGGAAGAAGGAAAGGGAGGAAAGGAGAAAGCAAAGAAGAAAGACAGTAACTTTCTGAACCTCAGCAGGAAAAGAGCCAGCCCAGAGGACAGACAGGCAAATGGAACGGTGTGGTCTTGCTGACCTCATGGTTTGTGCAAATCCCCGTGTCTCGGGGGCAGGGCTGCAGCAGCATTTCCCCAAGTGTCCTGTCTGGGTGGATTGCAGGTGGCCCCGAGGTACACACTTTTAATTAAAAAAAACTATTTCTCAGAGATAAAAGAACTACCATGATGTTTGAATAATGCCATGATTGTTTGAACCCAGGATGAGGTGAGCGTCTACAAGCCAGCATGTGAGGGGGTGTAGCTAACCCTGCACCGGTGTGATGTACACAGGTAAGCACCAAGGTGCTGGTGGATACGCATGCTCACGCTGGGTGAACAGGGACCTCGAGGACCTGAAAGGAGACTTCCGGTTCTGTAGTTTTAAGGTATGGAAGGACGAGGTTATCAGGTCAGTAGATGAGTTAACTTGAGAGAGGGGCCCCATATTGTTCCCTGCACCCCTCACTGCCCTGCTTTCTGGAAGACGGGGGAAATCTTATAAGATCTGACTGGGTGGGAGATTGCACCTCCCTCCTCATCAAACCAAGGTACATCTTGAGTGGATAAGAACAATTCTGAGTAGCAAATACTTTAGCCTTCAAATAAGGTAGACTCCGAACCTTTGCACTGGCTCTTCCCACCTATTGAACACTCTTCCCTGTGCTCCTCATTGGGTGACTCCTTCTCATTCAAGTCCCTTCTTGTGTGTCAGAACAGCTTCTCAGCATGCCCTATGTGACACCACACCCCCCCCTAGAATCATATTTGCCAATGTGTGGAGTGTCTGTCTCCCCAACTTTGTGCCAGCTCCATGGGGAGGGAGGGGCTGCACCTGGGTGTCCACTGCTGACATCTTAAAGGGGCTGTGATATTGGGTGAATGATGGACCAGTGGTCTGCTTTACTCTGGTTACCTGCCTCTGCCTAAAACATACTTCTTGGGATGCATTTGAGACATCCAGGGTTCTCCTTCCACTGCAGACCTGTAGGGGCTTTGTTCTGGAAACAGAGCTGGCATCAGCCTGTTTTCATCACTATTAATGGAGGGACAGGAGGTGGAGCTGAACTTTACTGAACCAGAATTTGTTCCGATGGTCCTCAGAGAGCTCACCAAGACCCTACACATATCTGCCCTACTTTGGGGTGTCAGGATAGGTCAGGTCCCCAGCAGCTAGGAAGGAAGACTGGTCTCCATGGCTGCCTGGCAGGTTTGCTTCTGTGTTTGCCCAGGAGGAAGGCTCTCGTGCTTTGTGAAGACAAAAGCTTCCTGCTCAGGCCCAGCTGCCCATCATGGTTGCCAGGTTGACAGATCTCCATGGAGACCATAGAAACACATCTGTTCCCTCTCAGCGACCAGGGAGGGGTCTGATCTGAATCCACAATGCCTGGATTTGGAGCCTTGTCAGGGTGAACACATCCCCGCCTGACCTTCACACTCCCCACTCCCCAGGTGCCTCCCCTGCTGGGGTACCTCTGCCACAGCAAGGACAAGAAGGAGGGCAATGTCTGATCTTCCTTGGAGGTGGGCAGCTTGGGAGATGGGACAGACAGACATGGGGTTGGATGCAGAGTGGACCCCCATGCCATCAAATGTGTCACAGCCCTAGGGCTCCTGAGAGTCTGTCTACATGGAGAAACAAAGAGCAGCTGCCTGCCAGTTCCAGGAGAAAGAAGCAGTAACTTCTGTCTGGATCTGTCTTGGAGTCCTCCAGACCTGGAGCCCGATTCTGCGATCATTTAGTGATGTCTGCTGTGAAGCAGGAAGAGCAGGAAGGGAATGGGGCCCAAAAGTCCTTTAGTAGGTGTTTCTAACCAACCCATCCTACTCATAAAGGCTCTTTGTCCAACAATACACACCCCACGGACCAGGGGGAGCCCCGCTGGGCAGAGAGTCATCATTCCCTAAATATTTGCTGGGCAAATGAGTCACCAGTGAGATCAGAAATGAGCCTCTAATTGTCTTTCTGCTTGACCAGGTCAAATCCCCAGAGATGGTCATGCTCTCAGAATCTCTTGAAGGCTGGCACAGAGAATAGACCAGGCCCAGTGCCACAGATTCTACTTTCCTTTTATCAATAATTGCTGATGGGAAGTATATTCTCACATCCTCATATAAGAATGTAAGCTTTAAAGAGTTACTTTTCTCCAGGGCAATTTCCTTTATCTGGAAATTCAAGATGAGACTCTAATGGGAGAGGTCTGATGATAAGGGGGTCTGGAGAAAGGGGGAGAGTGTGTTCTTGGTGCTTCTGGAATCCTATAGGTGATGAATTGCTTGCTGTGTTAGGCCAGCCTGGACCTGACCTGACATACATCAGCCAAAGGAAGATGGGGTTCATCTGCTCACAGTCAGGAGGGATTAATGGGGGCGGGGGGAGAATTTGTGCTCTGTGTATTTGGAATGGAGTCTTAAGGAAGGAAGGTAAATGACCTGAGAAGCCCATCCCAGTGTGAGAGTAACCCAGTAGAAGAATGAGCTTAATCTTTGGGTGTCACCTTTGATGGATGCTGCAAGCTCGGCCACATCTGCAGGAGACAGATGTATTTGTTGGGATTCTTTTGGTTGCAAATAACAGAAACCCAAATCCATAGATTGCAGTGAAAGAGGAACACGTTAGTTTATGTAAATGTTTGAGGCATTTATGGCTTCAGGTATGGTTGGATCCAGGGTATAAGTGACCTGGATTCTTTCCCTCTCCAGCTCTACCTGCGCTAAGCTGGCTTGACTCTCAGATGGCAGTGATGGAAGAGATAAGCAACAACCTCTGGCATTTATCCTGGCATCACAGCAACTGTTGTGGTAAGAGAGACACCTCTTCCCTCATTGTGCCAACTAAAATCCTAGGTCAACTCTGATTGGACTAACTCAGGTCATGTGACCCCCCTCTCACTAGTGCGAAGAAGGGCCAGGCCTGGGTCATGTGCCCCTCCCTGGATCCAGGGTGGAGACAGCGTACCCAAAGCACGGCAACTGAGCATGAAGAGGAAGTAATTCCACAAAAGAGAGCCAGGGCACTGTCTCAGGAAGATGGAGGAAAGATATTAGCCCACTAGGAAGACTCAGCACCCATGGCAGAGACCCTGCCAAATTCCTCTTCCTAGTTCAGGGACCCCTGGGGTCCACCCTTTCCTTACCAAAGAAAAGTGATTCGAGTTCATTTCTCACACCAGATACATCAAGGCAGTGAGTGTCTTGTTAAAAAGAAGGATGTGCGGGCACACACCGCTGGATATTAATGCCTTAAAAATGACTTCTCTGTCTGTTTAAGGATTACTATTCCTCGAAGAATTCAGCGCCTTATGATAAGTGTTAATACCTTATTTCTTGGGGGACTCTGCAGTCTGGAGTTGGAATTGATTGTGAACAGAATAAAATAATTTGCTTTTTATCAGCATCCTCCACTGAAACGTGTTTGTGGCCAGTATGGGCCTCGGAGGAAATGCATTTAGCTTCACCTCCTTAATCCCCCTGTAAGATTCCTAAATCACTACCCGTCACTCAGCACCGCTCAGCCAGAAATGACCGGCGCTCCATAATAATAAAAACAGAATTAGGGTTGCTGTCACCTCCCGCTGACGGCTCCTTTAGGCCAGGGGAGAGCAAGACTCAGAGCCACCTGTCATGCACAGCAGCGAGGGCCTGCGGGCTCTGCAAGGACGAGGGTGCCCGTCTGTCCTTAAGCCCGGGAGTTGGGGGAGACGGTCTCTGCACCTCTGACTCCCAGAGTGAGAATGGCTCTTCCAGTACCCTGGGGGTGCAGGCAGGCTGCTGACTTACGAACTACTGATGTGGATCATTTGTTTTTTTAAAAAATAAGTCACCAAATCTAATCATTGGGAATGTCCACATAGAAAGCAAGGTCTCCTGCTCTTGAAAAATAGGGGCAGTGAGAACCCTGCTTCTGGCCGCTCCCCAGGATGACGGCCACCCTGCCTCTCGGGTACACCCTGGGCCCCCCTGGCCCTCGCCACTCCCTGGAGACCTTGTCACTCTTTGTCACTTGCCTGCCTGCCAACCTGGATGGAAGAGCAGGTCGGAGCTCAGACCCCGCATGTGGACTGACCCGGCGTGGACAGCCAGCTCCCACAGCGGCATTATGGGGTGACTGGAAGCAAAGGAGTTAGTTTTGTGTGTCTCTTGATTTCCTCATCTGGACAATGGGTATAAAAAAAGCATCTGTGCTCAACACAGTAAATGGTTAATGTACATTAGTCATTGCACGTGTGGGAACGGCCGCGAGACTGTTTCTCTGTTCACTTGACTTTCATGCTTTCTGTCCACCACCTTAGGCTATGCCGTAGGTCGAGTTGTGCCCTCCGAAAAGCTCTATCCACGTCCTACACCTTGGAGCCTGTGGCTGATTTTATTTGCAGAAAGGGTCTCTGCAGATGTAGATGAAGGGAGGATTTCAAGAGGAGGTGATGCCAGCTCCGGAGTCAATGGCAAGCAACCTCCTAAGAAGGGAGAGACATGGAAGAGAAGGTGGAGGGGAAGCAGATGGAGCCGTGGCAGCGATGTGGCCACAAGCCATGGAACGCCAGGAAGAGGTGAAGAGGTCTTCTCCGCAGAGACCACAGAGCGAGCCTGGCCCTGCGCACGCCTGTCTTTCAGACTCCTGGCTGCCAGAGCCAAAAAGAATAAATTTCTGTTGTTTTAAGCTGCCGGGTTTATGGCGATTTGCAGTGGCAGCTACAAGAAGCTAATAGCGATAGGATGACAGATCATATCTAGGACCATCTCTCTCCATCCATGACCCCGCTCAGCACCAGGCTGACTCTACAGTACTTTCAGTTGGGAAAATGCAGCACAGGAGACCTGGAGGGAGCCAGGGGCCCTTAGCAAGGCAAGCGGTGCAGGGACCTGGGGTGCAGGGTTGGGGTCCTCTCTGCCCTGACAGTGAGGCCCAGAGCTGTCCCAGTCCAGGAAAAGGAAATTTTGCTCATGTGTTTGGGAGCAAAGAGCCTCCTGCTTCATTCAGCCTCATTCACCCCTCACAGTGTACCCAGTGCCTGTGTGGCAGTGCCTCGTGTGCACCGGGAAGATGGGCCACTTGTTCCTAAAGTACTAAGAATTTCAAGATGGCGGCCGCAGGGCATTAAACCAAGATGGGGTCTCTGAGCCCTGGACTTGTGTGACCACAGTGTTGGTGCCCAGCACTAGGGACCCAGCAGCGAGCAGGTCATACTGTGTCCCTACCTCTGGGCTTACATGTTGGCAAGGACCAGCCTCCCTGGTTTAAATCCTGACCGGATTGAATCATGGGCACAGTGACCTTGGCTAGTTACCTAAACTCTTTGTGCCTCAGTTTCCTCATATGATCATAATAGGACTGGCCACTTGAGAGGTGTGGAGATGTGAACAGATGTGAGGTGCAACACATAAGCTCTCTGTTAATTGTCTGGGGAAGCAGGTAAGGAGAACAGTCTAGAACGCAGCTTTAGCTCTGCCTCTGACCAGCTGTGCAAGGCGACTTAACCTCTCTGTTCTCCCACTCTCTCTCTCCTTCCTGTGGGCAGAGAGCAGGTCTAATGGGTGAGATTTGGCCTTGAGGATGAGGAACTTGCCTCTACCTTGTGGGTTTGCTATTCACTTTTTTTTTTTTAAATACTTACTTATTTATGCATACAAGACCTGGGGTACAGGCCAGAAGCAAGGGAGGTGAGAGGATTCACCAGAGACAGAGTGGGGAGCAGAACAAGCAGATCAACGGACCCATGCACAAAGCCCCAGTCTCCTTGTGAGGCTGTGTGTGATAGTGAGCCCTGAGTCTCCAGCAAAGTGTCCCTGTTTTAATGCAACTGCCCAGAATTCAGTGTTGTCTTAGCATACAGGTGATCAGGAAAATAGTTTTTGTTTTTTTTTTTTCTTTTTGCCCCAAGGGAAAAATAGTGCAAGAGTTTGCCTCACGAGATTTTCAGCAAGGAGTTTTTCAGAAGGAATCACCGTACAGTGAGGTGGAAGCCGGGCCTCTCACCTGTCAGGTCAGCACACACCTGGCTGCAGGGCCCTCTGCTCCCCTTCCGTCTGCTCACTGCACCGCGTGGGGGCTGCTGGGGAAAACTCAGCCCCAGATTCCGTCTATCTTTCTCTCCCACTCTGGCTCTGAGTCCCGTGGCCATGCCTGAGGCCCCGATGCTGAGGTGTTGGGATGGAAGGTGAGCCTGGGGGAGGCCTTGGCACGGCCCCACCCCTGCCACCTCCCTCTGGGAAGGAGACGGATGGGCCCAACCCAGGGTGATCAGGGCCTGGATCGGGGGCCTGATTACCTGTCTATGGAACATTGATTAATAGGTAATTCTCCCTCTTCTCCAAGACTGGATTGCAGCTAATTTACCGACAGTCTTAAATCACCCACCACCCCCGCCCCACGCAGCAAAGCCACCCGAGGCACCATCTATCAAGTGCCTCCTGTAACCACAGACTTGATTAAAGTCGGGCAGGGAAGAGGAATACCCACCTCCGCACCCAGGGAGGGGGTTCAGGCGGGCCCGCTGTGTCATTTATCCACCAACGGCAGCGGCCCACACACAGCCCGCTTAATTTCATGTTTGGCTGCTGATGGGTTTTCATTTATAGATAATATAAACAGGTTGACAGGGCCCTAATTAACTGATTTGTGGTCCTTTGGGAACAAATGATTATTAATATTCATAGACATTTGTATCACGCAGGCGGATGCCCGGCCCTGACATGGTCGTCTTGCGTCCTCCACCGCGTGCACCTGTGATTGCTGATTTGTCTTCTTGCCTGTGGACACTGGAGGGCGTTCTCGGGGGCAGGTGGCCTCTTGCCAGGAGACCTGGCCGTGTCTTCATTATGCATCATTTGCAAGGGATGGCTGATTGCATCTCGCTGGGTTTCTGCAGCCCTTTCTTTTCCTGGCTGCCCTTGGCCCAGCTCTCCTCCAATCCTACCCACCTCCGCCTCACCCCTACCCCTGTTTCCTTGAGATCCGCTGAGAACTCCCTCCTCTGGGAAGCCACCCTGGGTTGCTCTTTCCCCGTGGAGCCGCTCTCTCTCTCGCTAGCGTCACTCCTAGGTGGGGTGCAGTCATTCAAAAAGGTTTTGGTGTTTCATGGCTTTAGGTTATTTTATCCAGGCGTGTTCTGCCTTGTGAACTTTTCCTAATATCAGTGACAAATCAATTTCTCCTTTTTGCGGTCCCAGCTCAGGCCAAGTCAGTTGTGGGGTGAACATTAAAGAAAAGCCCCAGCAGCTGTGGCTGCCATCTGTTGAACTCTTTTTCATGTGCCAGGCAGTAGGTTGAGTCTCTTGGCTGCTTCTCTTGTGTTAGCACAGCCCCGTGAGGCAGGCACGAGGGTCCACATCAGGAAACTGAGGTCCCAAAAGGCCCAGTAGCTCATCCAAGACCGGCCTCTGGATGCTTCTGCCATAGCACTCTCCAAAAATCTCTTGCAGCGCTCATGAAGTCCGGTCTACGTGGTTTTATGCAGTGACTTTATTTTTTTTTTAGGATTTATTTATTTATGCATACAAGAACTGGGGTACAGGCCAGAAGTGTGGGTGGTAAGAGGAGTCACCAGAGATAGCAGGGAGCAGAACAGGCAGATCAACTGAAATACACTGCTGAGGGGAGCAGCAGGTGAGACAGGGGAGGTCTGCTGCGCCACGTCCCTGGCCTGGGATCGAACTTGTGCTGCAGTGGCTGCAAATGCTTTATAGTGCAGTGCTTAACCCCTTGCAATACCAGGGAGGCCCCTAATGCAGTGACTTTAAAGCTCTCTTCATCTTGATGTTTCCCCGGTGGCCTGGTGTAGACAGGCGCAAAGAGACACACAGGAGCCGTGTCTATCCTTCCTGCCCTATTGTCTCTGCCCCATCCCAGGCTTCTACGATAATTTTATTTCTGAACCTACTCAAGGTTAAGAAATGGACAATGCTATTGTTTGAAAGTCACTAGTGGGAAGCCCACCAGATATAGAAAAGCTGTTACGGATTTCCTTAACTCGACATAGTGAGGCTAACAATCTAGTACTTACTTATTCAGTGCCCAGAATTCCTACCATGATCCAAAAAGTCCTTATGGAATATTAGGTTAAATCAAAAGTAATCTCTAGGGCCTCCCTGGTGGCGCAGTGGGTTAAGCAACGCACTATGAAGCAAACCGCAGCCACTGCAAGCACGAGTTCGATCCCTGCTGCCGTCTGGGGAGGGACCCACATGGTGTGGCAGACCTCTCCTGTTGTGCCTGCTCCCCTCAGCAGTGTGCTTCCGTTGATCTGCCTGTTCTGCTCCCCGTTCTGTCTGTGAATCCTCTCACCCCCCCACCACACCTCTGGCCTGTACCCCAGTTCTTGTATGCATAAATAAATAAATCTTTAAAAAAAAGGTAATCTGTAATAGCTGATGATTTCCTAGGGAGGACAGCAGTTTCATATGGTTGAACTTAATATATATCCTCATGATGCTGCCATTTTACAGACAAAAAATTAAGGAACAGAGAGGTTAAGCAACCTATTGAAGATTGCACAGTCGGTCCATGATGTGGTTGCCACTTGCTCCCAGGTATCCTGGCTCTTACCCGTGTCCTCCTAACCAGTGTTTGGCCAGTGCTCTTGGGTCAAGGACCCAGAAGAATTTGTAGAGGCTGCATGAATGAAGAATGACTCCCTCTTGGTTTTATGCTCAGGAAATCTTTCACATTGTTCTCACATTCTTTCTGTAGGTTTTCTGAGCTTTTCTGGACTGTTCAGACATCACAGCACTCAGTGCTCAAAGCACCACTCTATGAGCCCCAAGGCTGTCTGGATGCCCATCTATGCCCAGTCCTCTCCCTCCACAAGCAAAGCTGAACTTGACATGAGTTAAATGCAGACTAGTGTGGCTGCTGCTGTGTGGTCCTCCAGCTCATACCTGGGATGCAGTTGGTAACATCAGTTTAAAACATTAATCAGGGGCCTCCCTGATGGTACAAGGGGTTAAGCACCACACTGTAAAGCATCCTCAGCCACTGCAGCACAAGTTCGATCCCCAGCCATGGAAGTGACGCACATGGTGCAGCAGACCTCTCCTGCCTCGCCCGTTGCTCCCCTCAGCAGTGTACTTTGGTCAGTCTGCCTGTTCTGCTCCCCACTCTGTCTCTGGTGAACTCTCTCACCCCCCACACCTCTGGCCTGTACCCCAGTTCTTGTATGCATAAATAAATAAATATTTTTTAAAAAATAAAACAACCAGAGTTCTGCTGGAAGGTGGACTAGGACTATTTTTTTCACATTAGTGAGATTCTGAAAAGCAGTGAGCTGGAAGAGGCATCAGAGTTCTGAGAGTCTGCCACCTTCCTGCACAGAGCTCAGCACCAGAACCTGCTGCCTGCTCCCCACCCCCCACGGTCACAAAACCTTCCACCCACACGGTCCCCCAGGGGGCTGGGTATCACCCCCAGCTTCTGGGATGGTGAATTCTTTTCATGAGCAGTGGGTTCCCCTCTCCAGGATCTTCATTCCCTGTTAATAGCAGAGCCGTGAGGGTGGCCTCTGGTCCTCTTTGGGAAACGATGGGGGTGCCCTCCGTTCTGGGTTTGCCTCGGTTTCTAAAGTGACTGGACACAGTGACCATCACGTGCAGGAATGATGGGCACCTACGAACCCAGGGATCCCACTCAGCCTGAGCCTGTCTTGTATGACCCTCAGGGACTGAGAAACCGTGAAGGAGGGACCCTTTGTCACGTCTCACCTGCTCCCCTAACCCAGCGCCCCACCGCCAAAAGATGCTGCCTGTGCAGGAACATGGTCAGCTAGATTGCTTATGTGCTTTTATTTATTTTTTAAAAGGATTTATTTATTTATGCATACAAGAGCTGAGGTACAGGCCAGAGGTACAGGGGGGTGAGAGGATTCACCAGAGACAGAGTGGGGAGTGGAACAGGCAGACTGACCAAAGTACACTGCTGAGGGGAGCAGCGGGTGAGACAGGAGAGGTCTGCTGTGCCATGTGGGTCAGCTCCCGGGCCGGAGATCGAACTCATGTTGCTGTGGCTGGTGATAGTTTCATAGTGCTGAGACTTAACCCCTCTTGCCACCAAGGAGGCTCTACTATATCTTTATTTATTTTTTTAAGGACTTATTTATTGATGCATACACAAGCTGGGATACAGGCCAGAGGTGCAGGGGGTGAGAGGATTCACCAGAGACAGAGTGGGGAGCAGAACAGGCAGGTGGACTGAAACACACTGCTGAGGGGAGCAGTGGGTGAGGCAGGAGAGGTCTGCTGTGCCATGTAGGTCCCCTCCCTGGGGGGTTGGGGGGTCCGGCTTGCGCTGCTGTGCTGAGGATGCTTCACAGTGCAGCGCTCAACCCGCCGCGCCACCAGGGAGGCCCTGTTCATGTGCTTTTAAATAGTCCTTGTTGAATTAGCACCATAATATTCACTATGACACGCATTGTAAAACTGAACGTAATCTTGCCACGTGCTGGTGTCTTTCAGGGGTATTCAGGTATGTTTATAGCGTGACCTGACTGCAGCCCTAACAATATGGGCACCTGCCCTCAGGCTCGCTGACCCGCCCTAAAGAGCGCTGAGCGGGACCCAGGGCTCCAGGCGCGGGACACTCTCACCGCCTCCGTGTGACCTTGGGGGCAGCGCCTGCTGTTTCTGAGCTGTAGGTTCTTCTCTAGACTGCGCTAGGGCAGCTGGTAACATCTGGAGACATGCTTTTGGCGGTCACATCTGGAGAAAGGTGGGAGATGCTGGCACCTGGTAGGCCGAGGCCACGAATGCTGCTAAACAGCCCCCGGTGCGCAGGGCGGCACCCGAAACACGGAGCTGCCCACCAGTGGCAGCAGTGCTGAGAGGGAGAAGCTCGGGGTGGGCACACAAGCCATGCAAAGGACTGTGCTGCTGCAGGCCAGCAAGGCACGGGGCAGTTCTCCGTGATCCGGCAGACGGGTCAGGCAGGAGTCCCGGAGCCTCGGTGGCTTTTCCAGGCTTTTATTGTCTCATTAGATCAGAGGCGGCCAGGAGCACGGGCGCGGGTGTCCAGGAGGCTAGCAGGCCTCCTAGCCCCCGGCGCATATCTCTCTTCTCTGCCTCTCTTCTTCTGGCGTCCTCGTGACGCCGCCCTTACACGCCCTGTCTCAGCCCACATGCGCCCACTCGCGCGTGCCCACCCAGGGACCGCAGGTTCCATGCCGACACCAATGGTGGGAGGGTGGAAAAGCCCGATCACTTTTCCATTTACCCTAAAGCTGGGTACCCACGTCTCTACCCGGGACAGAGGAGAGAGCTAAAGGCATCTGTGTTCTCACTCCTGCCCCCAGTCACCATCCTAGATGGTGTATCACCGTCACGTGACCCTTGCTTGTCCCTACACACTACCTGGGACAGGGCAGTGAAGCCAGCATCGCGGCACCCCTCAGGGCTGTTGTAAGGCGTTTGCAGCAGAAGCCCAAGAAAACGTTTCAATCAGCACATAACATCACCAGTCACAATTTGGGGAGATTGCTACTCGCTCTTCCTATTGCCTCTGTGAGCATTCAGAGTAGAAATCGTTCTGCCTCACTAAACAGAGGCAAAAATGAAGCCCAGAGAGGCTGAGTGATTTTCCTTGGCCACACAGCAAGTGTGGACCAAAGTCGGGCTCAAACACTGGACCTCTGCATTGACTTCTGGGTCTGAGAATCAAGCAGGAAGACAGTTTGAAAGAATTTGAAGCTCAGGGGTTAACAGAGGTGGGTTCTGGAGCTCTCTGCCGGGGAGCTACCATGGGTCTCCGATTCGAGTTGGAGCATTTTGCAGGGATTTATATGCCTCTCCCTGTGTCGCCATTTCATCTCACTAAGCGGCATTGAGGCCCTGTCTTGCAGATGGATGGAGAATGTTCCCAAGGCATTTGCCCCTCAGGCCAACCCCCTCCGAGCGCCAGCGCCCAGGGACAGCAATTTGGCTGCCGCTCATGTTCTTTTTTTGTTTCTCATGAAAAATGGTTAAAAAGAAAGCAATTTTTGAGAAAATGACCCAGGTGATTAGGTTTAAATCGCTTCTCTTGCTTTATGCTCCAGCTGAGAAGCAGCAATAGACTGGAGGCGGGAGGGGATGTCAGGATGGGGAGAAATGGGTCAGAGTTACTGCCCACCCCCCAAACTTATCTCAGGCAAGTCCAGGCTGGGGTGCAGACCCACTTCACAGAAAGCCCCAATCGTACTTTCCCCCCTGTTCATTTAATGAAAGGTGTGAGCACACAGCAAAGGTGTTTCCTCCTCCCCCTTTGCCCCAGTCTCCTTGCACAGCCGGGCAACAGCTTTCGGTTCTACCTGAGCAGGTGGGCCCACCGTTGGTCACTTACCCCTGGAGATACATTCTGAGAGTCAACCACAGGGATGGCATCCTCTTGCGAATGTTCCAGAGCAAAGCACACACTGCGAGACAGCAAACTTCATTTTTAATGATTTAAATATGACTATGAAATGGATGTTCAAAGCCTGCTTTTGTGTTAATAAATGGTCAGCTTTTCCATTATCACACCTTAGAGGAATGGTCATAGGCAACATTGTACCCAGTGCCTGGAAAGCTCCTGAAGCGAGACATTTCATGCACTGGGTCCAAATTGGAGTCTGCACCCTGCCCAGTAGTTACAGCCCATGAAATCAAGGTCTGTACTCATGCATAGGCTGGGCTTCACTTCCCACGCCATAGACCTGAATTACGAGCTCTAATTCAGGACCCCATGCTAGAGCCTTTAAATCTTGCAGGCACGTGCTGGGATCCGGGGGAGGGTCTGCCCAGCCGGGAGCTGAGACTGCAGCAGGAAAGGCAGTCACGTGCTGGGACATCGTGCATGGCCTTCTGCAGGGAGGCCCACAGCTGCCCTCGATCCCACTGTGGGTGGCACTCATGGACCCAACCGCCAGCTCAGGAAGTTCAGCGAGTTCCAGGCATAACAATGATGTCTCAGCTGTGCCAGGTTTGCTCAGCAAGACAAGCTCCTGGGGAGTGGAAGGTGAGAGGTGGGGACCACAGAAGAAGCGGGAAAGGCAGAGTCTTCATGAATTGAGAGGGGTCACAGAGCAGACTCCTGGGTGCTTTTGGCATTGGGGGCAATGTTCACTGTGTAGGGCCCTCCTGAACATCCCAAGGCATTCCGTGTCCTTGGCCTCTGCCACTGAATTCCTGTAGTGCCCTCCAGTTAGTGGCACAGTGCAAAGGACACCCTCACATTTCTAAAAGCGCCTACAGAAGTGCACCTCTGCAACACCTGCCATCTGCCTGCTTTCTACATAAGGGCTCTTTATAGCTCTGCTGTGGTCTTAGTTACAGCTTTCGGGAGGGCCAGACCATACCCTGTGTTCTGGCCACAGCCAGTGAGTCCAGAGGCAGTAGAGGCTCCTAATGCCCCAGTTCACTGCAGGAGAACTACGCTAAAGGGCCAGTGACAAAAAGTTGTCTCCTCCTCTTCTTCCCTGCAAACAGATCCTTGATTTTGCATTGAGATAAAAGATCTCGAGATCTCAGGGAAGCTAGCTTGCCTTCAGTGCCAGAGCATTAATCTGGGCTATAACCTCATGATACTTGCCCATTGCCAATGATTGTTTGGGAACTGGCAAGGGAACCAGTTCTGGTTAATTAGCTATAAAAAGTGTACGAGGGGTTGCTCAGAGTGAAAGAGAAAGGAAGTCTCGTGATAAAACTCTTTTCCCTGATGCTTTCTCCCTTCTAGGGATGGGAGAGCAAGATCTCGGCAGCCACCTTGTTACCGTAAGGATGCAGGCATGTGACTGTACGAAGCGTTAACATGATAAGGAAGGCAGAGCAGAAATGTGGAAAGAGGCTGCTTTTATGGCGGGATCACATTGCTGCTGCAGCAGCCCTGAGATCGTGGGGATCCAGATGTCTGGTTCATACAAGATCTACACTAGAGCTAGTTGCAGTTCTGTAACTGCAGCCAAACACATCCCCAGTGATACAAGTATCTCCCACTTAGAGTGGGCTCTGTTTGCTTATCTCAGTTCCTCATGAGGAAATTGACAAACAGTTTATCCAGTGACACACAGGAGCCAGCAATCCTGCAGGCGCTCAGAATACAAATACATGAATTCCACCCAGTCTCTGATCTCACAAAAACTGAAAGCATAGAAAGGAAATGGGCAAAATGATCTCTCTCCTCATAGCTACTATCACTAGGCACCGTGTGAAGAACTCAAATGCAATGACCCTTTTGGCACAGGGTGTCCAAGCTAGCGGGATAGCAGCGCTGCCTTGCGTCACAGTGCTGGCCGTAGCCAGGGAGTCCAGAGGCCACATTTGCAGGGTCAGTGCTGGGCTGCAGCCAGAGACCCTGACTCTTTAATAAAGAGGAGTATGCAGGCTTCACCTTCAAGGCAGGAAAATTCCAGACAGCCTATGCAAACTGGAATCAACCAGGCCAAGTCAGAGTCTTGCATTCCAGCTCCTCTGCCCTTCGGGATGGGAACGCAAGTCTCTTGGCCTCCACAGTGCACACGTGGCAGGAAGGGTTATAAATAAACTGTCCTCCCTCCCTGCAGCCCCCACCCACTGAATGCTCAGCTTGTGGTTTCCTCTCTCTTTGAAAGCCTTGCCCGGCCTGATGCAAACCCTAATTAAAATCATGCACAGCGTGACTTTTCATTAGCCCAAGCAACCCCACAAAAAGCATCAATATCAAGCAGAGTGATTGTGCCAAGTGACTTTTCCCCAGGAGTGACCATCCAGGGCGCCCCAGCTGGTGGGAGGCCCTTGCACCTGTGCTGGGCAGGGTCAGGGAGGAGTGCTGGGCTCAGCTAAGCAGTCTTCACTTGGGGTTGCCTCTTGCAGCCTGGAGGCAAGGACTTTCATCAGGGATTGCAGATTTATTTCAAGTCAATTAGATGGGATTTGAAACTGGTCCCAGAGAGCGAAGAGCACTGTTCCTAAAGAGCATGGTTGGATTTTCTATCTTGGGACAAATAAGGAGCCCATAGGGGGAGTAGAAGGAGGGGTTGTTGATCCAAATCTGCTTTTTTTTTGGCTCTGAATCTAGACTTAGAGAAGGGAATAAATGGAAAATGAAATCTCCCCCCCCCCTTTTTTAAAAAATAAAATAAGAGGGGCACAGTGATTTCCTAAAGCTGAAATAATTTCACTCTTCCTTGTTCCCTCCAAACCATAGGTTTTTCTGTTCCTTTGCTCACTCATTAACTAGAAATGTGACCAGGGGGAGGTAAAGTAACAGCAGTTTTTGCTCAGGAGAATTCGTTAGAAATTCTGAAGTACTGACATCATAACTCACTCCTGGTTTGGCTGGCTGATTCCCAAAAGCCAAGATCGGGGGTCATTTAAAGATGCAGGCAGCCTCCTGAAAAGAAATCCAGCGCAAAACAGACACCTGGTTATAAGCAGGCCCCCAGGAGAGGCCCCATGCTCAGGGCCTAGACTCTAACTAACCTGGGGCCAAGACACTAACCATTTTTGGTACAGGGAAATGTGGGCTTGAAGGTGATATGAAAGGGGGTGGGAGGGTGGATTGGAGGAGAACAGGGCTGGAAAGCCCCAGAGCAGAAGGTAAGTTTCACTTGTCTGACATCAATAGGAAAATAGGATCTTCATTGTTGAAAGTCAGATTTTCATAAAACACATACCTGCACCTTGATATTTTGCAAATGTAAATGTGGCAAAATAAATGTAAAAGAATTGGTTATTGACAGTTTCCCCTTAAATTATTTAAATGTCTTAGCCCCTTATTCTAGAACTTGACATTTTTAGGGAGATTATTTAATTCAACAAATGTTTAGAGCAAAGGTTTACCTTGTTTGTCTTGAATTTCAGATGTGAGAAAGGTAGGCATGTGTGGTTGGGTGGTTAAGGGGGTTTCTTGATGCCACAGTTGCCATGGTGACCACACCTGATCACTTAGATTGACAACCTATGCCCTGTTCAGGGTCACTGAGGTTACTCTTAGGACTCTGGTGCTTCTAGCATCCACCACATCCACAGATCGCTTCCCACCAGGAGCTCTAGTGAGAACCACGGTATTCTCCCAAAGTAAAGGATATTCCCCCGTTGTCATTTCTCCCCTCCCTTGACAGATATCACCTCCTACAGCAATAACTGCTTACTTAGTGCTTTTGTGAGGCCTTCATCCCATCCATACACGGTGACCACCATGTCCCCCGGGGAAATGCAGCCTTGGTAGAAAGAGAAGTAATGACTTAACATGACGCCTCTGCTGTTTTTCATGCTCAGTCCAATGTGGCAGTGAGTCCTGTGGATCTTTCCTTGCAAGATATCTAGGGTCATCTGACCATAACTCCCCACTCTCCCTTCTATCACCTTGGCTCAGGCCCTACCCATCATCAAGAAAACCCATTGGCGGGTCCTCACCCACACACTTAATAAATATAAGACACCACACACAAGCAGACAGGTAGTGAGAAACAATAGCAGGGTTTATTTACATAAGAAGTGAGAAAAGAGGGTGCTCAGAGAAACAGAGAGAATTCAGAGGCTGGCACAGGCAGAGGAACCTGTCCTGTCCCAGATATTGTCTGCTGAGCAGAGACTGAGGTCCAGGCCAAAGCCACACATGGCAAGCTAGCAGCTTCTCCAGGGCCAGTCCTCCTCCCAAGATGTTCAACATCTAAAGTGCCAGCCTAGCTTCTACTTCTCATCAGCCCCCCACTCAGGATGTCAGAGGGTAGAGTCCAGAAAGTTCCACCTCCTACCATTCAACTTGCTGACTCAGAGGTTGCTCCTCACTGTTTCTTTAGAATTTCCTTATTGGCTGTCAGTAACAGCTCCCTAACTGGATTCCTTGCTTCCAACCTTGTCTATAGAAACTTTTTAACATTTTCCTTTTAGAATTAAACATGGTTGGGGGGGTGCGCTTCCTGGTGGTGCAGGTGATTAAATCTAGCACTATGACGCTATTAGGAGCCACTGCAGTGCGAGTTTGATCCCCGGCCAGGGAGCTGACCCACCTGGTCAGCAGACCTCTCCTGTCTTGCCCGCTGCTCCCCTCGGCAGTGTGTTTCAGTCAGTCTGCCTGTTCTGCTCCCGATTCTGTCACTAGTGAATCCTCTCACCCCTCATACCTCTGGCCTGTACCCCCAGCTCTTGTATGCATAAATAAATAAATCTTTAAAAATAATAAATTAAATTAAACGTGGGCAGCAACAAAACACAAACATGTATACCTTAGTGAAATATTATAAACAAGGTTCCTGATAACAAGGACTAATTCAAGAATTAGCATTTGCCAGAGTCCCCCATGGCCAAATTCCATAGTCCATCCCTCTGTCCTTTCAAAATTGACACCCTCTTTTATAGCTAATACCTCCCTACTATCTTTATGGGGCCACCACTCCCATGGGTCTCCTTCAACCCTAGAGCTAATGATACCCAGTTGGTACATGACTTGGCACGACTTCTAAGTCTGTAAGTTTCACTCTGATACAATTTTTCCTGGGAATTTCTCTTTCTCAGTGCCAGGACACTATCACCAATCGTTTCTCATTGTCTGGATTTTGGTGATTCCACATCCATGGTCAGTCAGCAATTTTTTCCCCTACCCTCCGAATTTCTTGAAAAATGGCACCTGGATCCAGAGTCTTAGTCAGAATTTTATGTAATACTGAAAAATTCTGAATGATCAAAAAGCTATTGGAGAGCCAAGGGGATGAAGTTAAAAAGTTAGATCATGATGTTAAAATTCCATCAACCAAACCCACCAGGGACCTACCTGCAGTCACAGTTACAGTCGTCTCCCCTTTATCTGCAGAGGACTCATTCCACGACCCCCAGAGGATGGATGCCTGAAACCACATACAGTAGTGAGCCCTGTCTATACTATGTTTTTTCCTAGATATACATGCCCATGATAATATTTAAATTATCAGCCAGGCACCGTAAGAGTTTAACAGCAGTAATCTTAAATTAGAACAATTGTAACACTCTCTTGTAATAAAAGTTAACTGAATGTGGTCTCTCTCAAAATACCTTTGTGTACATAATACTTTTTCCACAACTGACTAAAAGCAACTGGAATCATGGGAGTCAGAGCTGCAAATATGAGGACTGCTGGCCAATTCACCTAGTTTGCTGAGACAAGGGTGATTACCGCACAGCAAGCCAGGAGCATGTCAGTAAGAAGGATGGGGAAGGTTCTTGTAGGATTTGGGTGTCTAAGAAGGCATTCAGGAGGCAGGATCAAGAAGGGGGACAATTTGGTGATTGGGCATCTCAAGTACTTTCATCTCAGAAACAGGAAGAATAATGCAAGACTGGAGTTGTCATTGGTAAAGCAGCACCATTCATTCGCCTTGGCAGAAAGGGGGCATGCTCAGTAGTTACTATGGCTGCGGTGGGGGGGGGGGGTGTCTCTCTGCCTGTTTCAAACATGGCTGCAGTGTGGTGTTGCCTGAACGTGTGTCCGTTCCATGAACATTATTCCTGTGGATTTGGGAACATCATGACCCAGCTTCTGCAGTTCTCAATTTCCCTCCTGGTTTAGCTTCAAACAGGACTGATTTTACTCTATCAGCAGTCATATTGTGGAAGGTCTTAACTATTCACATGAGGAGGCCTGCATCTAATTTGGCAGATAAGAGGGAGCTGCCAAAGATACTTGATGAGTTAGAATTGAGGGATCAGGTGTCCACCTTTAGGGAGATGAGGGACTATGTCTAGTTAGAGGCAATTATCTTGGTAGAGGTGAGAGGCAGTGCAGTGTGATAAAAGCGTGGCAAGGGGAATGAAGCAAAGATGGTCAAGGTGTCTGAGGAGAGGAAATGATAAGACAGTACCCTGAATAGTGTGTGGGGGTGAAAGAAGATCGTGTCTGGCACTGACAGCTGCTTCCCCAACAGCCATGCCCACCCTTCTTACTAATGAAGCCCTTTTTGCTTTTCTAGGCAAAATGGAAATAAATATTAATGGGTCAAAACCAATCTTTCCTCTCCCAGGCACATTGCCAGACACTTTCCCAACTCCCCTTGTGGTGTGGGCTACCCTCTGAGCTCATTCTGGCCAAGGAGACCTGAGGGCATGTGTGCTGGGGCCCCTGAGAAGGGTCTACTCCTGACGAACAGGACAGATGGAAACACACTGTTCCCTTGAACTGCCTTGTTTTTCTGGTTTTAGGCAGAAGAGGAATGTGCAGAGCCTCTGGATGCCCTGCCCAGTCTTTTGTTAAAGACCCTTGGTATTTTTCCCCCAAAACCAGACATGGCTTATTGGAGTTGCTATTACCTGTGGCCCAAAAAAGCATATTAACCAACACACAGGGAACCACTTGCATGACTGACTGGATGAGGGACCTGAATAGAAATAAGGTTGTCTGGAGGAGAAGCTGTACTGGGGTGGATAAGGAAGATGCTACTGTGTTTGAATCTTCTGGGATTAACTTGACAGTGAATAACAAAGTCTGAGACTTGGAACAGAGCCTAGAACTTGATGGGGAGGTGCTGGGAGCCACTGGGCTGGAGTTGAAATGGTACTGTGGGAAAGGAAACCATAAAGTGGTGATTGAAAGAGCTGCTGCATGTCTATTTGGAGGACCCTGGGTAAACACAGATGTCAGTGCTTTCCCACCTGGGAGATGTGTAGGACATACGAGCTCATAACCTATTTCCCTTCTTGCACTTCCAGCACTGGAAAATAAATTTGCATCCCTTGTGCCCATACAGTCACTGCACAATTCCCAGACGAGAATGGCTTTCTACTCTCCTGGTGCGTTGGTTTCCATTTTGATTTTTTTTTTTTTCATTTTTCAATGCTTCTAATGCAGCTGTTACCAGTCTCTGGGGACCCCGTATATGAGTGGGACAGCCTATAAGGAAGAGGGACAAGGGCTAAGGGGAGCAGACACACTGGTCAGAGTTGTAGGAGCGTGGACCAGGAAGGACATCTGGATTCCAAGTGGGGAATCAGGGAGGGAGTAAAGGAGAGCTTGGGGGGTCCCATGGACTGCTGCCCCTTTAGCTTCTAAAATAGCCATATCTAACCATTTTGGGGTTTTTTGTTTTGTTTTTAAAGATTTATTTTTTTATGCATACAGAGCTGGAGTACAGGCCAGAGTCATGGAAGGTGAGAGGATTCACCAGAGACAGAGTGGGGAACAGGCAGATTGACCAAAATACACTACTGTAGGGAGCAGTGGGCCAGGCAGGAGAGGTCTGCTGCGCCATGTGGGTTCCCTCCCTGGCCGGGGATCGAACTCATGCTGCTGTGACATGGATGCTTCACAGTGTGGTGCTCAACCTGCTGCGCCACCAGGGAGGCCCCATATCTAATCATTTTGAACAGGAGAATATTGCCCATTTGTCTAATCAGAAATAAAGCTGGCACAGAGTCAGTCCTCCTAAGTCTTGGCCCACCACTTTCTTCCCCTTGTTTCATTCCAAACAAGATGGAAGTACATGGGGAGTGAGAAGAGTCACAAGAGTTGATTTGTGTGTAAACACATACACAAACTCTGATGAGGAGAGAGGGTCAGAATAGAGGGTGATGGCAGGAGGAGAGGGGCCAGAGGAGGCCACTGTAATGACCAGGGGAGACATAAGGGGGCTCACCCGGGCCAGGGTGAGAGTACACAGGAGAAGTGGCTGGACTCGGGTGTATTCAGTCAGAGCGCACTCCACTTCCTGAAGACTGTGTGATGTGGCACATGAAAGAAAGGAATCAGTTAGAGGTGACTTATCGGTGAGGGTGCAGAGTAACCTAATTGGTCAAATCACTATCACCTTGGCAACTGTGGTAGCAAGACCCCTCACCCCCACTTCCACCCAACTACACACACATCAGCTATTCACATCATCAGTTCAAGCCAAACAAGGTGTTCCTTTAGCTCAATCCATGTGTCAAACTGGATAATCTTGTCTCCTTAAAAATGTCAAATTCTGGAATAAAGGGCTAAGACAGTTCAATAATTTAAGGGAATGGATTGCCAATTACCAATTCTTTTACATCTACTTTAGTGCCTGCCATACCTAATTTGCATAAAAGCAAGGTGCATGTGTGTGTTTTTTGAAAATCTGCTTATTAGAGATGAGAATCTTATTTTCCCATTGACTGCCATTATGATTTCTGACAAGTATAGCAGCTTCTGCTCCAGGACTTCCCAGGCCTGTTTCCTCTGTCACAACATCTTCACGATCCCATTTCCCTGGGCCAGCACCCCCCAGGATGGAGAAAGTGGCCAACAGGAAGCAGGTGTTTAATGACCAGATACATGGACAGACAGTGAGGGGTACATGGATTTGAACAAAGTGTATCAGTGGATTATCACCTGGAAAACCCAAGAGAATCAGCTAGACCTTCAAGGGCTTATAATTGTATCCAGAAATCCAATGAGCTGCAAAATCAGTGTATATTTAAGGAACTAAATAAATTGATTATAACATTTCCATAAAGAGAAAAACAGTTAAGAAAAATCCAGAAGTTGGTCGATAAGAAAGGAAACTTAGTAGGAACTAGTGCCACTCTATTTGGTGTTGATATAGGAATAAAGAAAAACTTTAGCAGAACAAAAGCCTGATGCACAAATTAAGGTCTCCCATATATGAAGAATGAGCACAAAACCCCAAACAAACAAATCTAATTTCCAATAGTGATATATAAAGCACTTAGATTATTGTAACAAGATTTTGGGATCCCATGACTAGAACTATGGAAAGAGAAAACCAGATAATGAGCATATTCCTGGAAACACAGTTAATATTGACTAGAAAGCTATTTTCTTTCTTTCAATCTATGTTAAGTGAAATTCCAGGAAGTTATCATGAGAAAAATGATCTATAGTAAATTCGGAAGTAAGTCATGATTTTTTAAATTAAAGGCAGAAATTATGAAGTTAACTATCAGGTTACTCTGTAACTATTCTCACACACAGAAGGCTAACTGAAGCCTCAACTGATGGAGAATGGAGCAAGAAAATAGTAGAAACTTCGGAAAAGATTTAGAGAGATATGACTTTACAATGTCAGAATCATTAGAATAAATAAAGCTTGCATTTCCATTATTCACAGAAAGATAGATTATTCAATAAATGGTATTCAGGTCATTTTGAAAATGCCTAATGATCTAGATGAAAATATTAAATCTGATCCGTATCTTATGGTAAACATCAAAATAAATTTCAGATGCACTGGTAAATTAAGTGTAGAGAAACAGAAAAACCCGGGGTGGGGAATAATGAATGTCTATATAATATTGAAGGGTGCATAAATATGTCAATAAATATAGAAAGCACAAAAGAAAACTTGTCTTAACATGAAATGCAAATGAAAATTTTTCTTTCAGTATGTCTCAAATCAATTTCATTTCTCAATTCCACAAACTTATCCCAAGATATCATTTTTGCCAAGATTCATTCATTCATTCACTGAATGCCTACTATATGACAGACTGTTGCTAGTTCCAGGGATATGGTAGTTTAAGAAAAAGGCAAAAATCCTGACCCTCTAAAGCTTGCATCCCAGGAACAGAAATAAACAAGATAATTAAATAATATGTGCAATACATCAGATTGTATTTGAATTTATGAACAACAAAGACAAGGAAGGAGATATGTTTGGAGAGAAGCAATTTGAAATTTTAAACAGAATACCTAGGAAGACTTCCCTGAGATGTAGACATTTGAGCAAAATATTATAGGACAAAAGGGGGGGATTTCTTTAGATAAAAGACTCTGGGCCAGATATATGTCTGATAATCTTTGGGGATCATCATCTAAAGAAGTCAGTGTGTCTCAAGTTAAACAAATAAGGGAGAAGAGTAGTAAAGATGAAGACAGAGGAAATGTGTCGATCATATGGGCTTTCAGAAGTGATGGAAGGAGTGATGGCTTGCAATATCTAGCCTATAATGAGAAGCAGTGGAACATGATGGCAATGAGTGGTTCATCAGGTGGGTGGGTGGGCAGATGGGTAGGTAGATTGGTGTGTGGATGGGTAGGTATATGGGTAGGTAGATGAGTAAGTGGTGGGTGGATGGGTAGGTAGATAAGTGGCTGAGTGGATGAAAGAAAGGATCAATGAATTATAAGCATCCAAAGGGAAATTGAGGTGGGAGAAGATCAATTAGCAGGTCCCAGGACTAGAGGAGCTTAGAGATTGTATTAGCTTCATATCACTGCTGTAACAAATGACAACAAATTTAGTGATATAAATAGTACAATGTTATTCTCTTATAATTCTGAAGATCAGAAGTCCAAAATGGGTCTGTCTTCAAGATCTAAAATTAGGACTCCTCTGAGAATGTTTCTTTTTGTTTTCCAACTTCTAGAATGAGGCCACCCACATTCCTTGGTTGTGGCCCTTTCCTCCACTTTCCAAATCAGCAATATCAGACTGAGTTTTCCTCAATGCTGCCACCTCTCTGGTTCTCCCTCTGACTCCATTGTCCACTCATGAGGACCCTTGTGACCACTCTGGTCCCACCCAGATAACCCAGGATACTCTCCCTATTTTTAGGCCGGCAGATTAGCAACCTTAATTCCATCTGCAATCGTAATTCCTCTTTGCCATGTAACGTAACATATTCAGCTTGTGAGGATTAGGACACAGACATTTTAGGGGGCCATCATTCTGCTTACCACAGAGGTAACTAAAGCCAAATATGTCCTCCCACTCCATAAATGGGAACACCGAGACCCCTGAAGAGGAAGTGAACTGGCCCAGGCATCAAAATTGGTGAGTGGTCTGGACCCATAAGTGCTCACTCAAAGGCTCAAGGACATTTCCAGGTAGAAGAAACCCCATGCGAAACGTTTCACAGCAGGGGTACTCAGAGACGAAGGTATTACTGTTATCGAAGTCTCCAGTACATTCCCACACTACTCAGCCTGAGGACTGTCCTCATGGTCAGAAGAAGCAAAAGTAAACCCAGTGACAGTCTGACTTTCTCTGTGGCTTGGAGTCATATCAAGTTCAACAATAATAATTGTGGAGGCACCCTTCCCAAACCCCAGGTTCATTCCAGAAAACATTTCAAAATAAATGTCTGTTCTCCACCCCTAGGACAGAAATCACTCCCGCTGTGGTGGTCGGGGCAGATGGCTGCTCTGGGAGCTGATTCAGTCATACTCCATCATCTCAAAGGTCACTCTGACTGTCATCACGAGTGCTCTCCCTTCAGCAACACCCCCCTCAAACCTGGGCTGGGGGCGGGTGAGAGGACGGGTCATTTATACACGTAATTATCCTCATGGCATGAGCAGATGGGAGACTTTCTCCAGGGGACGTGGTGTAGACTGTCCCATTTCTCACAGGAGCAGCAGGGACAGTTCCAATTAACCAACTTCCCATGAACCAGCCTGCAGCAGAACTCGGGAGGGAGAAGAAGGAGAAAAATGTTTGGGGTTGGCATTTGCATCTGTGGGAGCACAGTACCCACTTGCAAGTTTAACGTTCACACCACAGTCAGAAGCGATGTTCTCAGGTTTCTAGTCAGAGAGGCTGCTGATGGGGTTCGGGCACCAGCTCCAACCCATGTGGTCCTCCTTTTGCAGCCAGGAGGCAGGTGTTGAGGGTGGTGCTTTCCACCATGTGTGGTTACGCTAGGGACTCAAGGAATGTGTCGTATCATTGTGAGAGATGGAGCCAAGTATCAGAGATCCGCCCCGGAGCAGAGCGGCTCCCTGGGGTTCTATGGGAACTGATGCGTGCTTAGGATAGCTTGCACTTTCAGGGGAGACAGACCCAGTTCACATTCCTGCTAAGCCCAGAATTTAGCTATGACCCCGGCTAAATCATGACTACTCTCTGAGCCTCAGTTGCCCTAACCAAGAAACATGCTGTGAACACTACCTGAGAACGTTTGGAAGAATGTAGGCGATGACACACACACTTCTTTGCCCTGCTTCCTCTTTCACTGTGGTTTCTTGGAAGGAGTCGGGGAGCCCATTCACTTAGGTAAGAAGGAAGGGATTACAGTGGGGTGCAGGGTGAGCTGAGCTCTAAGGAAGAGTGTGGCAGATATGGCTAGTTGCCTTACCAGTCTCGCCTTCTCCCAGGCTTCCTTCAAGGTTGTGAGGTCCCAGACTCCCTTGCAGCTAACGGTGGCTACATGAACCATGGCAGCCGATGAGACCTGTGTGGATTTCTTCAGGGCATTTCTGAGACCAAAACCACCCTACTTTTTCCTCTCTCCTTCCTGCCTAGAAGTGAACTGCCATTTTAAAGCCAGAAGGGTTAGAGTCTGTGGATGGAAACCAGAACACTGAAGTGGAAAGACAGAAAGAGCCCTGAATATCGCTGATACAGCATGGGCTCAGCACTACCTGCTCAGGGTTTCTGATGTGAGACAAAAAACCCCTCTCTGTTAAGTCACTCTTTGTTGGGCTTCCTATTACTTGCATCTGAAAGGATCTTAGTGATGCAAACATCTTCCAAAATGATATTGAGGAACAGGACAGCACCCCTGCAGGAGGAATGACAGAAGCAGTGAGTGAAGGAAGTAGAGACGCAGGAAGGAGTCAACTCCAGATGAACCTCCGTGACAGTCTCACCCCCTGCCACTGATTAGCCTAAGAAGGAGCATGTGACCCAGTACTGGCCAATGACACCAGATACAGTGTATTCTAGAAGATTCTAAAGAATGTTTTCGGATTCTTAAGAACACAGACACAGCCCATCTCTTCCGTCAGACATGGTTCACATCCGGAACTGCCAGGAACAGTGGGCAGCTATCTTAGCTCAAAATGGGAGTTGGCCCCTGGACAAAGTTGATGCTCTGTCACAGGACAGAGAATGGCCCCCTAATGGTGTCCTTGGGCCACAGGACTAAGAAACTGCAGCTGCCAGAGCTCCTGTGTGAGCAGTAATGGCCACTGGAGCATCGCTGGTGACACACAAGAGGAGTAGCTATAACTGGCCGCCTAACTGGCCTATCTCATGCCTTCTTTTAGGGGAAAAGATCTATTGACTGGCTGAGAGCTAAGCCATTGTGTCTGGCTGTTTTAACTGGTGGAAGGCGGGGCTTTCTTTATCTTCCAGAGCAGATCGTAAGCACTGGCTCCAGAGCAACCTGTCTATGGTTCCGGGTGTCATACAATCAGGCCGCACGGCTTGCCGGTGACAACCTGGACTGTGGGACACGCTGCCTTGGTCTGAATCCTGGTTCTGCCTATTTCTAGCTTGATGACCTGAGTGAATTGTTTAAACTCTTTGTACTTCACTTACTTCAAAAATAGAGGGAACAATAGCCCCTACCTCCTGGGTGCTCGTAAGGACAGAATGAAACATCCACGAGGAAGGCAGGCCGTGTCGGACAGGTCCCAGAGAAGAGTCAGCTGTTGTCGCACTGACACACAGTGTTGCTTTCTGCCGTTACAGCAGTGACATTCCCATTTTACAAATAAGGAAACCGAGGCACAGAGAATTAGGTTTTTCTGCGGCTGTTTTGCACAGCTGAGGGTAGGGTTGAGCCCAGGCCGTGGGCTCCAGAGTCCGGTCTCCTGACGAGTGCTGTAGCCCAGATCCTTGGTGGGGGGGGGGGGTCAGAGGCCTGAACCAGACAGTTGAGTAGAGTGGCTACCAGCAGGCTGGCCTCATCCTCGCTGCTGGCTCCTAAGTGCAGCCAAGCACCAGTGACAGCAGCAGGCTCTTTCTTCGCCAGGCTCCTGCGGCCTCCCAGTGCCAGTCATTTCAAAGCACCATTACCATTTCTCTTTTGCATTTTGGAGCCGCCGGATGGGTCAGCGGGCTCGCAAATACAGAGGGAACCCAGCCAATTCCCCACCATCTGGCACCGTCCAAGAGAGAGCATATGCTCTGGGCCTCTTCGGGACACTTCCCTTACGACGCCTCCGGAGGAGATGCTAAATGCCCCCTGGCTGAGGGTGGCTGGTCCCCAAGGCCCTTGCTGAGGAGTGCCACCCCCCACCCAGCTGACAGGTCTTAGGTCTTCTTGGGCTCCCCAGGCCAGCAGCCCACAGAGCCCAAGCTTGCATGGGTGTCTCTTCTGCTTTTCCAGCTGGAACAGTGGCTTTGGGCTGGAGGTTTGCAGAGACCACTGACAAGAGACTGGACTGCAAGCAAGGGATACTAGAGAGGCAGCTGCCGGTCCAGACACCACGCTGGTACCAAGAACATGAAGACAAGCGGAGCCTAGACCATGCCCTTCGGGTGCTCAGGATGGTGAAAGGAACCGGAGCCCCAGTGCTGAGTGCTCTCAGCTCAGACTCTGCAGAGAGCGTTCATGCATTCGACCCCCATACTTACCCGGAGAGTGGGTGCTCCTATCACCCTTCCCCCAGGAAACGCAGGCATACACAGAGAGGTCAAGTCACTTGCGCAAGGTCACACAGAGGCAGGGTAGGAGCTCAGGTCATCTGGGGCCAGAGTCCAGCTTCATAATAAGCCTGGAGCACTCCATAGAGGGGGCCATGTACCTAGGAGCCCTGGACGAGGGTGTCCTGGGAAGCAGTGACTCCCCCCATCTGAGAGGGACTGCTCAGGGGTAAGGGGGGCCTGAAAGGTGAGCAGATGTGGACCGTGGCAGGTGATGACGATGGTAGTAGCAGTGAGAAGAGAGCAGCTAACTTTCCCTACGTTCTTCCCGGGGTATCCCCCCAGACACACTGTGGAGGGGTGGGGCCGGGCTCTGGGTGGGGAATGGGTCACATCAAGAGGCCTGGTGAGGGCAAGCTGTGGGTGCAGGGGTTCCAGGGGAAAGGGGGTTTCGGAAGTCCTTGAATTCAGGCTGGAAGGAGACGGGGCTTCAGTGTGCATGTGGCTGAGCTGTCTGCCTGTGGAGGCTCTGTCCCATGCTCCCTGGCGGTCTGAGTGCTGGTTCTGTCTCTGTGGCCAAAGTGCAGGCCCCAGCCTGAGCCCTGCTTTGTCTCCTGTGAAGCGGGGCATCACAGCCCAAAAGGGAAAGACAGTCTCCATGCACAGAATAGTGCGTGTTTGGAAGAGTCCAAACTTGGCATATACCTGGAGTGCAAAGTTCAAGCTGATGGCACCAGGTCCTGAGGAAGAAGGGCATTGGGTGGAGTGGGTCAGGAACCAGTGAAAACCATCCAGACAGGAGAACAGTCATGGTCACCACCCCTGCCACCTCTGCCCTTGCGAGAGGACAAGAAATAATGGGCCCCAGAGGTCTGCCCCTACTTTGAAGCTAGAGGGAGAGGCCAAGCCGCCCCTTTGTGCTCTCTTCCCAACCCTCTCTGGTTCTCATGCGTCCACTTGAGGATGTTTCTGTGTTTCTCCTGCTAAGTGGCCAAGTACAGCTGCCCCCTGCCCACTGCTGCCCACTGCCACCCCCAGAAGCTGAAGGCCCTAGAAGGCCCCAGCCCTGGCCCTCTGACCCTGCTGTGTCACACCACTTGGCACAAGCCTTGAGACATTCTCAGTGGCCAGTGCCGCCATTCATTCTTCTGAGGGTGACGTGGTGGCTTCCACCTTTGGGCTATTGGGAATATCACTGCTATGAAGATGGGGGTACACTGTGAAGATGGGGGTAGACAGGGAAGCAACTACACTTCCCTGTCAGTGTAGCTGCTTTCAATTTCTCAGGTACACACCCAGGTGTGAACTTGTTGGATCATAGGGTAATTCTGTTTTTAATTGTTTGAGGAATCACCACACTATTTTCCACAGCAGCTGCACGTTTTATTATCTCACCAGCAGCGCCCGGGATTCCCACTTCTCCACATCCTCACCCACACTTATTATTGCCTGTCTTTTGATAACAGCCGCCCTGGTGGGGGTGTGAGGTGGTAACTCATTGCAGTTTGGGTTTGCATTTCCTCATGATCCATGATGCGAAGCATCTTCCGCTGTGCACCTGCCACTCGTGTCTGTCCTTTGCAGACATGCCTATCCCTGTCTTTACCCATCCCATGCATTCTTGAGTCATCCATGCTACAAATATTTCTTGCACATCTGCTACATGGTAGGAATTGTTCTATGCATGGCAGGTACAACAGTGACCAGGATAAAAACAGCCAAACAACAACAAAAAGCTCTTATCTCCATGTACTCGAAGGCATCAGACCCCTCTCCAGGCCGGGGTGGTGTGCAGCAGGTGTCAGTAAAAGTCTATGTTGAGTCTTAATAAATATCGGCAAAGGACTTCCCAGCTTATAAGACATTTCATGTCTGTTAGCTAATGTGTCCTCCCAGGAACCCTGGGAGGGAAAATCAACATTCTATGGATTTATAGATTAGGAATAATGAAGCATAATCACAAAACAACGAAGTAGCAATACTCTAGGGTCGAACCTATATTATTTGACAGGTTCCTGGTCCTGGATTATCTCCACCGGGGCAGGTCATCATGAGCCATCAAGGGTTGAGCAGGCACAGCCCTCGGATAAGAAGATAAGGCCGCAGTGGGGGAGATTTGATGTTGGGATGGACATTTATGAAGTTCTGGTATCCAGTGAAAAATAATGTGAGAGGGTACTTATAAAGGAAAATGACAAAGAGGCAGCCCTTTAAAGTCCTGGGGAAAGATCTATCTAGGTAGTGAGGGTAACATATGCAAAGGTCCTGAGGTAGGAATGAGCTCAGTGTTTCTGTTCAAGGAACAGAAAACATCCTGATCCAAATGGAGTATCACAAGCATATGGGGAGCCAAGAACACACAGAGCTGAAGAAAAAGAAGGAGGTGGAATTTTATTTTAGATAGAACACTCCTCCCCTTCTCTCCCCTCCCCCCCATCACCATCGAGTCTATTAGAAAGTGAGTAGTTAAATCTGATATGTATTTTCAAATGATCTGTCTTGCCAGTATATGGAAGATAGATTGGGGGATGCAAAATGAAAAAGACAAGTTGGGGGTCTCCCTGGTGGCACAGTGGGTTGAGCAACGCACTATGAAGCAAACCGCAGCCACCGCAGCCAGTGCAGCACGAGTTCGATCCCTGCTGCCGGCCAGGGAGGAAACCCACATGGTGCGGCAGACCTCTCCTGCTGTGCCCGCTGCTCCCCTCAGCAGTGTACTTCAGTAGATCTGCCTGTTCTGCTCCCTGCTCTGTCTGTGGTGAATCCTCTTACCACCCACATTTATGGCCTGTACCCCAGTGCTTGTGTGCATAAATAAATAAATCTTAAAAAAAAAAGAAAAAGACAAGTTGGAGGGGTTCTGAGTGGGCCATGTTAAAGATAGGGGTGGTTTGGACTAGCATGGGCTTGTCAGGGATGGAGAAGAATGGACAGTGCAGGATTTATTATAGAGGTAGAGCTGTGGGACTTGCTGATGCCATGGAAGGTGGGAGAATGCTGATGCCATGGAAGAGTGGAATGTGAATGATCAAGCATTGCCTTTGGGTCATGGACAACTGGCTAAACCACAACTTCTGGAAGCTTCTCCCAAGGCAATGGGAAGGTTTCTCAATAGTAGCTAAACACGTCATCTCTTGTCCTTAGGAAGAGGTAAAGAGGACCTCAATAAATGCCCACCGTCTTCTCCAGGCTTTTCCTGGGAACTCATTTCCATGTGTCCAGTGAGGGGACAGGACTCAGAAGTTGCCAGCTTTCCCAGCTCTCGGGAGAGGCACATTCCATGCTGTCTGCAGCTCCTGGACGGAGAAATGTCAGACAGCAGGGAAAACATGCATTGCTGCCAGCCCCAGTCCTTCTTCCATCAGCAGTCTGCTCAGGCTCATGTGTCCCAGTGCCAAGCAGCCCATACAGATGGGCTCTGTTAGCTCTGGGCACATGGGCCCCAGGTATTGCATCCACTGCCAGTTTATGATGGATGGTGATAGGAGCCAGATTGTGCCAGCCACAGAAGACTTGGAGGTGTTCAGATGGCAAATGGAACAGACATGAGTCCCCACAGTTCATCTTTCTACTGAAGCAGAAGTATCTAGAAGGATATGGATATCACTTGCAACTCCTATTGCCAAAATAGAGGATTGGTTATAACTTCAACATGTGCCCATCACTTTTTTGATGGCCACCTCTTAAGATTCCTGGGATCTTCTTCTGGACTTCCCACCCCAGCCGTGGAAGTCTCTTACATTCCTTCCCAGCAAAATGCCTGTATCTTGTTTTAGCTCATCAGTGAAGACATTGTTCTTAGAGTTTAGCTAATCTGATTAAGGAGTGTGAGCAAAAGTGGTAAAAGATGGCATGGCTATGCAATTAGTGACTTGGATTCCTGTCCCAACATCATCCCTAATTCGGTAAGGAGATTAGAATATCTCTGGAGATTTGGGGAGGCATGTGGAGATAACCAGACACTCTTTGTACCCTGGGAGGCTCTCCTCTTGACTTATCTGGAAAAGTGGGGAGAGCAGCAAAAGGAGAGATAGTGACATCATCACTTTGTGGTCTGGCCTTCTACCAAAAGCCTTAGTAGAAAGACTGTAGGACTCACTGGTTGAATCAGACATAATAGCGATTTGGGGGTGTCACAGGCAAGCCAGGATGCATGGTCAACTAGACTTGAATGAGTCACTTTACATCCCAGTCTCAGATTCTTCATCTAAGGAATACCTATCTCCTAGGGGAGGTTGTGAGGATTAAATTAATGATATATATGAAGTAGGTAGAAAATGGCCAGGCACATAATAAATTATTGAGATGTGTTAGCTTCTGTTTTTTTTTTCTTTGTTCCCAAGAACTTTTACATTTCTTTCCTCATATTTAGAAAATTTCCCATCTTAGGGACTCATGCTCTCCAAATAAGAATTCAGAAACATGTTTTCTAGAGTCCCTTGCAGCTAGAGCACAGAGAGGCAAGGTCACCTCACTGAGTCAGAGCACATGCCGTCTGGACGCTGGCAACCTTGAGCAGTCCCCACACAGATCCTCACTGGTGAGAGGCTTCAGGGACACACAGCTTCTTGGTGGTACCAGTACCAGAGGTTGTGACGCTGCACTCAGTTGCAGTAGGGAGCAGGGACAGCAGCGTCTGCGCTAGTGAAGTTCTGTACTCCTCCAATTTGGAAGTCACTTCTAGTTTAAAAGCCACTAAGCCTGATTCTTTGCTCTTTCCAGACATTCTGTGAGCTGCATGTTAGCCTTGAATAAGCCCTTATAAGTTAGATTAATTTCTGCCATTTATAACTAATTCATGACAAATAAAACTGCCTAGATCCAACTATGCCTGCAGTCCTCCTGCAGATTTTCAGTTAAGCAAGCCAATCATCCTGATCCAGCACTCCTCATCTTCCAATCGAGTTGGATTTGGATTCTTACTTGTAGTCAAAGCCTACTAATGCACATACCTGCTGTCAACGTGGCGGGGAGGGGATATATGGAAAAACCAAAACGTTGTTCCTATAAGGTACCTGTAAACTATATCTTGAAGCCCAATTCCTTAAATACATAGTTTCCTCCCACTATATCATATTTCCATCATCACTCATGAGTCATCTCAGCAGAGTCCCCCAGCTACCTGAAAACCATGCAAAACACAGACAACAGGTACCCCATGTCTTACTGCTGACATTTCCTGAATGCTGGTATAGGAAATGCAAACAAAAGCTCATCTCTGTTGCTGTGTCCCTTGGCAGAGCTCCAGAAATGAGTTGGATCTTTGTGTATGCTTTGTAAAGCGATCGTCCCTAGGAAAGCCTATCTTCCTTCCCACCTTGAACTTCTGGTTGCCTGATATCTAGAGTGCCTTGTGTACATATGAAAAAGGAAGAGAAAAGACAGCAAATTCAGAATGCCATAGCCTCCTTCCACTCCTCCCACTTCCTATAAAACGTGCAGCACTGAGAAAGGGAGGTTTTCTGAATATAGACCTTTGTAAAAACCTGCAAAGATTTAGCCTCTTATCAGTACTACCATGCAATTTATTTAGAAATGAATGAAGTTTCAACTCCAAACAAAAAATTATGAACATCTCTGGAAATAAGCTCAAGCTCAAAGTTTACATTTCTAACATTATTTCTAGGTGCCTGGCAGAGCTCAGGAATTTGTGGGCATTAAGACCAAGACTTTGCCTAAAGCAAATCTTCATAGGTAGGCATAGGGCTTGGTGGCACTTTTAAGGGGTGACTTCCCAGCACTGCACTGCACAGTAGAGATCTGATTCTGGAAAGCTCAGGCTTTTTTTCATAAGGGGAAATTCAACTAATGTATCCAGAGTCATCAGGTGTGTGTGTGTGTGTGTGAATCTGACATTTTTAAAAATTATAATATGGACATTTTTAAAAAAAATTTATTTATTTATGAATGCAATAACTGGGGTACAGGCCAGAGGTGTGGGAGGGCAAGAGGATCCACCAGAGACAGAGTGGGGAACAGAACAGGCAAATCAACTGAAACACACTGCTGAGGGGAGCAGAGGGTGAGGCAGGAGAGGTCTGCTGCGCCATGTGAGTCACCCTCCCAGCCAGCAGCAGGGATCAAACTCGTGCTGCAGTGGCTGCGGTTTGCTTCATAGTGCGGTGCTCAACTCATTGCTCCACCAAGGGAGGGCCCAGTATGGTAATTTTGACCTCATATGCCGCACGGTTCTATGTGTTTTAAAGTATATATATGTTTCATGTGACCCCACCAAAATCAGCATGCAGAGCAACTCTATTCCTGCCACCCCCACCCCCCACCATATCCCTGTCTCATTCGAGTCACTACCTTCACCCCACATAAAACCCCCGGCAACTCATCTGTTCTTTATCACTATGTTGGGTTTGTTTGTTTGTTTTTGAGAAAGTCACATAAATGGAAATTACAGTATGTGAGTCTGAGACTGCTTTTCTTCATCCAACATAATGCCTTCCAGACTCAAAGAAGGGGAGTGTGAACAGCTCACTCCTGTCACTGCTGCCTCAAATCCTTCACATGGCTGTCACCCAGGCTGCTGAATCACTCGCCCGCAGAAGGACATTGGGTCGTTTCCATGTTTTAGCAATTATGAAGAGAGCTGCTATAAACATTTACCTAACAGGTTTTGGTGTGAACATAAGTAAGTATTCTTTCTCCTAGGATAAGTCCCCCAGGAATGGGGCAGCTGGGTCATTGGTGAATATGTGTTTAATTTTATGAGAAACTGAAAAACTATTTTCCAGCGTGTGTGTACCATTTTGCATCCCCAAAAGCACTGTATGAGTTCCAGTTGCTCTACAAGCTCGTTAGCACTTGGCATTGTCGGGTTTTGATTAAGCCCATCCCGATAGGCATGTGGTGTTATTTCACTGCAGCTCTAAGAAGCATTTCCCTAAAGACTCATGAAGTAGAAGCTGCATCGTGTGCACGCCAGCCACCCACATACCCTTTCCTGAAGAATCTGTTCAAGTCTGCAAATTCTTTAATCAGCTATCTATTTTCTCTCTATTGAATTTTGAATAATTTTTTTTACTGGGTGAATGATTTGCAAAACCTTTCCCCCAGTGATAATCTTAATTTCTTTAAGAGTCTTTTAACATTGCCTTCTTTTTACCATATCTTTCACAGAATAGAAATTTTTGATGATGATCGAGTCGATTTTTTCTTCTAGAGAGTGTGCTTTTGGTATCAAGTCTAGTAAGCTTTTCCTAGTATCAGGTGACAAAGATTTTTCCCTGTTTGACCTGGATTCTATTTTTCCATTTCTTTCACAGATGTTCATAACTATTTACTAAAGGGTTTTTATATTAGCAGCTTTAATGTGTTTGTCAGAAAATGTCAACATCTGTGTTATTTCATTGTCTATATTTTGTTCCCAAGAATGCTGAGAGTTTCCTAATTGTTTACACATTGAGTCATCTTAGATTTTATCTTGGACATTTTGTATATTAAGTTATGAGACATGGAGTCTTGTTCGAATCCTGTGTACCAATTCCACAAGGTGGCTTAAGAGCTTGGGCATAAGAGAATAGAGAAAAGAAAGGAATAATAGGGAGTTTCCACACTCCCCCGGGGTGTTAGAAGCAGTTAGAATGAGAGTAGAGGCCTCTCTGCACTTCTGGGGAAGTATCCACTTTGAAGTTTGGGGATCCAGTCACATGAGCAGGGGTCATGGCAAACTCACCGCCAGTTTGGTGGGTCTTCAAGTTCTATTCTTCTTGCCTATCCATGAGGATTTCCTTTTCAGGGTTCTGAGCTCATTGTTCCATGCAATCTTTTCAGGTTTAATAGATTTATTCACCGAGACAGACAGGGTTGAGTGTTTATTTCATCTTACCTGGCATCAGGAGCTGCTGGCATCAAATTTTTTAAATGATTCATTCATTCATTCAACATGTTTGTCACAATGTTCCTTAAGTCATATCACATGTATGTTTGCCGCCTGTACCACTGGAATGGGAGTTTCTCCAGCTAACATGCCCAGTTTCATTCTTCCATGATGCTGTCACAGGACTAAGCATAGGGAGGAACAGAAAATAGACTTTTAAACTATACTTAATATTAGTACATAGCAGATATCAGAAAATCCATTTCGAACTGATTTAAACAGTTGCTAGATTCAAATAACTTCTAGAAGGAGGTTACCAAGGGAAATAGGAGTTTGGCACTGCTTGGGACACTCTGCCGGGAAGGTGATCCACATGGCGCAGCAGCCCTCTCCTGCCTCACCCCCTGCTCCTTTCAGCAGTGTGTTTCAGTTGATTTGCCTGTTCTGTTCCCCACTCTGTCTCTGGTGGATCCTCTCGCCCTCCCACACCTCTGGCCTGTACCCCAGTTATTGCATCTGGTTTTGCACCAATCATGTGGCAAAGGCTTCTGCTAATTAGCTTAGAACGTTCAGGTCCCACTGCTGACATTGGCATAGGGTCAGCTTCCCCCGAGAAGCTGAAGGTGGCATGGGCTTCCTGGGTGAGCACCCCAGAAGGGCTGTGGTGAATAGATACTGGATGGGCACAGAAATACTTATTACAAAAACTACCAAGCAGAGAACTACATCCTTCCAAAACAGATAATGAGTCTTCTTCATTGTGAATTTCCAGAACATTCTTAGGTAATGGCACTCAGCGGGCATTTGGCTATTTTTGATAACTGGATTAAAGAGTTAAAACAATCAGGGTAGAGAAAATAAAATTCTAATCACGTTTAAAATTAGAACTCACAGTCCTGGGTTAATTCTAGTTGCACGAATACATCTGAGACACATGTTTTGCTAGTGCTGTATCTGTAGAGAACTGTCAAAATATTTTGAAGTTAAGTAATAATTTGGTATCTATTAAGATTCTATCCTCAAAAGTCTTTTTTTTTTTTTTTTTTTGGTGAACACAGCATTGAGGACGAAGCAAACCAACATCAAAATGTTCACTTTCATATCTCTTTATCTTAGCCTGTAGGCTAAGGGCTGTGATACATTAATACATATCCCCAAACTCAAAATGGAACCATTCTTAGGAGAGGAACTGATGATCATTTAAGACACAGTGCCAGATGGGTGATTTTGATGATAAATGCCATTGAATCCCAAGAAGGATGAAAGCCCTTCAAAGCTCTCAGCCAAGGGGAGATTAGAACAAAATCCCATAGATCCTAAGATGATCCTAAGAATCAAGGATGGATTATAAATGAAATGAAGGTTCCCAAGCAAAAACAGAGTCAGAAAAGGAAGGGACACTGTGTAGAGGGTCCCCAACACCACACCCAGCTTGCTGGTTCACGGGAAGGATGCCTAGGACCCAGCGTACTCGTGGTTATGGTTTATTACAGGGAAAAGATGCCAAGTAAATTGGCAAAGGGGAACTGTGAGCATCCAAGGGTCTCTGCCATCAGAGTCACAAGTAACTCACTAATTCCTCCAGCAACAAGTTGAGACAACATGTGGGGAATGTTGCCCACCAGGGAAACTCATTAGCAACTCATGGCTTGGGATGTTTATCAGAAGCCAGTCATGTGGCAGCATCTCCTTAGCATGCACCAAAATCCCAGACTCCCAGAAGGAAAGCTGGCATTAGCATACACATACGGCTTTGTATGAACAGCTTAGGCACCGTGAACCTCGCTTCTCAGTCAGGGTTTGGGAGCCCTACCAAGTCTCCAGGCCCCAGTCAAGGGCCAGCCCCACATGCAGCCCATTCGAAGGACAACAGTCAGAGCGATGGTAACTCTCTTCTTCACATACGTTCAAGGGTTCGATATTAAGGTCAGTCTTTTTACTTCTCTATTCATGGGGGCTTGCCACAACAGTAATTAACATTTACTGCTCCTGCCCTATGTCAATAATTGAGTGAGTTATTGCCCCTCTCTGAGTCCCAGCTTCCTTATCTGAAAGCAGAAAGAAGGCTGACCCCAAAGTGGCCCAGTGAACCGAGCAAGATGTTGAAACACCTGCCCCCACAGGGGAGATGCGAAGCATCCTCTCCTCCTCCTCCCCCAATGACTTCTGATTTAGTGCAGGAGTGGGGCAGGAGGGTCACTCCCTTCCACTCACCGCCCCCTGCAGCCTGGCCTCAGAGGATGTCAGGCAGCCAAGCAAAGCAGGAGAAATGGGCTGGGAAACAGGCTGGATTTATACCCTGCCTTCAAAGCACTTTAAGAATGTGCACAGCACAGCTTCATTTCTCTCATGAAGCTCAAGAGACAGCCCAGATGTACAGAGATAAATGAGTCTCTCTAGAACAGGGCCTGATACCTAGGGTGATCAAAAGGCATTTGTAGAATAAACAAGTGCATTAATAAATAAGTGACTGAAGAAATAAACCTGATTTTCCTCTCCCGAGCAGAGAAGTTTTTAGAAAACTTCTTGCTTTGTGTTCAACCAGAGCAGAATTTGCAAATTCAGTCATTTGTCATTTGTTGCCAACCCCACACCTTGGTTTACAAGAAGTATTTATTCCCGCACTCACAGGTTCTCGGGGCCACCCTGGCTTGGCTGATGTGGGTTGGCCTCTGCCAGGATTGGTGCAGACTGGCGCTTGGACTCAGATCTGGACTGTGATGGTGTCTCCTGGGCCTGATGAAGGGGCATTAGCTGCCTGGGCACTCTCTTCTCATGACTAACCCCTGGAGCAAGGTCAAGATAAACTGCAGGACACATCTAACTATTTTGTTCATCACGTCCACTACATTCAGCTGGTCGACACAAATCACGTGACCAAACCCATGCAGGGGGAAGGAAGAACTCACCATTCAACATGTGAGGGTGGAGAATGAATGCTTGAACAATAATACAATCATTTGATGACCCTAATGGATGCTTGTGAATGAGTGAATGAATGAATGAATGACAGAATCTGAAATACCGTTTTTTTTGGGGGGGGGATCACAGTGATAGATAATACGCGCCCACCCACAGCCATCTGCCAGCAACCCTGAGTCCCAGTGACAGCAAGAATAACAAAACAATTGACCCGGGGTGGGGGGGGGGCTTCTAGCCTTTCAGGGACGGGAGGTGGGAGATCATCGTCCCCACTGCCACCAGCAGGTGGATCCGCACACATTTTAACTCCTATTTCAGCTTAAACTGCAGCTGCTGCTGTTGCCTGGGGACCCCTATCTTTTCACATGTTATTGTAGATCAGTTGCCCGCCGCTGCAATAAAGAACTCTCAATGGGTTGTCTGGAATTTCTAAATCAGACTGCAGAGAGCTTGGTGGATAAACCAGGCAGGCTCCCTGTCAAGGGTGATTGATGCCAGATTCAAGCAGGCAATCATGGGGTCCTGGCTTCTAGCCACCAGCCCCGATCACATATATCAGCTCAGGGAAGACGTTCGCTTCCCCTGTGGGTGAGGGCAGTAGGAGGTGCAGCTGGGCAGCAGAGAAGGATGGAAGGTGGCTGTAGAGGACTCCCGGTACCATTCGGCATCTGTGGAAAAGCACCTGCCAGCTTTCTTTCTGCCTTTTTGACTCCCAGCTGTGCCCTTCCACTGATACGGCGGAGGGAACAGAGAAATGGTCCGGTACCAAGTGGAGCATCATCAAATTGAAGCAGCCAGACCCCTGGCAAGATTTTCTAAGGGTTCGTAGGCACAAGTTTTAAGAGAATCAATTTCAAGAACTTTAACTGATATTCAGTTCTATTTGCCACATCCTCCTTCACAAACAAATCCTCCTCCCACTGCATAAAAAAGAAGTTTATCAGACCTGTGCCAACATAAAACAGAAAGTACACTCAAGTTGGGTGATTCATAGAGGATTTAGTAGAGGAAATATTTATACATTTGTATGTGGGATAAAGAAAACCACAAAGGATAGTGCAGCCCTGAGGAGGGAGAGGAGAGAGAGAGGTTTCCAGAACCTGGGACATAGGCAGCTGTGAGGAATGTGAAGGAGCTGTGAGGAATGTGAAGGAGCTGTGAGGAATGTAGGTTACTGGAGGAGATGCAGCCACCCTGGGCCATTGGCAAATGGGGACCTCTTCCCACTGCCGGCTCCCCATTGGCCTTACCCAACTGGAAGCCATACAGGAAGGGAGCCCACTGACTGGTCAGTGGCTGCAGGAGGGAGGCAGAGAGTAGGAGTCTGTCTACTCAAGAGATATCACCTCTCTGGAATCTTACAAAGGAGGTTGAGTTCATAATCCAAAAAGGCACAATCCCAGATTTCAGATTTTCAGGATTTAGTCTTTCAAGATTCTGGTGTTAGAAGTTTAATAGGGACCTCCCTGGTGGCGCAGCAGGTTAAGCACTGCACTGTGAAGCACCCACAGCACAGCAGTGCAACTTTGATCCCTGGCCAGGGAGGGGACCCACATGGCGCAGCAGACCTCTCCTGCTGCGCCTGCTGCTCCCCTCAGCAGTGTGTTTCAGTTGATCTGCCTGTTCTGCTCCCCACTCTGTCTCTGGTGAACCCTCTCACCTCCTGCTCCTCTGGCCTGTACCCCAGCTCTTGCGTGCATAAATAGATAAATCTTAAAAAAAAAAAAGAGGTATAATAGGTGCTGAAGCCTAAGTAATATGTTCAAATTCTACAAGAAGCTTAAGGAGAGAGTGCTTTCTGTTCCACCACCACTCTTTTCCCGCTGGCTGAATGCAGACTCCGGTGTCTGCTCTGGCACAGGGGCCACGAGTGAGCTGTGTGCTGCGGAGTAACAAGACAGAGGCGGCAAGTCCACATTCCTGCCTGGTGAGGAGGGGAGATCAGCCCACAAGGAGTGACAGTCTCCAGTCAGTGCCTGTGAGAACGCCCAGTCGCTAAGCTGACTCGGCATGGCCAGCACGTGGTCAGCTTGCAACAGCTATTGCTGAATGAAAGTCAGAAGGCATGTCTGCATGACTAACACGCGGGACAAAGGAGGAGCGGTGTGCTGTGTCAGCCCAGGGCCTGCAGGCACTGTCCGCAATCACAGATTAGTGGCGATAGGGGCCTGTGTCATGGAGTTGCTTGAAAGGGATTGAGTGGCCACTGCTTGATCTGACTTTGAATGAGAGGATTCCCGGGTCCCTAAGCCAATTATTCTTCCTCAGCTGCTTAGGCAACTTTTTCCCACATACTTCAATCCAGTTCCTCTCTCCTTCAAGTTCGAGGTTAATCTCCATCCCTCTGGGACATCCATTGTGATCACCTCCATCCCCAGCAATCCTTCCTTCTCTGACAGCAGGTAATTACCTTGTCTTGAACGCCGGATGCTGTACTGTGACATCCAGTATGGATTTTAGTTTTTTTCCGTTCCTTGTTTCGCAGCAAGCAACAGGCAAGCAGGACTCTGACCCCAGATGAATTCTGCAGACTCACCTAGCATCTCCTCCAATCTGAAGAACCCTGATTATAGCCCCACATTTTCAAGCTATCATCTATATTTTATCATAAGTTTAAAAATATATTTAGAGTAATTACAAAATTTATATATGATATTAATATATAAGTATACATAAAGACATAGTTTAATAATATATTTTAAAGAATGACAAATAAAAGTAATACAAATGGATATGATTTGAAATGTTATAAATATTTTTTTTTTAAGAAAACTGTGTATACAACAAATGCTGGCGAGGATGTGGAGAAAAAGGAACTCTAGTACACTGCTGTGGGAATGCAAGCTAATCCAACCATTATGGAAGGCCGTATGGAGGTTCCTCGGTCTACTAGGGATGGAACTACCATATGATCTGGCAACCCCACTCCAGGGATCTACCCAAAGGACACAAAAACACCGATCCAAAAGAGCACCTGTACCCCCATGTTTATTGCAGCACGATTTGTAATTAGTAAGACCTGAAAACAACCCAAGTGCCCAAAAGTAGATGACTGGATCAAGAAGATGCGGTACATATGCACAATGGAATATTATTCAGCAATAAAAAATGACAAACTAGGGACATTTATAGAAACATGGATGGAGCAAGAAGGAATTATACTCAGTGAAACAAGTCAGAAGGCAAGAGAAAAATATCAGATGGCTTCACTATTACGAGGAGTGTGAAAGAGCAACAACTACAACAACAAAAAAAAAAAAAGAAAGAAAGAAAAAGAAGAAGAAGAAGCTCAAGGAAATGGGCAATTACAACCAAAAGCAAACAAAAGACTCAACAAGACCAAAAGGTCAAAGATAAATCTAAGGAACCATGGGGGGAGGAGGGGAAGGCAGGGAGGACAAAGAAGGGGATGAAGGCAGAAGGAGCACAAGGGACTGAGGTGATGGTGCACGGGTGAAATGGTGGTGGGAACTCCCTGGGGAATACAAATGATGTCAAATATAATTTAATTAATTTTAAAAAACTGGGAAGCATAAGTCAGTTTTTATTTTTTTAAAGATTTATTTATTTATGCACACAAGAGCTGGGGTACAGGCCAGAGGAGCAGGAGGTGAGAGGGTTCACCAGAGACAGAGTGGGGAGCAGAACAGGCAGATCAACTGAAACACACTGCTGAGGGGAGCAGCAGGCGCAGCAGGAGAGGTCTGCTGCGCCATGTGGGTCCCCTCCCTGCCCAGCGGCAGGGATTGAACTCATGCGGCAGTGGCTATGGTTTGCTTCACCCACTGTGCCACCAGGGAGGCCCCATAAGTCAGTTTTTAAACTAAAAAAAAAAGAGAGAAAGCTGTTGTATAGCTTTTAAAGTACACCCCACTGAAGCTCAGTACCCATTGTGCTGCCATGCCCACCATCATGGATTTCTAAAATAACATGCACAAACTTTGCTTTAATTATTAGGAATTCTGAATTATTTTTGTCTGTGAGCTTCCACTACTCTGACAGAAATTTGGTCTTAATGTATCATATTTTTATTCTTGGAACTTTTAAATTAATCATTCCATCATGGATCACAAACTGAGACAAAAATACGCTTATATGTTAAAATTCAAATTTGAAGAATTTCTTTGACTACAAGTCTTTGAAATTCAAAGCAAGTTATTTCTAATCGAATGATTGTTAGCAGAACACAATTGATCAAAGCACCATAAATATGTCATAACTCATGAGAAAGATGTACAGAGCTTAAAAAAGGTAAAATTTTTGGTATGTATTTTTTTTTAAACAGGATTTATTTTTTAAAAACATTTATTTAGGCACACAAGAGCTGGGGTACAGGCCAGAGAAGCGGGAGGTGAGAGGATTCACCAGAGAGAGAGTGGGGAAGAGAACAGGCCAATAAACTGAAACACACTGCTGAGGGGAGCAGTGGGCGAGACAGGAGAGGTCTGCTGTGCCATGTGGGTCCCCTCCCTGGCCGGGGATCGAACTTGTGCTGCTGTGCCGCGGATGCTTCACAGTGCGGTGCTCAACCCACTGTGCTACCAGGGAGGCCCGAGATGCATTTTTTTAATATAACCGCTGGCCTGCTTTTTTTTCCCATTAATGTGCTCATACATGAGGACTTATTTTAAAGAGCCAGGTTTCAGCATCAAGTCTACTCAAGCCACTTTGTCTCATCTGTGGGAGCCGGGGGACATGTTCACATAACCAAACAATGGCAGTGGAGAGTGGGGAGGTCTGTTGTGTGTGGCTCACTATTCTGGGCTCCTGTCAAGCTCCTGCCCAACACTGCCCAACACAGGCAGGGAGCACTGCCCGGTGGTCTCTGATCATCTATGCGCTGATATCTGTATCAGGTTCTCGTTCAATTTCAGTGACACTGAAGAACCAAAACCAACCTGACTCATAAGGAAGTGATCCCAGGTAGATACCCAGGTAGGACACCCACTTATCAGGGCCTGGAACTCATAGTCTCAGTCCCAGGCAAACATTCCTACTATTTGTTCCATGCCCTGAGGGGCTTTTCTCCTTGGGGAAGGCACCTTTTCTGCCCAGGTTTCATAGCAGATCACTAAGTTCTAGTTAATGACTAACCTAAGGGATTTGGGATCATAATCCCAAAGAGCAAAGTACTAAAAGCTCAAAATCCCCAAAGTCTGAAGTCCCAAAGATCACAAGCTAGAAAGCAGACATTCCCCAAACTGCTATTCCATCAATGGGTGCTCCTGGTGGTGAGAGATGGCTCCTGGCCTGGTCCTGTCCTGTGAGTCTTGTTTTCCCGTCATTCCTCCTAACAACAGGATGGCAGAATCTGTGACATCGTCCACCCTGCAGAGGAGCTCCACACACGTGTGACCTCAGAGTGGAAGAGAGTCTGGAGGCTCCTTCTTTACCACGCCTGGGGGGAGAGGGAGGAGGGGGGAGGGGGAAGGGGAAGGAAGAGGGGGAGGGGGGAGGGGAGAGGGGGGAGGGGGAGGGGGAAGAGGGGAGGGTGGCGGGGAGCCCAGGGCAAAGCGCCTGTGCAGATGGCGGCTCTCCAGGTACAGAAGGAAGTAAGTGAGTGTGCGCTGTGTTCTCTCTCCCAGAGAATATGCCCATTGCCAAAGGTCAAGATAAGTCCCCAAAACATTTTTGGGTCTTTGCCTCTCCAGCATTCTTCTTGCAGGATTTCGATCTTTGGGATTATGATCTTTAGGATTATGATCCAAACCCCCTACGCTTATATTCCACCAACCAGAATTCAGTGATCTAGCCACATCTGCCAGCAAGCCAGGACGGGAATCTACCTGGTGGTGCGTCAGGCAAAAATATCTGGGTTCCTAATACAGAAAAGGAAAGCACATTTGTAAGGAAGGAGCTGCCCATCCCCTCCCTGCCCCCACAATCCCTAAGAAAACCTTGACTTCCTAATCCCCATCAACATTTAGTATTTGTCGATACGTGTTCACAAGCAGATTCTTCCCTTGACTTACAATCCAAGTCTCACCTTTGGGAGCAAAAATGAAAAGTTTTCTGCCTGCGGTCACACTACCGCATTAAGCACTTAAAATTAAGAGTGTAGCTCTTCTGTTGCATGCTCTTGCCACAAAAAGGGGGAAGCAAAAGGAGACTTTGGGGTCTATGGAGATATCTGTCACCTTGGCTGCAGCGATGGCTTCACGGGGGTTGACATCAGATTGTACACACTGGATGGGTGCACATGGATGAACCTGCTCTAAAATAAATAAGTAAGAACATGTTCTGCCCGGTTAGTCTGTCAGTTGTCACAGGAAGTGAGCAGGAAGAGCCCTGGCCCAACAGACACTTGAGGGGTGGCCGCCCAGTGGTCACCAGCTGTCTAGACACGGGAGGGAGAGAGGGAGGTCTGCGCACATCTGCCGCGTCTCGGTCACTGGCAACAGACTCGCTCTAGCTCCCTAAGCAGAAAAGGAATTTAGGGAAGACCTCTGGGAGTGCACAGCCTCTGGGAAAGAACAGACCAGCTGGAAATAACGCTGGGAGGACCATCCCCCGGCAAGTGACCTTTCCAACAAAGGCAGGGTTGCTAAGTGACTTGGGACAGGAAACCTAAGGAAAATTGGTTTAGTGATTAAAAATAGCTTAGGTTGCAGCACTTGAATTAGCTCAGACTTTGCTCCTGGGGTCCAAATGGGGACTGGGTGTATTGACAATCGCAAACTTTTACTGGAGACATAAAACCTAGATTCACGCTGAGCAAATTCTGGTGAACAGCGCTTGAGCCCTAGTCACGGATGAGGAAGGAGCTCAGACATAGCAAAGACCTACTGGCTTATTTGTAAGAAGGAGCCATGTGCAGGTCAGTCCAATGCTCCAAGTGACCACCACGCCACTGAGTGCAGTGGCTCTTCGCTGTCTTCCGAGGGAAATTCCTAATCCAGATTCCAGGGACAATTTTTTCCCCACTTTTTCTCTTCCAGACCGTTTAAATAAACTATTGATTTTGTCTTCAAGGTAATTTAAGGGGTAATATAGTTCCGATTTGATAACTACCACCTTAATGCATTCGGCGTAAACAAATTTTAGGGTTTCAATTTGTTATTTTTGTCATCAAAATCGACCACATGAAGATTAGCCTCATGGAGACTGCTGTGTAAGCTGGATGCGCGTGAAATTGTATGTAACGTTCACGATTTAGAGACCAGTGGCCAAGAGGGAAATTGGAAGGTTCTTCCAGGCACGCATTGAGGTGGGGGAGAGAGGCTGAACTGAAATGTGTTTTTGAGAATTCAGCCAAATCTATTAAGTTAGTTCAAAAATAGTCATCAAGTGTCTTTGCAAAGAGGGGCATGTTGACTGTAAGAAAAGGACCACCAGGTTTCAAAGAGGCACTGTGTTCATTTTAGAAGACTTTCGGTGATGGCAGAAAACACCATCCAGCTGGTTTAAACAAAGGAAAGGACTAGACTGGTTCGTGTCTAGTTAAGACCAGTGATGAGCTAGCTTTGGGCATATCTAAATTCAGGGGTCGTGTATCTCTTTTTCATCCATCTTGGCATAATGGCCCTTAACATCACACTCAGGAAACTTCCATCCTTCCCCCACCATATTTCTGCACGTGTCCTTCTCCCTGAAGCTCTAGTCCAGATTGGCTCTGATTGGCTCTGACTGGGTCATGTGACCACCCCTGCAGCTGCCCTCCCAGTACCCACCCCGTCCAGGGTCTACCCCTTTTCAATTGTCCTCAGCAGTGGCAGCTCCAGGCCCCACGTCTGCACAGGCTCCTTCCTGCATGATGTCCTTGGGCCCCGTGCCTACTTCCAGCCCACAGAGTCTCAGCAAGGCCAGGACCAGGCCTGGCTCTCCCATCTTCCCGGGAACACTGCTGGTATCCTAAGAGTTTTCATATAAGAGAGATCCTCGTTCACTTGGCCAGTCATTTATCCATGAATTCGCTCAACAAATATTTATGATGCCTGCTGTGTGCCAAGCACCATTTTGGATAAGTGGATATGAGGCCCACCCTATAAAAAAAAAAGGGAAAATAATCATTGTCTCTTTTGGTAAGTATTCTGGCATCATATTGTGAAAGGAAATAGGGTCCATCAGGGCCTTAGAGGCGGTGATGTTTTGGAAGAGAACTGATAGGAACTTTGCGTGTCTGTGTGTTCTGGCTCTTCTCTCCTTTGGGGAACAGAACTGGGTGCCCTTCTCCTCCCTTTGAGCTCAGAGGGCCCTCAAGGGGTCATGTTGTAGACACTGTGAGGTTGGACAAGGTGGCACATAGCACTGTCCTGAAGCACCCCTCACAGCTGGCACAGGCTCTGGAGCTCTGCCCTGCACTGGGATGATGGGAGCCTGGTGCCAGGCTGACACCCAGGAGGGACCCACAGGGCTGGGTGCACACAGAAACAGTGTCCTTGGAGATTATCTGCAAGGGCAGTCCATTTTTCAAGGGAAAGAAAAACAAATCTTGATGTGCTGAAGCATGGTGACTTGGCGTTTTTTGTTGTTCTAGCACAACCCAGTCTTTGCTGGCTGATGTGGGGCAGGGGGCAAGGGGAGGGAGGAGGTGGGGATCCTGCCTCGAGAGTGTTCACAGGGCATCACCCTCACTACGTGGAGTGTATTTCCCAGATCATCACAGCCACACAGCTTCCTAAGGAATAGCTCCCTTGACTTTGTAAACGTTTTCCTTAATGTCACATTATATGGGACGGCACCACTGGTGCTGGTAGATATCCTGAGCTTCTCTACCCAAGCCATCCTTTGGAACCACCATTAATTTAAAAATAATAATATCACAATTCAACTCATTTTATTTTCAGTGAAAGAAAATTAAAGATTAATTAGTAAGTAAAGTCCAGGACTCAGGTGTGTAAGGATTTAAGGGCCCATGCTTGAGACTTAATTAAGAGGCATCAGGCAATTAAACAGAGGTTGACAGAACCCAGTGGATTCTGGGCTGCATAGACTCAGTTTTAGTTTCTATGAAAGAAAGTGGGTCTGCATTCCACCTGGGGACTAATTCATCGGTCACAGTGAAATAAATCTCTAGCGGTACGGGTGTCCATCCCGAACCCAATCCAGCTGCCTTTCATGTTTGTGCTTCAGGAGTGAAATGCATCCCTTCCACCCCAGCGTGCTTGGTGCTCCCATGCAAACGCAGTGGCCACAGTGCAACTTCCATTCAACACTATTTCTTTCCATTGATTTGGTCTCCATCGGCGAAGGCTTGGACCAGACAGTGCAGAGACGTGACTTCGCAGTGGTTTTCCTCAAATAGCATCCAAGACTTAGTGCTGTGATAATGATTTCAGGAAAGAAGACCAGGAGAGAGGAGAGAAGAGGAAGGAGAAGAAGAGAGAAAAGAGGAGAAGGGAGGTTAAGGAGGAAGATGGAGGAGAAGGGACAGGAGGAGGAGGAAGATCATGACAACAAGGAGGAGAGAGGAAGAGGGGAGCCTTGCAGAGGACAAAGGAGAAGTGTGGGCAAAGCACTCAGGCCTCCTCCACAGCAGGACAGTGATGGTGGAGAGGGGCCCTGCACTGAGCGCCCCCTAACATTGTTGTGTGGGAGCTAAGAGCCCCACGCGAGAAATGCTATAATGTGGAAATCCCCCAGAGATCCTTACACACCCTTCGTTATACCCAGGAGCAGGGAGAGAGGTGCTGGACCTGCAAGTCAGGGAGCAGGAGGAGGACTTCCATGTGAGGACCCCTGGATCTGGGGGCGCACAGACACTTCCCAAGCCCACTGGGTGAGGACCTCACACCCAGGTTCCCCCTCTCCCTACACTGACCTACCTGAGCCCATGCGCCCTCCTTTCTGGCCATCTCCCCTCTCACAATGGCCCTTTCCCGTTTTTAGAAGAAGAGGTGTGGTCTTCACCCACACAGAGCCAGAGAGCCTGGCACCCAGGGGCCCGAGCCTCCCACACAACACGGGGGCAGATTTAACGTTGGGATCTGGGGTGCATGTCCTTCAGCTAACACTCCCTGGTCCTCTCGCTCCACGCCACAGAGATATGCATTTCTAAAAAAAAAAAAAATGTTGCTTTGAAGCTTACTGATTATTTATCCAAATTTACTACACATGCATATGGTTTTTGATTACTTGGGTGTTAAAAATATTTCCAAAGATAACTCGACCCAGATGAAATTTTCAACATAATTAATTTGTAAGTAAAATAAATCATAAAAGTATATTTTAAAAAGAGAGATGAATTTATCACAGAGAAGGGAGAGGAGCTTTAGAGAAGAAAACAGAATGATAAACATTTTTGATGGTTAAAAAAATACATTTCTTTAAAAGGATAGTGGATGTTGAACAGCTTTAATATTTGGTTTTAACTGGACCCATTTCGAAGGACAACGCAATGGTTTTATTGCAAGATGTCCGCATTGATATACTACCCTTCTAGCTGCACAATTTCGGCATTTTTGCCCTTTGCTTTGAACTCTTTCATTTCCTTCCAGAAGAAAGAGCCTTTGTTGAAATTAAGTATTCATTTCCTTGAAACCTCTTCTCTTGCTTTTTACTTCCATGTCTTGAAACTGGTTTTTTTCTGCAAGGCTAACTTTGCACAAGGAATCTGCATTTGTGTCAATTCTCAAGAATTCACAAGATGGAAGAGAGAAGTGCAGGTCCTTCTGGCCTCCGGGTCCTGGGAAGCAGAGCAGCCGGGAGGCATGGGGGTGCAGGGGGCTCAACTCTGGGTCTTGGGCTCAACCCCTGATTCCCAGCCTTTAGCCACTAAAGATGGGGAGGGGAGATTTTTCAAAAGCAAATGAGTTGTGGGGACTGGGGAATATTCTGTTTCCAAATAAAGTGATGGAAATGTGGGGGGTTACAAACAACTACTCACTATACCCGAGTTCTTATGTGAGGGGTGTTCATCCTTTTCTTCTGTTACTTGGAAGCAAATTCGAAATGCATGTAACTCACGGTGGCCACCTACAGTGTGGCATCGTTGTCTACAGATTCATCTGTTTGTGTGTAGAAAATAGATTTGAAATCACTGACCTGTTATTTATGGCGTCTCTTGATGCATTGGATACAAGAACTCACTATTCACTGCTGGCGAGTCTACTTGTTGGAGAGGTCAAGCCGCGCGTTGATGAACTATCTTGTCTGCCTTAAAAGCAGGGCTATTTCTTCCTCCCTGCAGCTGGGGTCCAGCCAGAGCACAGAACAATACATCAGTGGGAGCTGGGTCTTCTCCCAGACCTCTGCAGAGGAAGGAATGAAGCAATGACTTGGGTGGGCATGTCTTTCTAGCATAACATCCACTTAAAAGCATTCTTTCTCGCCCTGGTCATCGTGATGAACTGTGGTCCCTCATGAGAAATCAAGTCGAGCTTTTCAGGGCCCCCTCCGGGTGAAAAATGAGCACCCCATGCCAACGGCAGGTGAATGCTAGCACTCAGTAAATGCCAGTGGGTGCTGAGAATGGACTTTCCTACATTGGGAATGGACTGGTGACCACACAAAAGAGCCATGTCTCTGTGTGGATGATCTGAGGCAGGGGCGTGACCACAAGGGAGGGAAAACAGGAAAGGCGCCTGCCCGTCTTAAGGTCCACCAAGAACCCACTCACCCTTGGCATCTTTTGTTGCCTCCCACAGACACGGGGTCCAGGCAACTTCAGCAAAAAAATGAGTTCCTGAAAGGACGTAGGTTAGCTCAAAAAAACAAAGGTAAAGTCTCTTCAGAAATAGCCTTAGGAAGGGCAAGAATGGAATCGTCTCTGAGGTTCCACAAAGAGGAAAAAAAGACAATGTTTCCTGCACCACGGTGAATTTTGACAGGTACCCAGATGTATTTTATTTCTCCCCAGATTCAAATGTCCAGAGACTGGGCCACCCCGGTCAGGCTGAGGACAGGAAGACTATCTTGAGCACCAAGTGTGCACCTAATGGGAAAGGGCAATTCTCCCAAAAATAATGGAGGGGACGGACCAGTAGTTGGTCCCCAAAACATCAGAGGGAGGCATACTTGTTTGAGTGACCAAAATGCTTCTTTAAAGAAAAAAAAAAAAAATCAAGCTTCAGCCCACTTTGCCCTGAAATGATTTCTGTCGATTCTGTGCCTCTTCGTTAGAAACTTCTGGATGCGAGCTCTTGCTCCTTCCCTGGGCGCCCTCTCACCCCGGCTCCGTCATTTAGGTCCCTTTGCACATTTTGCTGTGCTGTCCAGGCAGGAAGCTGCCCTGGTGCCCACAGCATTCCGTCACATGTAATTTGTCTATTGATCTTAAGTCAGGACTCGGGAAGGAGCTGCAGGCACGGCCGTCTCCCTGCGGGATCGAGACTCGCCCAGATGCACAATCAGTTGTCAGATCCTCTGGTTTGGGGGCCTCAGGTACCCCAGGTCTTTGCAGGAGGACTGGGAGGTTCCCATAAGTACACTGGACTGAGGAACCCAGCACCCCTGTTCCCAGCCTCAGATACTCCTTCCTTTCTGGCTTTTTCCTGTTCCCTTCTCCAGGAAGGCTTGGCTGGTGGAGCCCCACCTGCCTGCAGGGATCAGGAGCTTTGGGATGGTGATAGGGATGTGTCTCTGGGGTGCAGCAACAAGCAGAGTGGGGAACTGGCTGGAAGGAGAGGCTGATAAGCTCTCTCCCAGTCTATGCTGGGGGTGCCCAAGGGGAAAATTGCTTTATTTCAGCATCTACAGTTAATGTCAAGTATTCTTGGTTGTTTGGGATTGGCCTCATAGATAAATGACTGAAGAATGTAAATACAGAATGGCTGTTAGTAACCAGAAGCTCCCTCACTACTTACTAAACACAGATAACCGCCCTGAGGCAGAAGTGGAAGATCAATTAAAGTCAAGGAGGGGAAGATTTTTCCCAGCCTCTGAGTCAACAAGAAATAACCATTGAAAATCAAAGTGTTAACACGTGTATAGAATATTCCCCCATAGCCCTTCACTGTACTTCTAGGTGATCTATAGTGGGGAAAATCCACGAAAATGTGCTTAGATGTCAGTAGCCAAATACCAACTATCACAGATCTAAATAATCATATTTACTGTCCCCTGTAACAGAAGGGATGACTCAGTCACCCCTCACCTCAGTGGCTGATTCCCCAACATGTCTCCTCATGTCCACATGATGGCTGCTTTGGTTCCAGCATCTTGTCATCAACCAACCATTTTCAAGTCCAGGAAAAGAAAAAGAAGAAACATCCAAGAAGAAGAGTTTCTTCTCATCCATCTCTTTGGTTAGAGACAAAACCTTTTCCTAGGATTCTCCAGACCTCAGAACATTTGCAGTCCTACTGCATTGCTCAGACATGGGTGTATGGCCCCTCCTGACTACAGCAGAGGCTGGTCAAGGGGGCTCTGGCATAGTCCACTCTTACATGCTCCTACCTGACTGGGAGCTGGGCAGCCATGGCCCAACCCTCAGCAAGCAGCCCTTCCCCCAACCCCTAAAAGTCAGGCTTTAGTCTGATGTTTCTTCACAGGGGCTGTATGGACATGTGGGAGGATTTGTCTCACTCACTCTACCTCCTGAGGTATTGTTACAGGGAAGGGAGAGGAACACCCCAGAACCCCCAAGCCTGCCCTCTCTGAATGGGTTCTGCCATCCGCCGCATTAAGACAAACACAAAAAACCTTTAATGGAAAGGAA
>JAGFMF010009922.1:0-53605 GCA_019455555.1 Galemys pyrenaicus
CCCTCCCTGGCCGGCAGCAGGGATCGAACTCGTGCTGCAGTGGCTGCGGTTTGCTTCATAGTGCGCTGCTTAACCCACTGCGCCACCAGAGAGGCCCCTTATCCATCATTGTTAATCCTTGTTTTATTCTTAAGCTTGGTGACTATATCTTCTTCAGTCACTGCAGTCTTTGTATTGTCACCCAGGTCTACACTGTAGCTTCCCCCAAGCTCCTGACTCTCAGTCACTGTTTCTGCTTGTCTGTCTGGTGGGGGTGATGATGACTCCTTCGCTGTCACCCACCCACTATAAACAAGGTCCACTTTTCTCTTCCTTCAAGTGATCACAGGGAACACCCCTCGAGGCCATGTGTGCAGGCTGAGAGAAGGCAGGTGGCAGGTCTGGAAGACCCAGAGAGGGTGCATGCTGCAGACTGAGTCCACAGGCAGTTTTCTGGTACATTCCTCTCTACTGAGGGGCAGTCGGTCTCTTTCAATTAAGGCCTTCAACAGATTTGATGAGGCCCACCTACACTGTGGAGAGTAATCTGCTCTATACTTAAAGTCTACCGATTTGAATGTTAATATCATCTAAAAAAAATACTTTCACAGAAACATCTAGACTGTTTGGCCAGATACCTGGGTACTATAGCCTAGACACACTGACGCATAAAATTCACCATCATAATATCCTTTCATAATGAGAAAATGCCTGTGTTCCTTCACTCCCTCCTTCTTTTATTTCTCTCCTTTTTCTGATATATTTCCGGAGAGCCCACTAGATTCCCCATCCTAGAAGCCTACTGATTAAGTTGAGCTGTCTCCTTGGTAACCATCTCTAATCCAGAATGGAATACAAACTACTTTCTGAAGCAGACTCTCTTCTTTAAAGGGATCCTATATTCCTTTCCAATTTTAAACCTTAACTTACAAGAATACAATTTTATCATCTCCTTTAAACAGAAAGCCAGTAGTTTAACAAAGAGGTTAATTACTACCACCCTGTTTGGCTGCTGGGCGCACTGATGTAGATGCTGCTCATTTACAATTGCTGATGATGTGGTCGGGGAAGAGCTCACAGACAGTTGCCTGACAAAGTTTGCTATGAAAACGAATAGTTGAAAAAATATTTCAGAGGAAACTATTAAGCCTACTTTAGAAAGTAAACTGTTTTCAAGTCATTTAGGTGGTTGAATATTTAACTAATGAATCATGTAAGTTACACTATCTTACAAAGTAAGTTCACTAAAGCAGGTGCAAAGCTGTCTTATTTGTCAAAACACTGGGAAAAGTTTTGTATTACTTTTGCTTTAAACAAAGTTTGATAAACCTTTGAATTACTGAGTGGATTTATCAAGGGGATTGCTTTTCTTGCCATGGAACTATGACTCAAAGTGGGCACGCGGAAGCCTGTCGAAGCCGGGCGCGTGCCCAGCATGACCCCTCGCCAATCTCACGTCTATTCTTTCCAGATCCTCGTGGAGGAACAAGCCACCCGCCGAGGTTTCTCCCCATCCCAGGTTGCGGCCGTGTAGATGCTGCTGCTCCCAATACCCAAAGCGTCCCACGAACGGCAGTTGTCCGCCCATCTTCTCTGCTGTTTCCGCAACTATTTCTGGAAAGGTCCTTCAAGCTATCATGAGTTGATACTTTAAAGGTCCTTGTGATAGACTTCCCTTGAAATCAGGTCTACTCTCATCACATGTGTACTTTTGCCAATCATTAATGGGTTAGTAATTATTATCTAGAACATAGATTAAGTGTTCAAACAAAGGCCAACACAGACTGTCTGGCATATTCTAAAATCCAGCTATGTAGTACAGTAGAGAGCTGATTGGTTGATAATTTATGCCTTATAGTACAACAATATTCATTGGACATAAACATGCAGCAGTCTGTCACATCCTCTCTCATTGGTTGACAGCACAGGCTGGCCTCAGCATAAGGAAAACAGATTTTGTGTAGCCTATAGGCGCAATAATGTGGATCTATAATCTACAATAATAGATTGTATGTGGGATATATTTTTTCCTTTAAAATTATGAATATGAAACATTTCAGAGACAAGTAGCTGTATAACAAAGTAGTGTTGCATGGGGCAGTACTAAATGTAGTCTTAGCTCATTGAAAATTTATTTTGTATTAAAAATATATCATCTTTGACACAGATTTATCATGATTTCAGACCTAGTTTCTCCCTATACCAAATGAGTCTAATCACTACAAAATGAGACAATGCCCATTTTTGAACAGGAACACGTCAACCATTTAGTGGATTTTCTCATCTTGGAATTTTTTTTTTTTTGTTTTTTGCCCCTCTCTTAGGTGCTTAGAAATTCCCAGTAATACTCTGGCTTCTCTTCAGATTAAATAAATCTTTCACCTCTTACTAAAAATTCCCAGTGATTCATAGCATGAACATCTGCTTTTGTAAATAAAGTTTTATTGTAACACAGTCACACTCTTTTAGGTCTTGACTGTGAACAGTTGTGATAGATACAGCTTAACACTCACAATCTACAATCTGTACAATATGCTTGTAGAGAAAAATGTTTGTGATCCCCTATCATTTTTCTGGGATTTTCTGGCCTGAAAGGATGAATTGCAATTACATAGATTAATTACCTCTATTTCTGTGACTCTTCAAAATTAAACTACCCCAACACCCATTTGGAATGTTTTAAAGAAATAATTGTCTAGAACAGTATTGTCCTTTACCAACATAGTGCTGGCTATTTAGATAACTTAAAATTGTCTAGTAGTCACAGAAAAAAGGTAAAAAATACAGGTGAAATTAAATTTAGGAATTTATTTAACCCAGTATATCCAGAATATTACCATCTCAACATGTAATTGTTGACCTCAAGAACAGGTCATTCCAGCAACAAATATGATTTATTTGGAAACAAACCACAGAGTAGAAGGCAGATTGGAGGGGGTGTTCCTGAGAGACCCATGTGCATGTCTCTGAATTTAATGCTAAAGACTCCCCACCCCATAACCTCTTAAGCTCTCCCCCCTCGGTTCTGCTGAGGAGGGAAACAGGACCACTTCCAGTGGGAGATGCAAGGTATATTGATTGGATCCTGTAGTTAGCTGATTTGTATGTGTATGGCCCCTCTCTTTTCAGTCTCCCAATCTTATTTAAATGGGGCTCCAAATGTTAATGTTCATATAATCCATAGACAAAATTAATAATAGCCTATTTTACATTCTCTTTTTGTTCTAAGTACTCAGAATGTAGCATATATTTGAACTTAGAGCACATCTAGGTTCACATCTAGGCCAGATTCCACACTTCAAGTGCTCTATGGTCATATGGGGTCAGTGACTGTACCCTACAGTGTAGGCCAAGAAGCATGGGAAAGCAGACGACCTCTTCCATTCTTGTGATTTGTTTTCTTTTGTCCATTCAACTTTAAAAATTGCATAGTTGTACAAAGGCAAATAAGACAGCAGCCCTGTTCTAAAAGAATTTAATTTGTTTAAAATACACTTTCATAGTTATTTTGCACTTTCTGGAATAAAAATTATGGTGGACTTCAGGAAAAGTCAGCTTGTCTTCTGGAAGAACTTCTGTTTATCAGACTTAATGAGATAATGAATGGGACTAGCAAAGAAGATAGGTGATTCCAACCTAAAACACTTTGTGCTTACCTGTTGTATGTATAACAAGAAAAATTCAGCAGCCACTAGCAGGGAGTTACCTGTACAGATCCAAGTATGTGCATGCTCCACTCTACAGTAGTCTATAAACGGCTTGAGGAGCTGATCCCAACATTTCTTGAATGATTGAAGATCTGAATGTAACATTTCTTCCCTCTCTTTTCTCCTATGATTCTTTTAGGGGCTGCAACCTCTTCATTTAGTTTTCCATCAAATATATCTGCAAGTTTGTGGAATTATATGGGTAGTTTGTTATGATGTCATGGATCATAATGTTTCCTGTCAATCAGTGTTGTCAGTCTTTTGTTCTTTATAATCTGGTTGAAAACGTGCTCTCTTGGATTTAAGTTTTAAAAATTCCAAAGAAAAAGTTTCTAACTATATGAGAAACTAAGTTAAGAAATGGAGAAAACCTTCATGGAGACATAGTTTTTTTTCTCCTATTTCTTTGTGTATGTGTGTGAGTGAGAAAGTATATTTGTGAAAAGTGTTTTTCAACCACCTTACAAATTGTTTTCATAATTTATATAGTTCACCCACCATATGGTCAAAAGACAAATCCATACATACTTCAACCGCTTCAAATACAGAAACAGAATCAATGGTTATTCCTCATGCAGTCACCAAATAGCAGTATCTGTCTTTCTAATAAACAGAGCCCAGTGCCAAAGAGAGAAGTTTAGCCTGGACCATGTCTCATGCATGCGATGCAGGAGTAGGATGGTGAGTTTTGGGCATGCATATTTCATCACTTCTGTTGTGCCATGGCAGACATCACTAATCAACCACCACAAACCTTCCTATTGAGCTCAGAAATTTTGTGAATATCACAGTCTAGAAAGGCACTACCAAAGGATAAGAGCTAGTGTGCTGGATAAGAGCTAACTTCTCTGGTGTAGAAAATAGGGTGTAGAATCCAAGACAGTGTTTCAAAAAAAAAAAAAATAAGTTGCTTATATTCTACAATGAAATATCTTTTTGCCTATGGACTGCTAAAGATAATCTTAAATTCTGAAGGGTAGGAATAAAGGAGATCAGTTTTCCATGAGGTGGATGAAGAATGGACGGTATTAAAACCAGACAGAGGCCATTAAATCTTTATTGAACAATCACCAAGAATATAAACATCTGAGCTCTTAGGAGTTGTCTTCCCATTTTGGTGTTCTACATATTTTACCAGAAGTTTCCATTTTCAAATTTTTTAAATTAAAGAATTTAAAAATAATAGAACCTACTCTGAGTAAAGGAAGCTCTTCCTCATGCTCTCCATTAATGTGCTAGTGATGTCTCATGAATTAGTTTTGCAAATCTATGTATACACGAATTGGTTCCCCTGTATCTGTAACCCTTCTAGGCTTTGTGCTTACTGCTGTTGCTTTGTTTTGCTTGGGTGTTGTTTTTTAATTACAAAGGACATCTAAATGAATATTGGCCAAACTACTCTGAAGTTCATTTGCTGCTTATTGACTTTCCAGTATTATGAGAAAAACAACATTTATTTTCCTATCAACTTAGCTATTCATATAATGTGACTCACTTTAGGTCTTCTTTGCAAGCGTGTATTGCTCCATCTTTTTTTTTTTTTTTATTGTTGGGTTTTTTGTCTGCTTATTTTTAAACAAAGAATCCATTCTACAAAGAAAACTGAATACAGTATTAGCTGCCATTCTTATTCATTTTAAAGGAAACAATATATTTTTGCAGCAATAACTCACCTACCCAGAGGTCATTTTTCCAATAATCTCAGTCATAGAGTACACAATTCAAAGAAAAAGGCCTCTGAGAAGTTAAAATAAATGCCATAGATCTCATTTACTAAGCTTATGCATTTTATTTCCCCTTCTTTCTCTGTCATTCAGCAACTGTCTTTTTTCACTTCAGATACAGTTCTAATAATCCTGACAAACTGGCTTCTTAACCCACAGAAGAGTAGAAACAACTAATTTTAAGGAGATCAAGAATTTTCTGAAAATCAACAAGATGGTTGGTAATGAAATAAGAGATAGAAAAAGAACCAAGGATTCAAAAATTATAGCAACTAGGGACATTTTATGTTTGACTAAATAATCCAACATATGGTAGGACTCTCCATTAGCCTGGTACTCATATACCTACCTGTCTTTGAATTTATTTCATGTTCAATATTTTCTGTTAAGAAGAGGTGGGATTTTTTTAGGGGTAGAGGGGAAATTTTTCCATTTCTCTCTTGGGTCTTCTTTGGCTTCCTGAGCAATCAAATTGATATCAGAGAGAGCAGTAGCAGAAAAGAACAAATTAAATTGTAAACATGTAGAGTATCTACATGGATGTAGATTCTAAAGCAAATGGGGGGAAATGAGGTTATCTGTATCCTTAACTAAGGAGTGGGCTTGGGGGCCCGGGCCTTCAAGAAGAGATGAGAGGTCTCACATGACAATGAGAAGGTGACTCATGTGACATAGACTACTGGACTTATTTGTCCTCCCTTATGTTGGTTTTTTTGAAAAATAGATTGTTTCTGATAACAATCCAAATTCTGGGTAATACCCCCAATTTTCATTCTTCTATCTAGTGAGTTTCTTGCATATCTGAGTGCACTGATTGACCTCTGTTTCAAATGCTACCCATACCAAAATGACATACCTGGGAGGCATATTCTGGACATCTTGGGGAGACTGAGCCTTCCATATATTGCCTTTATGGGGTGACTGGATAATGGAAGTGGCATAGTAAAATGGAAAGACTGACATTTGAGCAAAACAGATTTTTGATCACCACGTTATTTTTCCTCTTCATGAAAAAACCTGACATCTCTTGGTCTAAGTTTATTTATAATATAGAAAAAATAATGAATGAGGTAATATCCTTGGAGCACCTGACTGAATAAAGGTGGTGCTGAAATCCCCCCAAACAATCTCGAGTATTAAGTATGAGGCATGAGTAAAGAGAGAAAAAACAAAACCAGAACTGGGAAGTTCACCTGATGGGTTGGGAGGCAGAAGTGATAGCTAGGAGGGGAGTTGCAAAGATCACACGTGCAAGAGAAGAAAGAGCACTTCCCCTAACCTACCTTGTGGATGGAGAGGGAACTATGAAGGACCAGTCAGTTTAGGAAAAATCATTTTAAACTCCAGTTTAATTGAGCTCTGTACCTTTCTAGGTGCCATGTTTAAGTTAGGGAAAGAGAAGTAGGAAGCATTTCTCTTTATTCTTTTATTTTTTATTTAATATTTTTCATAATTGCAGTATATTATTTAAAAATAGTCCTCCCTTTTATTAAAAAAGATGATTCACAGCAACATTGGGGGCAAGGTAGAGAAATGTCCCTTATATTCCCAGTCCCTACACATGCATTGCCTCCCCCGTTATCAACATTCCACAGAACAGTGGCACATTTGTTACAACTGATAAACTCACACTGACACATCCTTGTCACCCGAAGTTCACACTTTACATTAGGGTTCATTCTTGGTTTGGACAAATGTGTAATGACATGTGTCCATCATTATGGCGTCATACAGAGTAGCTTTCTGCCCTACAAATCCCTTGCTCTATCTCTCCATCCCTTCCTTGATCCCCAGCTCTGGCTATCACTGAGCTTTTGGCCATCTCCATAGTTCTGCTTTCTCCAGAACATCATATAGTTGGAATCATTGGTAAGGAGTCTTTTCATGACTTAGTAATATGCATTTCAAAGCCGTCTGTGTCTTTTTATGACTTGATAGTTTGTTTCATCTAAGCTCTGAATGTCATCTGGTGTCTGAATCTACCACAAGTTATCCACTTACCTACTACAGGATATCTTGGTTACTTCCAAGTTTTGGCAATTATGAACAAAGCTGCTGTAAATATCCATGTGCAGTTTTTTGTGTGGACATAAGTTTTTAACTCCTTTGGGTAAATGCCAAGTGTAATTCCTGGATCATATGGCAAGAGCCTGTTTAGTTTTGTAAGAAAGAGTCAAACCAGCTCCAAAGTGACTGTACCATTTTGCATTCATACTAACGGTGAATGAGAATTCCTTGTGCCACATCCTCCCTGGCACTGGATGTTGTCAGTGTTCCAGAATTTTCCATTCTAGTGCACATGTAATAGTATCTCGTTGTTTTAATTTGCATTTTCCTGATGACATATGATGTGGAGTCAGTTTGGGAAATTTTTAAGTGAACTGTAAACACAGTTCTCTCCACCTTCAAATCATGTAAAGTTCTTCACCACACTATAATTGGGTCTACTCATTTATTCATTCACTCAGCCTTCAACAAAAATGCCAACTATAACATGCCTACCACATCCCGGATGCTATGCTAGTTGCTGAGGCTACAATATAGTAAAATAAGTGTGGTTGTTAAAAAGGAATATAATACTAAAACAGGGATGTTTTCTGTTACACCGCCACCCAAACCTTGGAAAATATGAAAACTCCCAACTATCACTCTTGTCCCATGTTGACAAGAAACTGGAACAACCTTTAGTGGTAACAGAGGGACTCATGGGTAGTCAGATGAATTTTCACCCAAATATACAGAATAGCTAAATACGGGAAGAGAGGTGTTTGGCTTGAGTGGCAGTCAACAAGCAAGTTTTCTTCTACTTCTTCACAGGGTAGTTAGGGTAGCATCAGCCCCTGCAAAGGTTCACAGATTGGTTTTAAGTCAAAGTTTTCCTTATGAAGGTTACAAGTCCTCATTTTGACCAATGGTCTTTTGTTTACCAACCTAACACAAGAGCAGGTCTTTGCATTGGGCTAATTTTCTATCACAACTTAAAAATGCATCAGGAAAAATCCATCACTGGCATTTATTTGCATTGACAAGTTCATCTGAACTCATGTTTGAAAGAAGGATTACATACTATAGCAGCTAGGAAAGATGACTTCATTTACAAAATGGTGTCTACTACTTTAAAGAATCAAGAGGGCCTCCCTGGCGCAGGGGATTGAGTGGCGCAGCGGGTTGAGGGCCTCACTGTAAAGCATTGGTACAGCAGCATGAGTTCGATCCCTGACCAGGGAGGCCCACATGGCACAGCAGACCTCTCCTACCTCGCCTGCTGTTCCCCTCAGCAGTGTATTTCAGTCGATCTGCCTGTTCTGCTCCCCACTGTCGCTGGTGAATCCTCTTACCTCCCGCTCTCTGGCTGTACCCCAGCTCATGTATGCATAAATAAACAAATCTTTAAAATAAAGAATCAAGAAAGCACTAGATTTTTACCAAAAAATAAAATTGGCAATTGGTAATTTCATTTGGAATGTAAAGAAAGGAGGTGAAACCTGTGACGTTCCAGGTGCTCATGCAGAGGGGGAAGTTCATCTCGTGCTAATTTTCTTCTCTTTATTGACTTTGGCATAGGCAAGTCTTGCAATTCTGATTTAAAAGACCCTGGAGATTCTCAAGCGATCACCTACTTCCTTTTACTGGTCAGGTTGGAAAGCTGAACCAGGCTGAAGGATGCTTCCGGTGGCCTTTGGTGTCACCAGCACAGCTCACTGGGTGCCCGCGTGGGGAGAAGGCACAGCTGAGGAGGAACAACATCTGGAAGATGATGTTTGGAATATCATCCAAACATAGCGGTCAAAAGTTGCATTAACAAGTCAGAGGTGGTTTCATAAAAGAAACTGTTGAGATGCTCTCCCCACGTGGTTTCATCTGCAGCACCTCGATTCCCTCTTTTGTGTTGAATTTGATAGCAGCTAAGATCAGTTTCAACCTTGACCTCTTTCACTGCACTTTTGTGCCGATGCAGAACGTATAGGGTGGTTTCACTGAATTTCACAGCTTCCTGCTGCACTGCTTTGCTTTAAGCAGCAGAACACACACTTGCTGTCTATCTAATAAAATTGTGAGTGTGTGTGTGTGTGTGTGTAAAATTCACTGGTCTAAGATATTTTACTACCCAGCTTAATAACACAGTAAATGGATTTCTTTCTTCTATAGGATGAAGAAACGATTGGTCTTTTATTGTAAAACCTTCTCTTAAAAAGAAGGTGGCATCAGCTACAATAAATTCTGGATAAAAATGTTTCTGCTAATTCATTTTTCACTGAGCCAACCAGTCTGCCAAACAAGCTGCTTCTTTATTTGCATTCAAATTGATAGTGAGATATTTTAAAGCCATGTATTTGTGGTTTCTTCTCTTTTTTAACGTTTTTGATCCTTTAAAATCCAAATTGCACAGAGTGTAATTATCTCTTTCAACAAATATTTGCCAAGACTTTGGAGTTAAGTTGTACTGTTTTAGAGGCAGAAGGTAAATAAAAATATGCTGACACAGTAAAGAAATCTTAGCTTCTGATGGATTTTATGATGAGGAAGAAAGTATTGAACCTCATGGGGCCTCAATTTCCCTGTTTATAAAACAACGGGATTGGATTAGACAATCTTGAATGCGTCTTCCAACCCAAAGGTCATGTTTCCATATACTTGTCTTGGCCAAGAAATACAGGTGTGTTATCTGCTCCTCTCAAACTTCAAATTGTATCTCCATGTGTGTGATTTCTAAATCTTTATTTGTAATAACAACAAGAAAGAAACAAAAACCAAAAATGAAAAGACAAGGGCAAATTGGGGACACTTGATGGGAAGGGGGTGGGGGGGTTGAGAGTAGACGGGAGCACGGGGGACTGAGGTGATGGTACACTGGTGTTATGGTGATGGGGAATACATGGGGATTACAATTGATGTCAAATATATGTAAATTTAAAAAAATTATATAAAAAAAGAAAAAGGGAAATAATAATTGGTAAAAAAATATTAAAAAATAAATAAATAAATCTTTATTTGTAGCCGTACCTCTCTGTGGAAGGCTAGGTACATGTACCAAAGTATTTACTTACTATCTCTAGTTGGTTGGTGAGTAGGCATCTCTAATTTAAGGTAACCAAAGTAGAATTTGCAGTCTGCCCCTGCTGGTCTCCAAATTAGCTTCCCTTTATTTTTCCTAAATCAGTGTTGTCGTTTTACTTGCTTAAGCCAGAAATCTAGTAGCGATCTCTCCTTCCCCACTCCTGTCCAGTTACTGGCAAGTCCTGTTGCCTTTCACTTGAAATGCTATCCTGAGTTCTTCCATTCGTGTTTATCTTCCTCTCCCATTAGTCTCCTCTAAGGCCTCGCTGCCCTTTTCCTGTCCCACTACAGTTATAACCCAGCTTTCTGAGCTTTCAATCTTGCCTCTCTGCAAGCTGCTTTCCACAGAAGAGCTAAAGTGAGCTTTTAAAAATATAAATCAGACTCTGCTCCTCTCCTGCTTGAAACTCCTGCTTCCTATCACAGGAAAAGTCTGAAGTCCTTACTCTGAATTCTAAAGTTTTAAGTGCTCTGGCTCTTGTCTCTGTCCGCCACCTCATTTCTTTCACTTTCAACTTCCCCGTTTCGCTCCAGTCACTCTGATCAGCTTTAACAAGCCTATATTAATCAGCGTTCTCCCAAGAGAACCAATAGTATATGTATGTTTACATAGAGAGAGATTGTAAGGAATTGACTCCTGTGATAATGAGAAATTCCATGATCAGCCATCTGCAAGAGAGACCCCAGAGAGCCAATGGTGCAGGTTCTAGCCTGACGCCAAAGGCCAAAGAACCAGGACTGTTAATGGTGGAAATCCCAGACCAAGGAAAAGAAGAACAGTGGCCAGCTCAGTAGTCAAGCAGAGACAACGAACGCTCCTTTTTTTTTTTTTTTTTTTGTTGCTGTTCTGATCAGCCCTCCGTGGGGAGGATGAAACACACACACAGGTGAACCATCAGCTTTACTCAGTCTCTTGATTCAAATGCAGCCTCATCTGGAAACACCCCTGTAGACACACCCAGAAATGTTTAACCAACTACTTGGGGAGCCAAATATGCTGTGAGACAGTCAAGTTGACACACAAAATGACCTTATTCCTCACTTAGGGCCCTCGGGCTACTTCTTTCTTCTGCCTCCATGTTTTCTCCATAATTGCTTGCAACCATGCAATTCTGCTGCTTGCTGCTCCTTCCTGCTGCTTAGTCATCCCCTTGGGTGTCACCTTCCCCCCAAAATCTGTACCTATCCCTCCAATGTGTAGTAGCCACCTAAGTTGCTATTTATCATATAATTCTAATTTTCAACAGCACACTTTCCAAGTTGGTCATTTTTTTGCCACTTGATTATTTTTCACCGTCTTTCCCCCATGAAAAGTAAGTTCCATAAGGACAGAGGCCTCACATTGATCACCAAATACCCCTCACACTAGAGCAGTGCTGGCTCATAACAGGCTCTCAAATAACTATTGAATGGAGCAAAACCCTCGAACCCATAAGATCCTATGATGGTGTTTATCCTCTTAGACATTTGTCCATAAATACAAGTCTCATGATTTTAGAAAAAGGTTCTGCCTTATGGACACATTCTAAATATTTGGAGATCTCTTAGGGATTTTTCTAATAGAGGTCATCATATGAGTTTGTTCAGCTGTTACAAGCCCACTGAAGTTCCATATGATTGAATGCTGAGAGCTAAACAGGAAAGAGAAACAGACATTGGAAATAGCAGACATCTTTACTTAGCTATGAGTACTGTGTACAGGAACATAAAGGAAAAATGTATAATTTTCATTATACACTTGGAATTTATGAAAAAAAAAAAAAAGAATAAATGAGAATTCTAGAATTGAATATCTTGCTCTTGATATCAGAAGCCATTGGATAGGTTTTTGGATCAGAAGCCATTGGATAGTAGATTAGACATAGAAGAACAAATGTTAGTGATTGAAGGATAAGTTAATAGCAAATGTTCAACTGAAACACAAGTGAAGGGATGTGAGAAAACAGAAAAGAGGATAAACAATCGATGAATTTTAACACAGAGGTAATCAGAGACTTGGAAGGCAGATGCAAAAAGAAAGAAATAATATTTAAGGAGTAATAACCAAGCTTTTTGCAAAACTTATGAAAATCATCATCTCCCTACAGATTCAAGAAGTTTAGTGGAACACAAGCAGCACAAGTATCACAAAATCCCAACTAGGAACAGCAGCTGAAGCTGCTGGAAACAAAAAACCAAAGACAAAGGAAAAATACTCAAGTTAGCCAGATTTGTGAAGTTGGAGTGAGGGTCATCAAGGATGTAGACAAGCCAGAAACTGGGAGTAAGAGGGCTTGTCCTTGGAAATCTAGAACATAAAACTCATTTTAGTTACAGCTACAATTGTATTTTTTAAAAGATTTACTTATTTATGTATATGAGAGCAGGGGTACAGGTCAGAGGTGAGGAAGAGGGGGTGAGAGAATTTACCAGAGACAGAGTGGGGAGCAGAACAGGAAGATCGACTGAAACACACTGCTGAGGGGAGCAGCAGATGAGGCAGGAGAGGTCTGCTGTGCCATGTGGGCCTCCCTGGCCAGGCGGGGATCGAACTCATGCTGCAGTGACCGTGGATGCTTCCTAGTACTTTAGCCCCTTGCAGCACCAGGAAGGGCCCAGCTACAATTGTATTTCTAACAATATGTTTGAAAAAATTTATTCTGTATTGCCACATATTTGATTCATCATTATTACCTATTATTGAACATATTTTTCATTCATTTATTCATTCATTCACTCACTCATGCATGCAGCCATACTTAAGAATATTTATATCAGTAACTTTATGTGTCAACCCCTGTGCTATGAAGGTAAATAGGAGAGATGTTAGCTTCTGCCGTCTTGAATGCCCATGTAATTCTTAAAAATGATCTCATTCATTATTTCTGTGCAGTGGGCAAAAGTGTCCATTGTACAGATGAATAAAAAAATGTTTTGAAGTAACATTACATTATAATATTACATATGTCATTATAACATTATGTAAATTATATATTGTCTATGAATCTGTTTTATTATGTAGCTTCAGGTGTGCATCATTATAAATTATCATCTGTATATGTTATTGTAAGTACACTACCCAATTCTCTTCTTTGTCATACTACTGATGATTTACTTACCCCTCTTTCTCCTTCCCTCCTGGAACTCATTTGGTCTTTTAGTTTAAACGTTTATTTTTGTTTTATTTAGTGCATTTGTTTGTCTTTTTGTCTTTCTGTACCACAGTGAGTGAAATCATCTGGTCTTTGTCTTTCTCCATCAGACTAATTTCACTAAGCATAACACTCTCTCAGTCTGTCCACACACTTGCAAATGGCAAGATTTCTTTCTTTTTTATTAACAACTGAGTAGTAGTCCATTGTGCCTCTAAACCACCTTTTATCCAACCCAGATGGAACAACTTAAAGGCAGGAAGATTAAATAATTTAGCATGGTTCCAGAGCCTGTGAGGGGCAGAGTGGCGACTCAAACCCACATGTCTCCGATGTCAGAGCTCATATTCTCTCTCCTTGTTCTTCCCTTGGGATCCATGTCCTGTCCTGCCGTCAGCCCACTCCTTCGCGCTGCCACACGGCAACCAGCCACAGTGTCCCGTTGAAATGGACTCTGTATGTAGCTTGGGGAGCCTCTCTTTGCAGCCCTGGAAGATGAGTCTTAGAATCTTCCTGAGTTTCTCTGAAACTAACATGAAGCTCCGCATCCCCATGTATTGCTGTTCGCATCCTCATTGGCTTCTGGGTTCATCCATTTATCGTACTGATGGGTTAAGGCTGAACCAGAAGGGGTGGCACATCTGACGACCCCACACGATCTTTGAGATTCAGGGAGTCTGCAATTCCCCCGACCGTCTGCTGTGTCTTTTATGCCTGTGTGTGTTTGCTCCAAGGAGTGTGAAACCCACAAGAAGTCAAGAAACTTTGGAAGCAGGCCCGCGGGTCCACTCATTATCGCTCCATCCCACTCCGGCCATGTCTCCCTTTTTATCTGGAGAACCAGAATCCACGTTGTATGGGGCTCACAGTCACTTTCCCTGACACCCACCCTTGAGGCCTGGCAGAGAAAAAGGGTTTGATTTCACTTAGGAACAACAGCAACGACGTTCAGCCCTCATTATTCCAAGGCGATGATGAGAAGTAAGACACCCCACCACACATGCTACCTTTCTGACAGCCTTTTACGATCTGGTTTTATTATTTAACTCTTACTAAAATGCTAATCCCCTGGGAGGAACAAAAACACCGGTCTCTGTGTGAGTTCTCTAGCACAAACAAACAAAGGAAATGTGAAAAGAAAAAAAAAAAAGGCCACTGACATCATTTCAAAGATGCAGTAGGAGGAGCCATGGGAAAGGGTCCCACCCCCCAAACCCCCAACCCCTGCCAACATTGGTGCTGACAAGGCCAAGGTGGGAGGAGGTCCGCAGGGTAGGGGAACTCCCGGCAGTGGAAAGTTGGCAGGCTCACATGGGACAAAAGTTGGCAGGCTCACATGGGACGTAAGCCCCCAAGGAGAGCTGGGGTGTCCTGGAGACATGCACCCTAGTATTAGGGGTCCCAACAATTACCAGAGCAATGTTAGGGCACATCCACCCCGATAAATGAACATACTTATTTCGACTTCAGTAAAAGTCTTTTCCACCATATGATCTGTCTGTATGACCTGCTGCTAAAAAATATAAAGCACATTGTGGGGGTTTCTCATTCATAACTACCATGAAGTGACGGGCTTTTCACTTTTTAATTTTTCTTGGCAACATCAGCTCTGCTCTTGGAATATTGTTCTAGAAAATAAAATAATAAGCTCTATGGAGTCCCAGCTTGCCACAGAGGGGCAGACTGAATTAGTGCCTCTAAGGTCCTTACTTCCAAGAGATTGCATTTGGGGTTCTTGTTCTTTACTAACATTGTTTCTTTCCCAGGGATTCCACTTCTGGGTATTTAAAAGATTTTTAAAAATTATTTTTCTGAGCTAGCGTTGGTTACAACACTGAGGAATCGTAGACCAGCATCCTAGAAAGAGACGAGGCATAAGTCAAGCTTCTGAAGTGAGATGGTCCAGGCCCGTAGTTAAGCATGGTGGTGGAGCAAGCTTGTGGGTGAGTAAGACGACATGGGCGGGGGCCAGGGCCCCAGTGTCGGCATCCAGGGCGTCCTGCAGCGCTCAGAGGGGTGTGGGAACTGGACTGCCAATTCTGTGGATGATGAGGTATTGCTAAAGATGGGGGCCAGAAAATGATGGAACCAAAGTGGATGCTTAAGGATGACTAGTTCTATGCCACAGGCAGCTTCTGGGAGGGGGCAGCAGTGGAGATGGCTGTGAGCGCCAAGTGTGTGCAGAGACCTGGTGACGGTCAAGAGGCAGGATGTGCTGACGTCATTGCCCACCTTCCAGCCAAGGATCAGAATCATCCGGGTCCTGACCCCTGAGAAACTTTTGTCCTTCTTCTAGCTCCTTACTGCTTGGACCCCAGATCCTATGAGTTTTTATTCCCCAAGCAGCTCATGCCATCTGCAATGACCTCATCTGGGGTGCGGTACAGGGGCAATGCAATCGGTCAAAAGATGAAGGAGACTAGACCCAGGCTGAGCCCAGATAGATAGAGAGGAAGACTGTAGAACAAGTTGTCAGGCAGAATCCATAGAATTTGGTAAATGAAATTGGAGCAGGAGGTAGGGCCATGCTAAGGTTACTTTGAGGTTTCTGGACTTTGAATTCAGGGATGTAGGAAGTGGGGGATTAGAGCAGGATGACAAATAATTCAGAATGGGATATGTGCGATTTGAACTTGAGGTGATAGCAAACTATCCAGGTGAAGAGTGCGGGAGCTTATTAGATACAGAGATTCAGGAGAGAGGTGGGTGCCAGTTGCTGGTGCTCCATGATCATGTGTAGGCATGGCGGCTGGCGTGGTTCCCTAGAGAGAGAATGTGGAAAGGAAAGACTAAGAGTCACCGACAGCATACCAGCATCAGGAGACAGTGGAGGAGCAAGAAAAGTAAGAAGCACTGGACAGAAAAAAACAAAACAAAAACAGAAGCAGAGCTCGAGGAAAGCAAGAGTTTCCAGAAAATGGAAGCGGTGGTGCCACATAGCACAGCTAGATAGAGCTAGCCTCAGGAATTCTTTTTTTTTTTAAAGATTTATTTATTTATGCATACAAGAGCTGGAGTACAGGCCAGAGGCACGGTAGGTGAGAGGATTCACCAGAGACAGAGCAGGGAGCAGAACAGGCAGACTGACTGAAACACACTGCTGAAGGGAGCAGCGGGCGAGGCAGGAGAGGTCTGCTGAGCCATGTGGGTCCCCTCCCTGGCCGGCAGCAGGGATTGAACTCGTGTTGCAGTGGCTGCGATTTGCTTCATAGTGCGTTGCTTAACCCTCTGCGCCACCAGGGAGGCTCAGGAATTCTTGAGTGTGTGTGAGCGACTTCAGTGGAAGCAGTGCTGAGGAGGGTATGGGAGGATGGGGGAAGAAACCGGAGCCCCCATTCCTTGCAGGGTGGCGTTCTGGTGGGCTTCCTCCCTGGGTGACAGGGTCTCTGGAAAACCAAACATAAAAGGATTCAAAAGGAAAGGCAGAGAGCGGCGCCTTTCACTGAGGCTCTACTCCAGTTCCCTTCAATCCATCCTGCTGCCTTGAAGACCTGGGCGTTTATTCCCGAGCTTACTGCACAGCTGCTAAGAGGAGGGAAAGTGAAAGGCTTAATGATGTCTTTGCCTTCGCTTTTTGTAAGAAATTACTCCACTCCCATGTTTAACCTGCTAGTAGAATAATATGAAAAACGTGTGTTTCTGGTTTTTGTCACTGGAAGTCCATGTTTCCGCAATGTCTTCAGGAAACCGTTCTTTACTCTTTGGGGCAAAAATGATCCATCTCACACTGAAAAGTTTTTTATTGTCAAATTCAGTGTCATTAAGAAGAGTCAGTGGAGGAATTTTACGTATTCCCCGCAACGTGATTTCTACAAAATGGAGAAGGCTGAATGAGGAAGTTGACCGACTGTTGACACTGTTTTTTCTCTATTTAAAAATAAAACCAGCAGAAATAACATTTTCTGTTGCTATGTAGGTTTTTATTTGTTTTCTTTTGCTTTTGGCCCAACTCTAGTGTACGTTCTTTGGTGTCAGAGAAAAGGCACCTCTTCCTGCCTGTGGCACCAGAAACACACACACAGCACACACCTTGCTTTACCCACGCAGCAAGGTATGTGAGAGTAAATTCGCTTACAAATCCGGTTGACTCAGCCAGCGACCAAGATAACTAGTTAAATCCTCCATAGGAACAACTGGTTTATTCTATAGCCACAGATGGCCCCCTACCTGAATGTGTGGTTATGACAAGAACAATCTGGCAAGGGGCGGAGGGGAGCGGGGAATCGGTGCAGACATGATGCTACTTCTGGAGAAACCATGATTGGTTGGCGCAACTGGCACCTGAGAGCGACACTATGCGGCACAACCCTTGCGTCCCTCAACAGACACTCGTGCGGGATGGTCTAGCAGAAGGCGCCTGTAGGCCATGGTGCATCCCCAGAAGAGCCGGAGAACCAGTTCCCAGGGGACACAGCCTGGATGGAAGACCAGGGTCTGCTGATGACCTGCAGGGCCCCTGAGGCTGTGCTCTGCCCTGGGCTCTGGCTGCTGGGGGTGGACGGCGTAGGTCCCACCGCTGTGTCTTATGCTTCTCCCCCATCAATTGCAAGAAAGGCTGGGAAGGTGGTCTCTGACATTGCCAGTCGTTAGTGGGGAAGTGGCTTTGTCTCCCGAGGCTGGGGAGTCCCCAAGCACAGGACAAGGGTGACATCCTGAGCAACTGAAAAAATGACAAATGTTACTCTCGTGCTTGAGAACCCAGACTCTGTCTTCAGCTTCCTGCGGGCCCAGGCCCACGCCCCGCACAAGGGAGGGGTGTCATGCCGCAGATGCTCAGGAAGCAGTGGCATCTCCCCAAGGACAGGCTAACAGTGGTTAGTATGAGCAGCTCCACGGCCCTCTCGGTCTTTCCACTGGAAAGCGTGGCTCTTTGACTGGCCTGGTTGTACATGGCCGTGTTAGACCCAGTTCCTCTTTATATTCACATTCTGTCTGAAGGCCATTAACAAAGACCACCATCCACTCAGTGAAAATCTCCTCCGGGCCCCATGACTACATTATAGTTTCATGGTATAAGAAACCAGAAAATAGGGCCTCCCCGATGGCGCAGTGGGTTAAGCAACACACTATGAAGCAAACCGCAGCCACTGCAGCACGAGTTCGATCCCTGTTGCCGGCCAGGGAGGGGACCCACATGGCGCGGCAGACCTCTCCTGCAGTGCCTGCTGCTCCCCTCAGCAGTGTACTTCTGTTGATCTGCCTGTTCTGCTCCTGCTCTCTGTGGTGAATCCTCTCACCACCCCCACACCTCTGGCCTGTACCCCAGTGCTTGTACGCATAAATAAATAAATCTTTAAAAAAAAAAGAAACCAGAAAATAAAAGATTTAAACCTTCTGGTTGCTGTGAAGTTAACAAGGGAAGAGAGCATCTTAGTGTTTTAAGAGGAACATCTCAAAACTGTACTCATTGTGGCTGACAGGATCATCTGCAGGGTCATTTGACAAGATTGTTCGTCCTGGTCATGCCTACCAAGGAGAGTGTGGTGCTGACTGGCGGCGACAAGCCACCTGTTTTCTCTGAAATGAGGAGAACACTGGGGGCGCTGACTGGTAAAGTTATCAAATACTATACATCCAAACAGCTACTGAAAAATGACTTCCACGCGGCAACGTTTTCTTCTTGACAGTAATGCTCGCTATTCTAATGTAGAATATGGTGCCTTGCAGACATGGGAGCTCATTGAATTTTTCATGGTGGCGATAACAGCTAGAGACAACATAAATTGCCTCTTATTTTGTTAGCAAAAAAACCTTGGCATATTTGTGGTCCCTAGGGAGGTATTCTAATACAAGCATACAGCAAGCATAGGTGGAGGATTAGACCTACTGTGGTGCATTTTAATAAGAATGTTATTATTGTTAGATGAGTGTCTGCAGCCAAGAGAACAAGCATTCCTGGAGATCACTCATCTTAACCATGGCGCATGGATGGAAAGAAGAGACTGACGATGGTGCAAGCTGCCAATGATGCTACAGACTTCGGGTGGATTTTCCCACAACGTCTGTCGATGAGAGGCTTCAGTACTGATTTGAGCTGAAGGGTCCAGTGTGCTATTTCAGAACTGCATTAATTTAGAGGGACTGAGATCTAGAGATGGCTCAGAAAGACTATAAACTCTACCATTTTATGGGCCAAACACACTGCAAAAAATTTTTTGCAGGCTGGAGTTGACTTCATCCAGAAGTCCAGGGTAGTGGATCTTCTCACGTGCACTTTATGGCTAAGACAGCAGCACGAAGGATTCCAAGCAATGTTTGCAAGACAACTTGGTCGGGAAGTGGCAGAGCTGGGATGTAGACTCCAAAGCCCGTGGTCCTGACTGACCTGCACCCCTGCTGTGCAGACTGAAGGGCATTTATCACAGGTGTGATATCTCAATTTGATATCAAGGACTGAGCTTGCAAAGGTTGTCCGGATCCACTGAGGCTAATGATGGTGTCAGAGGTTGTCCGGTAACGATGACATACAAGTCTAAATGAAATAGGATTTTCTGTGATGTGTGGAACATTTCAACCCTTGACACCCCAACTCTGCTCCTTTGAACTGGAAGTTCTCCAGATTCAGTGCACTGCCTGACGCCTGCCTTGGTGGATGAGCGTGGGGTCTGTGGTTGCTGGCCTGCTTTCCCGCCAGAGGGGCTGGGAGCAGCATGATGCAAACATCCCCATGTGCCTTTGGCTTTTCTTTCCTGAGTATTCCAAGGCTTAATTAACGTGTGTAAAGTGATATGAAATGCGGGAATAAAAAGAGCCAGCAACTGCAGAGTGTGTATGATTACCTGAGGCGAGACAGCTGAGAAAGGGAGGCCCAGGCAGACAAAGGGGGTTCTAGGGAGACACGGAGAGGCCTTCAGCACAGCAGCCAGCTGGCTGGCCCACAGCCAAATCGGACTGTTTCTGGCAGCGCTCTGCCCCACGCTTTGCTTTCCTCGCAAGGCCTGTATCTCGGCTCAGAACCCAAGAGAAAGAATTCCTGAAGGGCTGAGCAAAGCTGAGGAATGGGCCTGAGTTTACAAACCACAGCCAGATCTGAGCGAGATGGGGAGGCCGGGACTCCCCCCATCTTTTCCTATTGCCAACACAGGGCTGGCTGCAAATTCCTGAAAGTGGTCGATGAAGGAGTAAATGTGATAAATAGCAAAGATATGAATGAAGCAAATTGAGCTTTGTTCCCTGCTTTTGACAAGCTTGGATTCATAGTAGTGATTTAGTACTGTCACCTGTGGGAGGCAATAAATCCCTTATAAAATGGTGGGTACAAATACCAAAGCCGGAGTCCCCTGCTATTTCACGTCTCTTAAGTGTGTGTTAGTAAAAGGGTGAGGCTATGGGTTTCATGAGACCGTGAGGGTTTGTGACTTCATAAGGTGAAGGCAGGTGGCATTTTATTGCAATTTCATGCAAACAACGAAGCAAGAGGAAAATCTTTGCTTCAATATAACCTGATATCACCTGTATCTAGAAAGTCAGAGAGCATTTTGGGGATGTCTCCAATAGCGGGAGGATTTCTGTGCATCTCTGTGTATATACACGGTGCTTATGTATACAGCCTGTTCTCAACTGTTTATCGTGATAGAGGGGGTGAGGTTTGTTTGGATAACTCAAAGTTTATATTAGGCTTTCATCATGTTTTTCTGTCCTGCTTAGGCTAATAGTTGGGTTGTTATCCACCTCCTGAGCCCACAAACTGAGGATGTGGCTGCTGGCAATACCCTACAGCTTGGCGACCAGAGCGGAAGGAGCTTGCTTCCCCTGGCTTCAGCTGGAGAATTCCAGAGGACGCTAATTGGCCTGGCCGGGTGGAGGACCCATTGCTGGGCCAACCCTTTCCTTGGAGGGGGAGGGTCTCTCACTCAATACTGGGACCTTTTTTTTTTTTTTTTTTTTTTAATTTGTGCATGCAAGAGCTGGGGTACAGGCCAGAGGCGGGGGTGTGAGGGTGGGGGGGACGGGTTGTGTGTGTGTGAGAGAGGATTCACCAGAGACAGAGTGGGGAGCAGAACAGGCAAGTTGACTGAATACACTGCTGAGGGGAGCAATGGGTGAGGCAGGAGAGGTCTGCTGCGCCTTGTGGGTCCACTCCCTGGCTGGGGATCGAACTCACACTGCAGTGGCTGCGGAAGCTCCACAGTACAGTGCTCAACCCACTGCGCCACCAGGGAGGCCCCACTGGGACTATCTTGTGAAGTAGAAAAGCGCCCAAGAGAGTCAGATAGTTGCCCCCACAAATGTCTATTTCAGCTGGGAAGTTGAAAGTGAGAGGACAGTTGTCTCGAGCTTGCAGGTTTTTTCTTGAGGGCTGGGGGCTGGGGGCTGGGGTGGGGTGTTTCTCAACTGCCAGGACCCACCACAGTCATCTAGTATGTTCTTTTCTAGACATTGCATTTCTGACTAATTCCTCCCAGAGGCGTGTCTGGGTGAATCCTTTGGTGTTTGCAGCAGCTGATGTTTCCCATGGGTGGTGGAGGGTCATCTGAAGTCACCAGTGATGACTTTCTTGGGGCCAGCATGGATTCCTGCTGGAACTAGGATGTTCTTGACCTCCTAATAAGTCCCCTGCCTCAGTCTTTCTCCCTTCTAAATCATCCTCCATACAATTCCTTATAAAGCACAGTTTCTTCAATATAGGGATGGTGAATTTTATGGCTCAACTTGACTGTTTAAGTGTCTAGATATTTGATCAGACATCTGGTATGTCTGTCTGTGAAGGTATTTTTGGATGGGATTAACATCTGAGTCACTAGACTGACTAAAGCAGATTGTTCTTTCTAATGTGGGTGGGCCTCATCCAATCAGTTGAAGGCCTGGCTGGCACCACAAATCTGTGAAAAGGAACTCCTGCCTGACTGCCTGGTGCTGGGACGCTGGTTCCTTTGGGGCCTTTGGGCTTGACCTGTGACACCAGGTCCCCCTGCCTCCAGAGTCTGCCCATTCTTGGCCTGAACACATAGTGGTTTCTCCTGGGGCTCCACCTTCCCGATTGCAACTCTTGGAACTTGCCAGTCTGCAAACTTGAGTGATTGATGCCTAATCATAAATTTTTCTCTATATAGTTCCATCTTATGGGGTTTGTTTCTCTGAGGGAACCATCACTGATTCAAATACCTCCTATTTACTAATTTTATTCATTTCTTAAAAACAATTTATTGAGCACCTACAATGAAACAGACACTGGCTTATGTTCTTGGGAATTATCACTGAACAAAACAAAGATTTCTGGCTTTGTGGAACTTTCATTCATGGCTGTGTGTGTGTGTGTGCGCGCGTGTGTAAGGAGACAGACAATGAATAGTAAGAATGAATAAATTAGTTGCCTGTTAGAAGGTGGTAAGTGCAAAGGGAAAAGTCTGGTGGGATTGGGGGGATCCTTTTAGCATTTGAGGGGCTCTTGAGCAAAGGCTTATGGGAAACAAGCTAACATTCAAACCCAAGCAGAAGTTGACCCCTGCTTATGTCTCCAGCAGGATCCTCAGGCACTTCCTGGTTTGAAACCTCAGTTTGAGCCACACTGCTCTCCGTACATCTCCATACCTCTGACTTGCCTAACTTTCTTCCAGCCCTGCCTTTGGTGGTGGCTGGGATGTGTCCGCCATTAGGACCTTCTTTTTCTTACTCTTGTCCTTGAAGATACAGTCACGTCTCTTGTTTTCCACCTCCGCAGCCTAGTGTTGCGATTTGTGGGCACTCTTTAGGCGTCCAACAGACTTGGATTTGAGCTGAAATTCTGCCTCTAAATATACACCCAACTTTGGGCAAGTTTGTTCATCTGTAAAATGGGAATAAAAATAGTCCCCTGCTTATATGCTTAGGAGACTAAAAATAAGAAAATGCAGGTAAAATGACTCAGTGACTCTTTGATGCTATTTTTATTGCTCTTGCTCCCCACGCCCCTTCTCCCTTCTTCCTCTTCTCTGAGCTCTGGAGCCAGGCCGGTCTCCACCCACCACAGTCCTTCTGACTGGCTGTTGAAAGTCCCATCCACACAACCGCCTTTCTCAGCACGGCTCTGCCCCTGACTCTCCACATGGACTAGCCATCTTGGTTCCCTCACTCACAGTCATCCTCGCCTCAGAGCACACTTCAGATTTGGGTTTTTTCCTAAGCTTCCTAGAGCTCCTTGCTTTCTTGCTGGTATTGTTACAGGGCAGGGAGAGGGGCACCCCAGAACCCCCCAACCTGCCCTCTCTGAATGGGTTTTGCCATTCGCTGCATTAAGACAAACATATAAAACTTTTACTGGAAAGGAACTTTAATATAATTAGGGTACAATACAGAAAGTACAAAGAACATAGTTATTAAGTTAAGCATCTAAAGTTACCCATCTTTTGAGGGCAAAAGTCCAGCCAAATAGGATTGACCCAAAGCAAGGCCCAAAAGCCTACCACACATCTAAAGGACCTTTCGGTGGAGATCCATAGAAAAGGGTCAGAAAGAGTCAGACAAATCTGGGAGGAAAAGAACAAAATCAAAATCAAGATGAAAGCTGCCATTGTTAACCTCCCCACGGGTCTCTCACCCACATCTGTTCCAACCAGTCCAAGACCAAAAAGCAAGCATAGTTTCTTCACATGTCCCTCTGCTCCACGTGCCTCCACCAGGTCTCCTTGCTGCTTTTTATCCTGCTTCCTTCTTCCTTCCTTCTATCCTCCTCTCTGCAGAATCTTCCTTCCCTGCTCAGCTTAGGGTGGAACTGGGATTCTGGAACTGCCCCCTTTCCCAGGTTGACCCAGTTATAGTATGTTTCTTGATATCTTGATTGTTAAACTCTCTGCCCTAACTCCCAGTAAGACAGTCCCAAGCCTGCCTCACTAGACTAAGTCCCTGCTTGGGAAAGGAGGCAGCAGGATTTCTGTGGCAGGAAATAACTCTTCAAATGTGGGCCTCCCTGGTGGCGCAGTGGGAGGCAGGCAACGCACTGTGAAGCAGTCCACAGCCATTGCAGCACGAGTTCAATCCCTGCTGCCGGCCAGGGAGGGGACCCACATGGCGCAGCAGACCTCTCCTGCCTCGCTGCTGCTCCCCTCAGCAGTGTGTTTCAGTCAGTCTGCCTGTTCTGCTCCCCACTCTGTCTGGAGAATCCTCCCACCTCCCTGGACTCTGACCTGTACCCTAGCTCTTGTGTGCATAAATAAATAAATCTTTAAAAAAAAAACTCTCCCAATATTTAGCACGGAAGGAATTTAAAAATTTTTTTAAACCGACTTTATGTTTTTAACAACAGTCTTGCTAAAAAAACCAAGAAGATAGTACAGAGAATTCCGATAGCTTCATACCAGCTTTTTCTATTACTAACACTTAGATGTTAAAGTATGGTATGTTTATTGCAATTAATGAACCGATACATTATTACGAACTCAAGTCCAAGCCTTACTCAGATTTCCTTAGTTTGTACCTGATGTCCTTTCCTGTTCCAGAACCCCATCACAGTGCATTTTATGTCATCTCTCCCTAAGCTCCTCTTTGCACTAACAAGTTGTCAGCCTTTCCTTATTTTCTGATGACCTTGAGCTTTGAGGAGTGCTGCTCCGGTATTTCATAGCTGCCCTTCCGTGGGCACCGTTGATGTGCACAGAAGGAATTTAGTGCAGGGGATTGCTCATACAGGTGCTGGAGGATCTGAGATGCAAATGGGACGGTTCCAGCTGGAAGCCACTAATATCTCTAAGCTGGAGAGTGAATAGGAAGTGGCAGTGTCGCTGGAGCCCAGGGGCTGAGGTCACCCAGCAGAAACCACTGCAGAGGCAGCCACTGCTGGAGAGGCCTTCTGGCCTTTCCTCCCTCTAGTGCCTCTCACTGGCCATCACCAGTCATCAGCCAACAAAGCCTCACCGGGCAAGACCCAGCTCCTAGCGCTGGTTAGCAGAGGGCAGGGCTGAGAATGGCCAAGACCTGGACAGTCAGCCTTGAACATGCATCCCCTATGACATTGGGGGTGGGGGGAGTGTCACTGCAGTTCTTACATCCTGCTCTGCAATTGCCTGTGTACCCAGGGCTTCATATGAAGAGGAGTGCTTTGAGGGTAGTGCATCTTTTTTAATCCCCCCAAAGAGTATGTTGCTCCTGTTAGATTTTCAGCATTTGAGGTGTACATGAATGAATGAATGAGAGTTCTTTTCCCCTGGTCTCTCCTGTTGTGCTCTGGCTTTGAAGAATTGCTCTCCACCAATTCCTTTCCAGCTTCTCATCACCTCCTATTGGTGCTAAGATTACTTGGAGCCTGGCACTTACAACACTTGAAGGCCACATGGTGTGACTATAAAGTAATTAGACAAGTTTTCAACAAAGGGATCAAATTATTTCATCAAGTAGGTTTTGTCTTAATCCTCCTGAGTTATGAGTAGTTCCCGGGAAGGTCATCCACACCTTCCAGTATCACCGCCATGCCCATCCTCTTCCTCCAGAGCGGCACCACAAAAGGCAGGGGTCATTTTTAAGAATAAACTGTCTTTTCAGTTCAGTGTCACCCAGTTCTCACCTGGCTGGTATTTAGGTGGGTTGGGACACATCATCTGAGAAGTTACATTTCCTTTTCACAGAGGGGAGGAGGAAGTGACTGCCACAAACAGAAATGACTAGAGAGTTTCCCAGGGTGCAGGAGGGCTGAGAAGAATGTGCTGGGAGGGGGTGGTGGTTTTGGGAGGGGAGAGTCCCAAGGCCTTAGCTCACTAACAGGCCACTGGTGCCTGAAACTCCTTTGCTTCCAGAATTTTCTAAGACTTTAAGTGCTGGGTCTGCTCACCGAGAACCAAATTCCTCTTAAGCAAACCTCACTCCTCCACGTGTAAAGTGGAATCAGTTCTCAGTCTCTGACAAAGAACACAACGGTGTCCAGGTAAGGGAGCATTTTGGGCTCAGCCTGAGTTTTGAGTTTTCCTTCTGCCAGAACAGAAATAGAAAGCCCTGACCTGGCAGGGCTCCCTCACCTTCTTCTCACTTAGTCTCGCTTGCCTTCTTTCTCATTTGGTAGACTGAAGTATTTTCACCTAGTCCCTTATTCCCATGCTGATAAATCACTGTTCTATAGCAGGTAAGACAAATGACTAGAGCAACCTACCTGAATTTCCCCCCAAATACCTCCATTTTCCCAGCACTTCTAGAGAAATACTTGGGAGGCTAGGTGCCACACCTGAGAAAGCAGGAGTGAGTCAGATGTGTTGTGGGGACTGAGGCTGAGGTCCCAGCTCCTTGTATACCAGCTGTGTGATTTTGTGATCTTATCCTTTCGATCTCCACTTTCTCACTAGAAAACTGGGGGTTATGTCTGTTTACACACAGAGCTGTCTAAAGATCACACAAGATGTAGGCATGCACACTTTGAAGACTGACAAGTGTTACATATTACTACTAGTTCTTTGTGTGGACAGAAGGCAGCAGGAAAGGTGCCTTTGATCTTTAATTAATACTGAAAATCTTCCATTACATTTATTTAGCTATAATTGGGAAGGAGGAGGGCAAGAGTAATTTTCAAAGGGACTTTTTCTGCTCCAAAAATAGAACTCAGAAAACACATACTTGATTTTCCTTTTGGTGTCAAACCACAGTGCCATTGTTATTAGCAGTTTTACAGAATTGTGACCTTCAAACTTGGTGATAGCAAAGACTGAAAAAAAGTCTTGAAGCCTTTCAAACCGGCTTTTCAAACTAAAGTACTTTTATTTTGAATTAAGGGCTAATAGAATTGTCCTCTTAAATGAGCACTTGTAAGTTTAAGAGTTGCCTTCCAGGTGGGCTGCAGCAAATGAATGGTCTGGAGGCTGCTGAAAGCTCTTTAGGGGACTGGTCCAAATATGTTATTATAGGGTTCACAGAACAGCTCTCGTAGTTAAAGGAGAAATCTAGAACTTGTATTTTCCCTAATTGTACATAAGCTGTATATATCTAGGATCATAATTTACTTCCAGTTTACTGAATTTGTGAATCTTTGCACTTGTTTTAATTTGTAATTAAGTTTTCTCTAGGAGGCACACCATATGCCACCATTAATTCTTTCTCGTTGATTTCTTGGGAGGATACACGAGGGCATATTTTGATGCAATTTTTGAGGTCTTTTGAAAATCAAATGACTGTGTGTTTAGACATATGGGCCTTTGTTATTTAAAACAGCATATGATAAGGTAAGAAAGAGCAAACTGCAAAAGGACATGTTAGGAAAAAAAAATGATTGGAAAACTATTGGAGAGAGTGACTTAATTATACATTTTTACCCTTTTGGGGGGGGGGGGATGTATATACTTGAAATCTATCTCTATTGAACCCGTACTATTTCCACCGTATGAACGCACACACCACAGTGCACAGGCCAAACCTACGAAAGAAACCAGTTACTACCCTGTGCTTTAAACTGGGCTGCAGATAGGAACATCCGCCTTCGATGAGTTCAGTTGTAGCCTGCGATTTTCTTTTAACATCTTATGCCAGGATTTGACACGAGGCTCGGGTCCACTCGCATCTACGCCGTCCGGTTTTGAAAGGGGCAGCCGGGCGTCTCGGCTTTCCCGGGGCTTCACGGTACCCCGAGCTGCCTGCGGTAAGTGCCGCTGCGGACCGGGCCGCGGGCGGGCGCGGTGCGCACTAGGACCCAGCAGGACTCCGGGCCCGGGTGGGAGCCGCGCCGCCGACCCCGGGCGGGCGCCGGGGCTGGAGCCGGGGTTCCGGCCGCGAACGGCTGCAGCTCGGCCGGGAGACGGCGCGACCCCGCGGCGGGGCCACCCGCGAGTCCAGCGCCGCCGCAGCCCCCCAATGCGGCCGCGAGAAGCAGCGGGGTGGGGGGCAGGCGATCGAAGGTAACGAAAATGGGGCTCATTTCCTGTCTCCTGATCTTCTGCTCTGGCTCAGCATTGTCACGAGAAGCCCTCACTGTTCAGGCTGCAGCATTTTGGGGAACCCTTTGATTTTTTTAAGGTGCCCGCCCCTCTGTTTCTACCTGCTTTCAAATTGATTTATAGCTTGCAGCCCAAATGGGAAAGAGCCAGGGATGGCAAGTTGCATATTTTCATTAGTTTTGTCTCAAAAGTAAGTTCATTTAAAAAAAAAGTTTCTCAGGAATTTGTGGATAGTTATTTTTTTGTAAAAATTAAAAATAGCAGGCAGGGGATTCATTTTAAAAATCATCAAGCAATTGCTGTAATTCTGTTAATTACTTACAGGGGCTTTACTTTTGCGGGCTCTCCAGACGTGACTTTTATTTTCAAGGAACTACCGTGTTAAATGTGGAGTTTGGCTCCGGCAGAGTTTACAGCATTGCTGTCGCAACTGTTTTGCTATCAATTATAAACAGAGTGTCATATCTGTGGGCAGTTTCTACCTCTTTTCGAATACTGTAACTGGTTATCCTAAAACGACATGTACAGATGAGAGTTTCCTTGGAGGGCAGTAAGACTATTTCTCTTTTTGGAAACATTATTTTGAGGCGAAAACCGATTACTGGCTGGGGAGGCTGAGAAGACTATTTTTCATGCTTTGTTTATACTCCCAGAATGACGTTTGGGGGAGGGAAACGCAATCTTTCTCGGCAGCTTTTAATGGTGGGCTTATTAATTAATTTAATTTATTAGTTGCAATTGGCTGGGGCTCCGGGAGCCCTCTGTCACAGGATGTACTTAAGGTGACACATTTGCTCTCAGTTGGGACACATGATGGGAGATGTAAAATGTGCCTCCTGTTCAGGCACTGGTCGGCTGCGTGCCCCGGGTGGAGCTGTGCGAGGCAGGTGCAACTGGTCCATTGAGGAAAAAGGGGGTCGTTTTCCTTAGCGAAGGAAGACATCCTGTTATATTCCTTTTGTTCCCTGTTTTTCATTGATCGTCAGCTCTGCCTTCGAGAAGGGAGAGCAGCTCCGGGAGTGCAGAGCTGGGTAGACCGCAGCCCACTTTAACTCTCACGCTGATTGGCTAGTTACGTCGAGACTTGGGAAGACACTCACCCCAACCTTTCTCGGGCACAGCTTCTCCCAGATTGGTTTTCAGTTCGGGTGCCGTTTGCTTGAGAGCCTTTTCTGTTGAATTTTGTTGTTGTTGTTTCTGTCCAGATAAAGTAGGCCATTTTGGTGACAAATTTCTTTGCGGACGTCAGCTTACATTTATAGACACACCACTTGACAGTACATTCTCCATGATTGCGCCTCGAGAGTTGTAGCGTGCAAAGTTGTTGAAATTAGAATAAATTTTTTCCTGGTTTTTTTTTTTTTTTTTGGATCGGAGTATATGAATCGTACCATCAAGCAGATGGATGCCTAACTATATCTTTTCATTGGTAATTTACGTGTCTTGTACATTAGCGGGTCTTAGGCGCTCAATTTCAGTCTTCATTGACCAAAAAAAACTGACAAGGAGCAGTCCACATCAGTTTACACACTGTTCTAGGAAATTGTGGATCTGCTTTGAGGAGAATGCGTTTCACCTCCAGGAAAAAGGGCATTCTTCACCTTATAAGAACATGAACTAACAGTAAATATTGTGGGATGTTAGTATCACCAAGAAAAAAATACAAGGCCCAAGAAATCCTCTTCTGAACCTTAACCACCTCAGTTAAAGAAGCACGGTCCCAGGAGTTGTTAAATGTATAAACACTTTTCTGATTGGCTTAGAAATTTAGACACAGGAAGTGGATGGTATCTAATAACCCATGAGTGGAGACATGGTTGTCATGGAAACTGAGAAAAGTAACCCCACCCCCCCACTACCATAACCACCACTTAAAAAAAAAATAAAACCCTGCATGTCATCACAGATGCCTGGAGAACTTGTTGGCTTCTGTGAGCTTTCCCACAGCATCTGTTGAAACCTGAGACCATGCCTGTCAAATCAAGGTCATTTTACAACAACAACCAAAAATGCAGTCTCCTGGATTTCACAATTATTTTTATTGAAAATACGTGGGGAAGAAACCTTAAAGCAGGGAGGAGCAGGCATGCTTACTTAGCATCTTGCTACCCTCTGAGTTGTGCAAGAAGGGCGAAGAAGAACGTAATGGAGCAAGCACTAGACTGTGGAGTCAAATGGGTTTGTACGGCTGCCTCTGGAACAGAACTCTTCCTAGAACTCTTAAGTAGGAGATTGGTACCTGTGGTTGAAGAGGAACATGGGGGAAGAGCTAATGAAGAGTCTCAGTTTGCAAGAGGTTCCAAGGTGAACTGGAGTCAACAGAAGCCCCTCTAAGGCTGCCCCTGCAGGTGCCCATCAGCTGGAGAAGAAAGAACTACTAAATACTAAACAGAAGTGACAGTTCCCAAACAGAACTATTATGATCCAGTTAACTTAGAAAAGTTTCCTTTATTTCTGTGGACGGAGAAGAGGTGTGTTCGTTTTTAGAATAATTGAGAGGTTACCCAAATCTTGGCTGTGAATATTTTCAGTATGTTGGTCATGGTTTGAGGGAGGACTGTGAAGAAAGGAGAAAAGTTTGGAAACCACATCCATGAGTTTGCTGAGTGGAAACTAACCCAGGAGACCTCAGTTTTGCCTGGGGGCATCAACACAGGAGCTTTTAAATAGAAAGCAGTGCATTCCTTGTATTTTCTAATCTTGCTAATGGTAGTCTTTAATTTGAAGTTCTTGATCTTCATTTAGAAATATCTTCCTTCCAATCATAATGATTTATAGCATTATATTGCTTATCTAAATTGAAAATGGTCAGTTTAAAAATCTTATTTAATTAACACTTTGATCTTTTTAAAAAGCAGAAAATTTCCCATGTTTTCATCAACTAATTGCTTGGAGGGACAGAGGCGGTAGAAAGAAATCTGACTATATTTTAATGTTTACTTAATATCCTTCATGTTTGTCATCGGAGACACAGACCTTCAAAGTGGCATAGCATCATTTGGTGATTTAGAATATATTTCGTGATCTTGTGTTGTCAGATACTTAACTGATTGGGATTTGGTGAAAGGTTAAGTGTAATGGCATAACAGTTGTCTTTTAGCAAAGGATTTCCTGTAGAGACTTTCTTATCTGTAAGTATGTTCATGGGCAGGAAACATGTCAGTTGCTTGTTTTTACAAACTGAATGGGATATGTTGGTTTCTAGAACCTGCCTTCATTCTCCATTGTCTGTCAAATAGTTTGCCCAGAAAACGTCATTTCTAAAGGGACTATTGAGGAGAACGATGAAATTGTTCACATTTTTGTTTGTTTATTTTTGACTTTGGGATTAGAAAAATGAATTGTTATACTGTACAACATATTTTCCCAATACAAATTACAAGATGTTCACTAATATTCCAATTCATTCTCAGCTGTCAGATAGACACATACTCACTGAAGCTGGCATTTTTGGGTGGCTATGCCAAATTTCTAATAATTAGTCCAGAATGCCAATCAAATGCCATTCTCGATTTTGGATTAGCATGGAGGTAAGAGGAGAAAGCAGCTTTATTCTTCTCTTTGTATATAAGGAAAGTCCATAGAGGCTACATGCCAGGTCTATAGCAAAAAAAAAATTTGGTGTTGGGGACAGAGTTTGAAATATGGGGGGTGAGGGGAGGGATCCTAAAGCTAGTTTCAACACAGGAAGTGGACAATATCTAATAACCCATGAGAAAACAAATCGTAACCTTGAAAAGGCTTATTCTGAGTTATTTTTTGAATACTGCAAATAAATATATTTCATTGTTTAACATTCAAGTATGTTTCAAATTCTGGAAGGGGATGAAAGGTAAACCTTCTGTAAAGGAAAATAAAAACAGATACCTGCATTTGAGGGGAACAGCCTGGGCAGAGGGTTTGGTATGCCTGAGGGAACGAGAACCATTTGTTGCAATCGTTTTTCACACAGTTTTGAAGACATCATTTTTTGTTATATATTTAGCACCAAATAGAGTCTTATGCAAGACCTCAGTATATGAGTTGAATAAAAACAGAGCACACAGCCTCCTTCCCTGGGTTGTGCCTGGGGTACCTCGTGAATGGAGTGTGCAAACCTCTGCTTTTAAAATGCCCAAAATAGTCTCTAAAGAAGACCCAAGGGAATGGTTTGCAGAGTCCTAGAACCTCTTAGCCGATAAGAGAACTTTACCTTGACATTTAAGGTGATGTTAGTGCTCAGACTAAATAGGAAAAAGTCATGTTCTCCAGTGTCCTCGTATCAGCCCCCACGTTTAGAGCAAAAGACTGGCCTGGCCTGAAGTAAGGAGAGACCCCAGTGCCATCTCCCATGCAGGAAGCAGAAAGGATGTTTTTATGGATGACTTACAAATCAGGGTCCCCTCTCTTTGTAAGCTATGGGCACTTGGCATATGGGTATTCGAGAGCCGTTGGTTAATATTGCATGGGAATACTTGGGTTTGTTCAGTTACCAACTCAGGATCGGCTTTATCACTGTTATTCTATTTGTCAGTGAAAATTATTTCATATTAAGTGTCATTCATGAAATGAAAGTTTGCCAAGCTGTATAATCTGCTTGGCAGGCTCGGTGGTGTTTTGAGTGTTGAGTGAAATGATAACACACAGATGATATTTGAATATCATCAACTAGATTCACATCATCTCCTCTATTATGAGATTTACTGCAATGGGAATTTAGGGACTGGGTCTTTTCACATCCCAGAAGCTCTGAGTATTAAGATTTCCATGGGGGGCAGGCAGAGGTAGCCCCTTCAGTCCACTGGTGCTCGGCACAACCTCTCGAGTCAAGCGTGGAAAGTCAGGTGTTCATGGACAGCAGAAGCTTCCAGCACTCTTTAGGAGTCCTGTGTTTCTGACTACCACAGCCAGCATTGCTGCAGGCTGCACAGTCGGGGAGTCCCAGAAGTAGAAAGAACCGACCCCTCTCAATGTTCTCCTGTTTTTCTATTCTGCTGGCCGTGTTTCTGTTACCTGCGTGGGGTTAGGGCTTAAGATTAAAATAATCAATGTTCTGGGAAGCCAGAGATCTTGTAACAATTTGTGCTGGAACTTTTGTTTAAAGAAAATATTTCCTTTCCAAAGATGAAACTAGTACAAGCACAGAATAGTTGGCTGAAGTAGTGGAGGAAAATGATTGTGCTTACTTTTATTTGTTGAATCGTGCTAGATAAGACTTTCCTTGGTTAGACTATTTGAGGCAATTGCAGTTTTTTTTTTTTTTAATACATCCAAGAACTGGGGTGTAGACCAGAGGTGTGTGGGATGGGGGGAAATGAGAAGATTCACCAGAGACAGAGTGGGGAGCAGACCAGGCGGATCGACTGAAATACACTGTCGAGGGGAGCAATGGATGAGACAGGAGAGGTCTGCTGTGCCATGGGGTCACCTCCCAAGGATCTAAATGCAAGTAGCTGCTGATTGATAACTTCATTGTGCTGAGACCTCTTTTTTTCGTTTCAACTTCTCTTTTATATTTTTTCCTTTATTTATATATATTTGACATCAACTGTGGTCTCCATTTCCCACCACCAATTCACTAGTGCACCATCACCTCAGTCCCTTGTGCTCTTTCTGCTCGCATCCCAGGCCCGCTCCCTCTTCCCCCCACAAAAAATAAAGTGCCTCTGATCTGTCTTTGTCTCTTTGTTTCTGTTGTGTTGTGATTTGATTTTTCTTTCATTGTTTTTGTTCTTTTCCTTTATCCCTTATTTGGCTCCCCTATATTCCTCCTAAAAGTGAAACTGTCTGATATTTTTCTTTTGCCTTCTGACTTATTTCATGGAGGATAATCCCTTCTCGCTCAGTCCACGTTTCTACAAATGACTCTAGTTTATTTTTTTTGATTGCTGAATAGTATTCCATTGTGTATATGTACCACATCTTCTTGATCCAATCACCCCTTGTGCCCCTTGTGCCAATAGGGAGGCCCTGGTCTTAGTCTTTTTCCTACCTACTTTTCCAAGAAGAATGTCTACAGTCAGAGAAATGCAGTACAACTGCGTCAGGGCATCGGTGATGATGAACCAGTGCACTGTCACCCGCCCTCGCCCAGGGAATATCGACACTCTAGTTTCTGAAGAGTTTGTCTCTGAAATCAAGGGTACATATCTGACTGACCAGGACATAGCCTAAGTTGCTAATGTTGCACAGACTAAGTCTTATCCTTCTGCGATGACATTTTCTTAAGTTTCACATAGTAGCGAGTCCTATTTGAAGAACAGGTTTTCGCATATATACAAGGTTAGATTTTAGGTCACTTGAGATATCTTTGCACTGTGAAATTTTCTGATGCCACAAGCTTAACGTTTTTGCAGCCTTAAGATGAAAACAGTGACCATATAATGACTTGTTAATAAATGTCTCTAAATTTAGATTCGTTTCGTTTCGTAAGACCAGATTTAGCTTTTAGAATGGCCTCTTGAAAAAAATAATTTGCTTTGGGTAAGTTTGGAAATATTGGGTATTAGAGAAATACCATGTCACACTGGTAAGGGGCTTTTGTCTATCAGTTGTTGCCCCTGTATTATTTTAATTGACTTGTGTAATAAACTAGTATTGATGTAATACTACTATGTAATGGCTGTATACATTTAGTGTCCCATTTTATGGATGAAAGGACTGGGGCAACTATGTCCTCTTCCCCCTGGCTTCCCCAGGGCCACACACTCTTTGGTAGTCAACTAGCAAAGGGATCTCACCTCCACAACCCTGACTCCAAATTCCAGACATTTCCACCTCACTGGAGACCTTCTATATGTCCCTCTGTTTCCGTTCCAGGGTTGATGATGTCCCCTTCAATGCTGGAAACAGTCTCTTCCTGGGATCAGTTGCAGGGTGGGGTGAAGAATATTTGTCATGATTCTGGGATGACATCATGTTTTGCTTCTCTATGTTCTGTGTCCCAACGTCTGAACATCAGTGATGGGAGGGGCTTGTTAGGCCCCTGGTCCGTGAGCCTCTTCTGTGACTCACCGGTGTGCACTCTGAGTACTTTGACCTGAGTCAGTGACAGGCCTTTACCACGGGTATAGGAGCCTCCAGATTTACGCAAATACTACACAGATTTCCTGAACAACATTCGCTTTTGTAATTTTCATGAACTACCCAACTCATCCAGGGGTGTCAGTATAATGACATCTCCTTTGTATCTGGTCTAAAAGGACTGGCTGATGTTGTCATTTTGGCAGGGTATCTGGGTCTCCTTAGGGCACCCCTATACCTGATCACCCACACCTGAGTGGATTTCTACAGACCAAGTAGAGAGGGTCAGTTTGATTCCCCCATCTAAGTTCTGTTCTTGCACTAGTAGAGAGGGTATGGGGGAAATGACCAGTTAAATTCTTAGCTGGACATCCTACTACGCTTGGTGTGTGTGTGTGACCAGTTGAAAGAGCAAAGGAACCTGCCACTTTCTCATTCCCTTGAAGACTTAGGTAACTAACTGGTCAGAACTTGGTGGAACTAATACATATTTCACATGCATGCCTTCGTAGAGTCCACGCATACGAACTCATTTTTAACAGTCGACCTAGAGAACTGCTAGAGATCTTTATGCACCGATTTGGAGAAACAAACCATCTGCATATTCATTTCATGAATGATTATCGAGTAGCTACTGCATACCAGAAACTATGCCCTGTGATAGGGACCTAAGGGACTCCCAGAGAGCCTGCCGTCGGTTCCATGATTTTACGCTGTTAGTGCCGTGTTAGATTTCATGTGTTACTTGGCACGATTTGGTAGGTCATCTTTTGAGTCTGGCCTTTATGCTGTGCTTCAGGTCATTTCAGGCTGGGGAAGGCCTCATAGGAATGCTTTACTTTCAGATAGCGGGGGCAAACCTATATGTTTTTGTTTCGTTTTTTTAGAAGCCCACCCTGAAAAGAGAATTCAGGAATGGGTCGTTACTTGGGAGATGACTGCAGGAAGAGATTAGCAGTGGTCAGGAGTAGGAGATAAAGCAGACGAGGAGCCAGTACTACGTCTTCCATCCTGTTGCCTCTGTGGGCCGCAGGGCACAGCGGGCTGTGTCAGACTTGTCGCCCTGTCACTGACCAGTGACGGTTCTAGAGGGTCCCGGCACTGGAGGTCTGCATGAACGCTGGCTGAGTGGCACCCAGACTGGGACCGTTGTCGGGGGGCTTGTTGGGCCTCGGGAGCAGTAAGGCTGGCTGGTGTGCATGTCCACAGCAGGACCTGGTGGGGAGAGCACGTCTCCCTCCAGCTCTCTGCTTTTCAGCTCCTTCCACAGACATGGAACTGGAGATATTTCAGGAGAACCAAAAAGATTCTCCTGAACTTCAAAATGAATGAAGATCCAGGGAGCACGATTGTTTATTCGAAAAAGTAGAAACTAGAGAAGGGGCTTGGTTCAGAGAGCAAGCATGCCGGCAGACATTTTGTGCAAGCGCACCCATTTGGTTGTTGTTTTCTCTGTCACAGCCGTTAGCCTCATTCCCCAGGCTGGATATCGGACACTATCTTGTTTGATGCGCTACAAAGCTACCAGGGCTTCTTGCTGCTTTCTTTGAGGTTCACCTCAGATTCAGTTCGTCATCTTGAGTTCTGGTGCCTCATCCTACAGATACCATGGACATTCCGAGGGTGCCCTGTCCCTCATGGCTCCCCTCCTTCCACTGTCCTCCCAAAGACCCCTTTCCCTAAAACACTCTAGATGTCTGGGTTCCAAAGCTCCCTGCTTCCCAACCTTGTCTCTATGTCTTACAGCTGTGTGACCTTAACCTAAGAGAATAAATATGAAAATATGGCCCAGTTATGTGGAAATCCTGAAAGGATTATTGGGATGGCTAATCATGGAGTCCCTGAAAAGCACTCGGTTCAGAGCCTGGCCTTGAGTTGCATCCTAAATGAGTGTAGCTTTGTTGCATCTACCAAGAAACTATGGTGACTCCCTGTCCTTCACCCTTACCAAGTCTGTCCTTCTCTTTTTAACTTTTTATGTTTTTTTAAAGATTTTTAAAATTTACTTATGCATACAAGCACTGGGGTACAGGCCAGAGGTGTGGGTGGTGAGAAGATCCACCAGAGACAGAGTGGGGAGCAGAACAGGCAGACTGACTGAAACACACTGCTGAGGGGAGCAGCGGGCACAGCAGGAGAGGTCTGCTGCACCATGTGGGTCCCCTACCTGGCCAGAGGCAGGGATTGAACTCGTGCTGCAGTGGCTGCAGTTTGCTTCATAGTGCATTGCTTAACCCACTGCACTACCAGGGAGGCCCCTGCCCCTCTTTTTAACTTTTAAGTCCTTTTATAATCTGGCCATACCCATTACTGCTCAGGGAATGCCTAGGATGTGGTCAGGGGTTATTCATCCTAGAACTTGCTTTGCTCCTTCTAGGTCCTCTGCATTTGTTCCTTTTGTTTCTCTGACTACAGCCTCCTTCTTTCTCACTTCATATATTCTGCAATCACTGGTTCTACCCATGGTACAACTTCAATGTGCAGAGAAAATGCAATTTGTTCATTTTGTCTGTAGCGTAACTTCCCCCTGCACACATCCTGGGATTTTCAGGAAAAAGAATTTTAACTTTTGATGCCCACATTTTAAAATTTAGTTCAATCTAATAATCTAAAATATCCCTTAAAATAATCCTCAGTCTTTCTAGGAAAACAGTACCCATCTCTCTTGCCATCCCCCATTCTCTGCCTGTGACCACATTGTGGTGGGGAGGGCGTGGAGCTGGCTCCTTTTGTCTCTTATGGAGATGAATAGACTCAGGCCCCTGGGTGTGGTGGCCTGCGCTCTTGGGGACTGGGGCCGTGCCCTCTGGGGCTGCAGTTCCATGCCTGAAGTCTGTGACTCTTAGACATGGTTCTAGTTCAGTGGCCTTCCAAGACCTCCAGTAAGATGCAGATCCAATACCCTGCGATGGGAGTGAGCACACGTGGACAGACAGAAGCACCAAATGACTTTATAAAATAACGTGTAGCTAAAACAGGACTTTTGCAAACTATTTCCTCTTGCCACATTCAGTGCACTTTGAACTCTTCCATTCTATTTAATTTAGTGACAAAAACACAGGCTGAGATCCAACAAGTGACTCAAAGTTTGCCAAAAAAAAAAAAAAAAAATCACCCAGGCATGCTCTCAGGGCCAGCAGAGCCCTCCCCTGCTGAGTCCCGCCAGCTCTTGCTGTACCACCTCACTACTCCTGCTGGCAGCAACTCTGATATTAGCCACACTCTCCATCAAGCCCACTGGCCTGGCTCTTTGGCAAGGGGTCCCCTCATCTACCACAGCCCACCCAAAGCCCTCCAACCCTCCCTCTGCTGGGGCAAGCTGCCGTGCCAGGCTGCTGAAGCTATGTCCACGCCGTGCTGCCAGCTCTTCCCAGGACTCCAGTAAAGCAGGGGTTAACGCAGGAATTTCAGGCCAAGGATGCACACCCCTGCCCCATAATTAACTGGGATCAGAAAGGGGTGAGTTCTTCTTTCCCTTCCTCTCCTCTACCCCATCCTTCTACCATAGAGGCAGAAAGATTAGGGGCTTCACTGTCCTTCATGGGTGAAAGCAGCACCTTCTACTGTCTACAGGTGAATTCTTTGAGTGAGTCCCTCATACTCCTGTGTAAGAGGGAAAATTCCTATGGGACAAAGCCAGGCTTTCAGGGCTGTGAACTTTCTGCTAGTAGCAGGGTCAGAACCATGTGCTAGCTTCCTGCCGTGCCCATTATCTCTGATCGGTAACTGAGCTCAGCTAACAACCACATTTCTAAGACTCCCTTGCAGCTACAGTGGTTAAATGCTAGTCCCAGGCACCTGAGTAGCTGTGAAGTGCATTTGTGATCACTACTGTTGTATCTGTATTACTACAAATGCTTTTACTCTGAAAGCCATTCATAGTGTCGTTGTGTGTGCTTTATGTAAATGGAAACATTATATGAATGTGTGTACATATATTTCTGCAATTTCTTTTGTTTTTGTTCAACATTATGTTTCCAGGAAATATGTGCATTTTTGTGTGTAATGTCATTTGTTCATTTCTTTCCTGCTTGGTGCTAGACCAGGGTATGAACATGCTAAGTCTATTGTTAATGAGCATTTGGATTATTGTGTTGCTATGAACGGTCGTCAATATAACTTCTGGTGATATAAGCAAACTTTTCTGTAGGTTCGTATTTTTTTGCACTCTGGGTTCTGACCATTACCGGCTATGGAACAGGTTCAGTGGGTTATGACAAACAGCACTTTGAAAAAAATGAAAGAGAGAGATTAAGAATAAAACAGAAAACATCAGAGCATCTCTCTTATAATAAGGGCAGGTGTGATATATATCACCTCAATTTGACTTTCGTATATGTGTGGTGAGTATATATGCACCCAGGGTCATGGGTTCAAACCTACTTATATGAACCAGGATCAACACCAGCAAAGGGAAGCTCGTGCACTAGGGTTGCTGTCTGGGTATGAGATTGTTGGTCAAGGGTGTGAGCATCTAAAGGTAAAAATTTTCCTCCCCATCATAACAGAGTTTTATTGGATGGTGATGTGAGTTCTGATAGGAGGGGGAATTCCGTACTTCACACACCAGGAGGAAATAGCCGTTCAAACACAGATCTCACATATTTATTCCTGCACTAGCCTACTAGGTAAAGAAGAATAAAATATTTTCCTAAATGTGTCTACACTGTGATGTTTCCAGTGTGATATGGTAAGTGTTCCTTGACAATATTTCTTAGGATTTTTACGTCAATATTCATGAGCAAGAAGCCTGTCATTCTCTTTTCTTAACAAACTTTGGTATCAGTATTTTCCTAGCCTTCTAAAGTATGTTGAACAGTCCTGTTTTGCTATTGTCTGTAATAGTTTGTTTAGTCAGACTTATGGGTTCCTTAGAATGTATGATAGTAGTCACCTGACTCTCTGGGATGGGATTTTAGAAATATTTGCAAGTACTAATTCAACTTCTTTTACAATGAGGCTATTCTGGTATTCTATTTTTTCATAGCTGTTTTTAGCAATTTACATATTTCTAGAAATTTATTTATTTCATCTTACTTTTTTAAAACAATTTGGGAAGCTAGGGACTGTTTATAATAGTCTCTTTTTAGGGTTTTAATACTTTTTTAACCTCTCTGTCATCACAACTAGTCTAATTCTTCATTTCTTACAAGCTTACATGCTTGCTTACTTTTTACTTCCTCAGTATCATTAGAATTTTTTTACTGCTTTTAGTGTTTTCCCCAAAATTAAATTTCTTAGGTGTTCTCCATAGTAGTCTTTCTGTTTATTCTCTGCTTATATCTTTATTCTTTTTATTCTTTTATGTTTATTTTGTTATTTTTTTCTAACTTCCTAAGATGGCAGCTTAGTTCATTACTTTTGACATTTTCTTTTCTAATATAGAAAATAGGCTGTATGTTCTAAATACTGAGCTAGCACTATCTCAGAAGCTTTAATATGTAAAATTTTCACTAGTTGTACAGTTTTAAATAACTTCTAAATGTATTATGCCCTTTTCTTTGCTCTATGAGTTAGTTAAAAATGTTTTGTTTCAGTCTTCCAACTTATTTTCTGTTATCTTTCAGCATAACTGTTCTGTGTTGATTTTAACAATTACAGTTTTGTCATTGGCTATAGTCTTATGGTATCTATCTTTTAACATTGAGACAAGCTTGTTAACTGAGTTGTTTGAATTTTCTCTGCTTTCATTGATTCTTTGTTGGATCCATTTTTTACTGAGAGAAGTATATGAAAATTTCCTACTAGGATAGTTGGTTTTTAGTTTTTCTTGATATAGTTTGAAATTTAGTCAGTTGGTATATATACAAATATTTTTATTATTATAAAGTTAATACACTTTGGCTCCCGCATTGTCTTCAAATGTTGTCTGATGTACATATGATGGTATTAGACAGTAGTATGATAGTGTAACCTTTTTTATTTGTCTTGTTAGTTTTTGTTATCCATCCTTGATTTTGTCAAATTCCTGTACCCTAATATTTTAGGTGTGTTTTTTACATATAACATACAGTTGGATATTTTTTTACTGCAATCTGTAAATCTTTTAACTCAACTATATAATCTGTTTATACTTATTGTAATTATATATATAATTCATTCTATTCCTTCATGGAATATGATTTATGCTTTCCATTTATCCTGAAACTTCTGTTTCTTTTTACTGATTGGTCTTTTTTTAAAAAATATATATTTCATATATTCTATTGTACTTTGGGAACTTTATGCTTTGTTTTTCTTTTTTTAATGGCTCTTTAGAAATTTCATCTTTCATATTTATCAGAGTCTAAAGCTAATTAGTATCTTTCCTCTAATCCCAAACAATTCAAGAAGCTTAAACTACGTAAGTCTGATATTTGCTCAGAGTTTTAGTTCTATCTACTATTTCTTTTAACTCACCGACTAGACCTTATCATTTTAAAATAGAAATCCTTTTTCAGATTTACCCACATAGTTACTATTTTTGCTTCCTTCTCCTTGTTCCCCCTGCTACATTTTCTTCTTAGATTTTCTTTCAAATTGAGGAAAAACTATTTCAATTATTGTTTGTTAGAAAAATTTCACATTTTCTTAAAATATAACTTTGGTGGGTGTAAAACATATTTTTGCTAGGTATAAAATTCCAAACATTTTCTCTAACTACATTAAAAGTACTCTATTGTTTTTGGCTTCCTTTACTGAGAATCAGAGTTGTGTCTAATTACTACTTGCCATCGAAGGTATTTTTTCTTCAAGATACTTTATGGCAGTTCTCAAAAAATTCTCTTTGCCTTTGGCACCCTTTAGTTTTATTATAAAGTATCTAGTTGTGAATTTCTTTTTTTGTATTTATTTTGCTTGAGTTTTTTTGGTTTGCATATTGATTTTTTTCCCATCTGTTTTGGAAGATCCTTAGAATCTGTGCTCTGGAATTCAGGTTAGGTGTGTTAGACTTTTATTTTCCTTCTTCTCTGTGTTTTAGCCCATTTTATATTCTCTAGCTCTCTCTATGTGTGTGCCATAGTTTATATAATTTTTTCAATCTCCATTTTCCTGTACCTTTTCTTTTTTAAAGATTTATTTATTTATGTATATAAGAACTGGGGTATAGGCCAGAGGTGGGGGGGGAGGGGAGGGTAGTGAGAGGATTCACCAGAGACAGAGTGGGGAGCAGAACAGGCAGATCTACTGAAATACATGCTGAGGGGAGCAGCAGGTGAGGCAGGAGAGGTCTGCTGTGCCATGTGGGTCAGCTCCCTGGCTAGGGATTGGATTCTTATTGCAGTGGCTGCCAATAGCATCATAGTACTGTGACTTAACCCCTTGTACCACCAGGGAGGCCCTTTGCCATATCCTTTTAACCTTGTTTGTAGCTTCTACTCTTCCCCACTTTGATTATCTATTTAAACATTGATTTTATTCCTATGTCTGATAATTGTAAAATTTGAAGTCTTTGTGAAAGTTTTAATCCTACAGTCCATTCTCTCTGCTAGCTTTTCTTCCTGACACTTTCTTTCCTCGTGCATGTTTAATAGACACACTGTCTCTGCAGTTTCCTGAAACTTCAGTCCAACCTGATTTCTTACTCCACAGAGCTCTTATTTCATTTACAATCAGTTGCACCAAATTTAGATCTAGTTTTCTAGATTTATTTCCTATTTGTATAGTCTAAATTACTAACTCATTAACAACTTCCTTGAAGGTAATGTTTTTGTGCTGTCCCTGCCGCTTAGTTTTTTTGTTTTTTTTTTTTTAAGATTTATTTATTTATGCATACAAGAGCTGGGGTACAGACCAGAGTTGCAGGAGGTGAGAGGATTCACCAGAGACAGAGTGGGTAGCAGAACAGGCAGACTGACTGAAACACACTGCTGAGGGGAGCAGCGGGCGAGGCAGGAGAGGTCTGCTGCACCATGTGGGTCCCCTCCCTGGCTGGCAGCAGGGATCTAACTCGTGCTGCAGTGTCTGCTGTTTGCTTCATAGTGCATTGCTTAGCCTACTGTGCCACCAGGGAGGCCCCTGCCGCTTAGTTTTGAACACACAGTATACTCTAAAACAATTCACTCTGAATGAGTGAAAGAAATGCTCTTGTTCTAAGGCCACACCTGCTAGCATATTTAGGGATGTGGCATGGTGGTCTCATGTTATTTGTTATGTTAGGTTTCCAATTCATGGAGAAAAGCTAACTCCTTGAGGTTTGAAGGGCCCTGTAGTACACGCAATAGTGCCTTTCCATGGGGGATCAGTTTAATTTGTCTCAGCTTTTCCTTCTGCAATGTTGTGTTGAAATCAGCTTATCTCCCGCTGGGCTGCTATGGGAATTCATTTAGTTATTCTGTAAGTATTTGTTGGGTTATACTGAATACTAGATACTTAGGTGGGCTGGACATAGAGATGAGCAGTGAGATAGATCTCCACTCTAAAGAGTGTGAGATGAGAGGGTGTAGATGCTCCACTGTGAATGGAAAAAGATCTTTATGTTGACTTTACCACTGATATAATGGTGGTGAGGCTGCTGGATATTCTTATGATGTGAAAGAATAAGACTTGGTGCTGTTTCAAGTCTTTAAAAACGGAGACCTGGCACTCTTTTTTTTCTCATTGGTTTAGGCCTTGCTTCAAGAGTCTGACCTTTCTCCAGGCTGGTCTTTAGCAAGTCAACAAGCAGAGGAGCTTTGTTCTTGAATATTCCCTAGGACTGAGGTAATCTCAGCCGAACTGGCCCCTGGGGTTATTGGCCTCAGTTGCTATACTTGAGCTTCACTCATGACTTTGTTGCTAGGCTCAATGTTTCCAATGCCTTGTTTTTATTTTCTACTGCAATTGGTCTCTGTAAATGAGAATGACATATGAACCTGAGTTAAATGGTTGGAATCCTATTTTGTTTTCATTGAGTAATTTTCTTTCTCTACTGCTCTGTATTTTGGAAAATACACTAATATCTAAGGAACTCTAGCTAATCTATTATCCACCTGCTAGGAAGCAAACACAATGCATGTGGCAATTTACTTTATAGACTGATAAAGCCCATGTTTTGGAAAAATATTGGGCTGTTTATATCAAAACATTGTTTTGAATCAAGTTATCTAAAATAACAGTAGATTAGGAATGGGAAGTGGTATCCTGTGCACCATCATCAAAATTCCAGGAAGGGTCAGGCTGCAAACTGCAAGCTGTGCTGAGGCTATAATTAGGCACCGGCCATTGCTTTATTTGTTGGAGCATCTCCTCGGGCTCAGCTCTGGCACAGGTCAGAGAATAGCTCTCTAGCCCAGAGGAATTCACTTTAGAAGATGATCTGGTGGCAAATCCAGCTCCTTCAAAAAGCCAAGACAGAGAAACTGAGCGATGTTGCTTCCTTCATGGCTTCAGGGCACAGAATTTCTGGCAGATAAGAGTAGAACCCAACATTCCTAATAAAATAGAGGAAGAGAAGAGGGGGCTGTAATGTCCTTTTCTTGGAAATTGTGCTCCCTTTCTTGTCAACTCCCAAGCTTCTCTCTTACCTTTAAAAATAAACTCTTACTTAGAAAAGTTTCCAACACAACATGTTTGGCGCTACCAAGTCCCTGCCAAAGACTTCCATGAATTCTAGAGCGCAGGAGCTAGCCGGCCATGTGGAGTAGTGAGCTGTCTGTGGTGTCCTGAGGGATTTCTTTCCACACTGAGCAAGGACTCTTTCTGGCTTTTGTAGCCAATACTGCATAAAACTCCTGGGCTTTTTGTGTGTGTTTGTTTGTTTTGAGATAACATGGATCCATAAAGTATATAATTTTCAGATCTATGACTTTATACTTTCATATCTGTGTATATTAAAAAGAGTGATGTAAATAGAAATAACCTGAGCATTCATTTTAAGAAGGTAAAAAGAAAGAACAAAAAGAACTATTTTTTAAGAAAGGTAGGAAGAAGGAAATAATAAAAATCAGAGAATAAAGGGGTAAAACAGAAAATAGTAATCCTGTAGAGTCAACAGAATCAAAGGTCTAAGATAATCGATAAATCCTGGTGAGACTAAACAAGAAAAAAAATCACAAATCACCAACACTGGGAATGAAAGAACCAACATTACTGCGGTTGAAAGATAATAGAGGAATATGAAGAACAACTCAATGGCAAAATATTTGAAATTTTAGAAGTACTGGACATTTAAAAAAATGTTACTTATAAAAACTGCCATAAGAGAAATAATTGTCCAAATAGCCTTATGTCTGTTCATATGAATATGTAATTGAAAACCTTCACACAAGGAAAACTTCACATCTAGGTGGTTTTTTCTGTTGAATTCATTACTTTTTTCAGGAAGAAATAGCATATTTTTTTCCACAAACTCTTCCAGATAATAGAAAAAGGACACTGCTAACATGTTTTAAGAGGCCAGTAGAATTTTGATACTAAAACCTGACATTGTAAGAAAGGAAAATTCTAGGCCAATTTTATTTATAAGAGTCAAAAATCCTAAGTAAAATATTAGCAAAAGCGATCCTCATCTGCAAGGCTAAAATAATATATTTGAATATCAGTTGGTGTAACTCAACAGAATAAAGGAAAAAAAAATTTTTGACCATCTCAATAGATGCAGAAAATACATGTGATATAATTAACATTTATTCACAATTAAAAAAGACTCAGCAAACTAACAAATAAAAAGTTTTCTTATTCAAATAAAGGTGTCTACAAAAAAATACCCTGCATCATCAAAAAAAAAAAAAATGCAACAATCACTGCATTGCAGACCATAGCTAATGCAATGTAGCACAAAAGAAAGTTGAAGATATTAGGACTAAAAAGGAATAGATAAAAATTTTGAGAGATTAAATTACAACATATGGAGAAAGTTCAAAAGAAATTTCAGGTAATTGTTGGAAGTAAAAAGTGAAGTTAGCAAGTTTTCTGAATGCAATGTAAATAAATAAGAACTAGTAAATGACATTTCTATCACTAAACTGAAAATGAATTTACTTTAGAATAAAAATAATCAAATAGCTAAGAAAACATCTGAAAAAGTTATGAAGACCTCTATATTGAAAATCAATGTACTTGAGAGAAAATAAGGAAACCCTTAATAAAATGCAGAGATATATCATGTTCATGAAATGGAAGATTTCATTTTCCAAGGGTGTCAATTTCAAACTGATGGATACAATCAATATAATCACAACCAAAATCCCAAGAAGGTTTTTGTAAAAATCAAGGAGCTGATTCTAAAATTTATGTGGAAATACAAAGGACCAGGAATCACCAAACTACTTTGAAGAAAAATAAGAGAACTTGCTCTACCAGATATTAAGATTTATTGTTATGCTCGTGTAATTGAGGCCATCTGGTATTTGTGTAAGGACAAATTAATAGACTAGTGGAAAAAAATAGAGTCCAAAAAACAGATCAGTGTAGGAACAGACTCGCTATCAATGACAAAATGACTGCAGAACTTCGGGGACAGCACAATCTCTTTGAAACAAATTCTGGGAGAGTTGGATATCATCATAGAAAAATAATAATACTGGACCCTAAACTTACACTATACAGCAAAACCTACTGCAAGTGAATTCAAAATCTAATGTGAAAGACAAGATAATAAAATATACCGAAGATAAGGTAGGACAGTGAGTGTATTTATGATTTTGGCTAAGAAAAGAATTCCTGCATAGGACCCCAGAGCCAACCATTAAGAAAAAGACAGATAAAACTGGACTATATTAAAATGAGAAACTTATGTTCCTCAAAGGACACAGTGAAGAGAGTGAGAGGCACGTTGGAGATATTTACAACATTTATAATTTACAAAGGGCTCATGGGAAGAACATGTAAAGATTCCAACAAACCAATCAAATAACCTTAAATTAGAGAAATAGCTACTAAGTTTAAACAGGAGCTCCACAAAAGATGATATTCAAATTTCTGATAAACACGTGAAAAAATGTCTGACCCCATAAATCTTCAGGGAAATGCAAATTAGAATATGTAGAAGTATGTGGAAATGCTACATAAAATGTGACTACATTTCCACCGCAATGCTTACCTAAGAGTAAAAACATTTCAGTACTGAGAAGCTGGTAAGGATTGGGGAAAATGAGAATACTTATACACTGGGGGGTGAGTGTCCATATTGGTACAGGCACTTGGAAGACTCACTCATGTTATCTAACATAACTGTACTCGGGCTATTTTATGAGTCAGCAATTCTGCTCTGCTCTACAGATTCAATGAAAAAGTGAACACACACCCAAGTTTTTGGATAGGAATGATCCTATCAGCAGTCTTCATAAATGACCCTAAAGTGGAAACTAGCCAGTAAATATCAAGTATTTAATATGTTTACCTGTGTACACACACACCGATACCTTTGGTAGATTTAAATAAATGAAAAAATGGCATGCCCATAAAAACAAACACTAGTTGCTCCAAAGCCTGGATACCTCCCATGGACATTAACGTGTGAAAGAGTCACGCACACATTTGTATTTCATAAATATAAAGCTCAAAAAACAGTCTGTAGGGATGCATGCTTGGATAGCAGAACTTTAAAGGAAGTGATAACCATAAAAGTTAAGGTAATAGTTGTAGGGTAGGACTGGGATACTAATTAGGAGAGAGAATGATGGGTTTTGGGGATGCTGGCAAAATTCTATTTTTGACTTGGACAGTGAATACATGAATGTCTGCTTTGTGATCAATCATCCAGCCGCACGTTTTATTTTGTGCTTTTTCTCTGTATATTTCGCAATGTAAACATTTAGAAAAATCAATAAGCAGCACACCGTTTTCTTGATTTTTAATCAATCTAAAATATTACCCATTGACTTACTATTATGATTATTTAGACCTTTACCCTTTCCCTTTTTTTTGAATTGACATTGATTATATTATTATCTAAACACTATTCATCAGTAAGACTAATGGTATACTCTGCTCGCAGTCCTTTCTCGTGCAACTTTTTGTTTTTTTCCCACTCATAATAAACACAGCCTCTTTATGTGTGTGCATCCAAACACATACTTCCTTCCTTCCTGCTACCTCCTGCCCTCTGTTCTTCATTTCTTCTTCCTATTCTTCCCCTACCTTCCAACGGTATCTCTGGATCTAATTTTGTTCTTGGCCGAACGTATCAGATGATGTACAGTGTACGCTTCCAATGCGGGTTCAGTGGTCGGATTTGACCCGGTTGCTCTGCAGCGCGTTCGGGATCAGTTTGCCTGCAGGTGTCTTTTTCACCTGTCTTCTGTATTTTTCCTGTTTCCTGGACTGGGGTATTCTGTTTCTGTTTGCTGCGCTCAGTGCAGTATGCCTGCTAACAGTTTACTGAGTTTGTAGACGAGGTAAGTTTTCCAAGAACTTAATCTCTGAAAATAGCTTTAGTCTAATCTGCCTTTGTCAACAGCGTGGCTGGGAGCATCGGGCGCGGGGCACCTCACCTCTGCTGGGGGGAGGCAGTGCCAAGCGGACCCTCGGGCCCATTGCTGCTGGTGAGAAGTGATAGGCCATTTTGATTGTTCATCCTTTTCTATGTGAACATATCTTTTTTTTTTTTTTTGATGGAAGCCTTTAGAATTTTAATTTTATTCCTGGTGTGAGATTTCATGATGCTCTCCCTTTCCTGCGTCTTGATGGCTGTTGCTAAGTGGTTTCGGGGAGAGAGCAGCCAGTTTCCAGGCTGGGCTGCTGTTCCAGCATCTCTAACGACTGCTGTGTGGCGCTGCTGCCGCTGTCCTCCGGTGACCTCAGCGGGGTGCTTTCCCCCTTCCTTCCCTCATGCATGCATAGCTGGGAATTCCAACTATTCCCAAGGGTGCCTAGGCCCTGGGATTGCAGGCATAAAGAGCTCCAATACCTGCTCAGAGATCAGTAGAGGCCTTCTCTCTCCTTCTCCTCCTTCCTAGCTGGAAAATTGATTCAGCACAGACAGTTTTCTTTGACTATCTTGAGAGTTTTAAATGAGCCTCATTTGACTTTCATCAGTGATATGATTGGTGTGAATTACTAAAAGTTCCGACAACCTTACTGTATCTTAAGGGGCCCACACCTACCCATAAACTTGAAAAAGCTTCCAAAGTCTAGTTCCCTGCTGATCTGGAGAGAAGAAAGCCTCCTTTTCAGAGATTGTCAGAATGCACTGTTTCATTAAAGATATGACTTTCGTCTCATGATGTACAAATGATATGGGAAATAGCTCTGCCATTTAGATATTGTCAGGATGAGAATAGCTGCAGTTCAAATATTTGTAAGTCATTAAAACATTTTTTGCAACATGTTTCTCAACCTTACATTGATTTACAGTGAATCATGCCATAGAGCCGCTCACTGCATTTCTGGTGTGTGTTTTGCAACGAGTTAATATTAAGGGTAAACCAAGAAATCACACAGTTGGAAGACAGCACTGGGACTGCTTCTAGAAGATGTATTTGGTGACGTTGTCCAAAATTCCAGGCCAGAAATATTTCAGTTATGGAAACTTGGTTGCCTGTTTGTATTTGTCCTGACATCAACGCTGCATTGGGGATGCCAGCTCTGCCCCCTCCCCATGGAGAGGGCCTTTCATTTGGGCTAAGTGCTTTGCCAGGCCCTCCTGAAGACGGCAGACCTGCCCCCACAGTGCTGCTATGTCTTAAATCATTTGTCTCCATCCTTAACTAGCAACACCAAAGAACCGCATTTCAGAGGTCAATGAGGATTTTTAATCTCAAAAATACTGCTTCCCAAAGCCAATCAAGTCTTCGGTGGAGGAAGGTGATATTTATGAAGGGTTTCCAGTTGTCTGACCCATCCTGAACTTAGCCTGAGTGTTAGGAAGTCCCATCTCGGACATATTAGCCTGGAGCTTTCAGTGAATTGTGCTGTAGTCTGATGCCACCGGGCAGGGTTGCTGCTGCACAAGTCAGAGAACCCCACACAGCCCTCGGTGTGTCTGTCAGTCTCCAAACTTGAGTCCTGGGCTTTGTTTGTCTTTCAAACAGTGATTTTTAAATTTTTGAAGTGAATTGCCTTTATAAAGATCTAACATGTGCTCCCCAGTCCCCACCAGTCCCTGTCCTCTGACATCTGGCTTCACTCCATTAACTACTTTATCTGCTTGCCTCCTCTGGGCATTTGAGTTTGCAAATCTTGCTGCCCACAGTGTGATGATTCATTCTATGCGCCAACTCAGAGAGGCCATAGTACTAGATATTTAGTCAAATGCTGATATAGATATGGAAGTCATTTTAGATGAGATTCAATTTAAGTCAATAGACTAAAACAACTATCCATAATATAGTTGGGCCTTATCTAATCAGTTGAAGATCTTAAGTGAAAAAACTCAGATGGTCTGAGGAAGAGGGAGTTCTGCCTACACATTGTCTTTGGTCTTGAGTTGTGACATCAACTCTTCCCAGGAGCTCTCGCCTGTTGGCCCATCCTGCAGACTTTAGAATTGTAATCCCCAGTCCCTGTAATCTTGTGAGACAATTTCCTAAAAATAAATCTCTCTCTCTCCACACACACACACACACACACACACACACACCTGTTGCTTCTATTTTTTGGAGGTCCCTCACTAATATACACTATGAGCTCTGTGTCAAGGTCTTTAGGAGCAAACAGTGGGTGTTCTTGTATCTTAAATTTTTAAAAGCTGACCATATAACTGTTGAAACAGAAGTAAAGGAACTGAAAATCATCTACATTGTTGGCAGTAATGTAAAATTGCATAACCATTTTGAAAACGGTGCAGTAGTTTCTTTGCAACTTAAGAACAAGTCTACTATGTGATCTGGACATTCAAATCCTATGTTATTTCCCAGAAAGAAATGATAACATTCACACCAAGATTTGTATATAAATCTCATAGGAACTTTATTTAGAACACCCCCAAACTGGAACAACTCAAATGTTCATCAGTAGGTGAATGGCAAAACATAATAATATCTATCCATATAGTGGGATACTACTCTACAATAAAAATGAATAAACTATTGGTACATGCCACAATGTGGATAAATCTCACAATAATTTTGAATGAATGAAACTCGGCCAAAAAGATTATAGCAGCTCTTCAAATAATGTCAACTTATTCAACATTATTTTGCTATAACATTGCTGAGAAAAATCCTGGCCTGAACTGAACAAACACATTATTTAAGTTCTTGTTTTAGTTATACATCAGTTTGCTTAAAGTTGCACTTTCAAAGAATCCAACAATGGCATTAAGTGAGAACTTGCTGTGTTTGTGTATGTCTCAAAGGATCATTACAGTTTCTTTGGACTTTTGGTCTGCATGTTGGGTTTCCAGAAATCTAGAAGCCAACCCCTATTCAGACTTTTGTCAGACTCTGTGATGCGGTAGTATGTGGATGCTGGAGGGACTTAATACGAAGCACAACCAAGGTCTCTGGTGGCTTGTGGTTTGGAGAGAAAGCAGCAGGTGTGGGGTAGGACTATATGATTGATACGATGGACTTGGCTCTGGGAGCAGAAGTCACGGAGCTTTTCCTTGTTCTCTGGGGAGCATGTACTCCCTCAGGATAGTCCTCTAACTCTAGGAAAGGGAGAAGTTTCCTAAAAACATAATGGAAATTAAATTTCCATCAAGTAAAGCCTTGAGATCCAGATTTAATTTGATTTAGAAAATATGTCATGTCCTTGCATTCAACTTGTATCAGTTATGGAGCAAATGTATGCCCATCACAAATAAAACCTGGTCAGGAGCTGCAGGGAAGACATTTTTAGGGGAGCTGTCTTGCTTTTGGAGGGTTGATCAGGCAGCTATTCGTACAAAGAATCATACTAAGACTGGGCCTAGAATTCAGCTCTTCCTTTCCCTTGCCTACAGTCTCCTAGCAGGAAGAGCTCACACTCACTTTGAAGAGTTTGGGGAATGTGGTCACTACTCTATGGTCCTTTACTTGCACTTCTTTTTGCGTGATTGGCCAGCTTGACTGACAGTCTACAGACTGGTATCTGTGCCCAGAACAAATTTTGTTTCAAACTACTCAGCATGGTGGGCCTACAAAATAATGATCTGAAAGTTCACAAAACTTTTTCAAATACCTCCGTGAGCCTCTCATTTTGTTAACCCATTTTATAGGTGAGGAAGTTGTGGTTGAAGAAGAAATTCTGCATCTCATGCAGGTTCCCAGACAATTAGTTATAGGCAACCAGAGAAAGGTTCTCTAGTTAAAAGGGGCCAGCCAAAGAGCATAGTGCATGCAGAGGTCCTGAGTTGGACACAACCAGCATGTCCAAGGAACAGGAAGAAGGATCTGCGTGTCTGGTGGTTGGTGAGTTGTGAATCACTGTGAAATAACTCAGCCCCATCACGTCAGGTCTCAAAGTCCAGAGAATTATGTACTAGGTATAACAGGGAACTACTAGAGAGTTTAAACAAAGGAGTCACTGAATCTGATTTACTTTGCAAAGAACCATATGGCCACCATGTGAAAGATGGAAGCAAGGAGACCTGATAAGAGGCATGTCAAAGACGGGGAGAGAAAAGGCTTTGCCTGATGGAGTGAAGTGGAGTGGTGAGAAGTAGGTGTGCACTTCCAAGTGTGTTTGGAAGTACAGTTGATGGATTCAAAGTGGAAGGGGAGAGAAAAAGGGGAAGTAGAGGGTTATTTTAGCTTTGGAAGGGGGTTGTAGTCTGAGATTGTAATGGGAGGGGGTTGAGGGGAGAGGGGACGGGGACTCACTTGACAGGGAGAGGGGGACTTACATGAGGAAGACCAGGCACTCCGCAATTCAGTGGCTGTCCTGCCATGTAGTTAGGTTTCTCTGAGAGAAACTTATTTCTGATAAAAAACTGTAATTCTAAGAAAGACCCTCAATTTTCATGCCAGGTAGTTAAGGGAAGGGTAGAAGTTTCTCTTGGTCCTGCAGGACCTGGGTTGATCTAAACTGGAAATAACCCACAAGCCGAGCGGCACATCTTTCGAAGTCATCTTGGGGAGACTCCTTCACACAAAAGCCAGAGGAGAATCCGTGGACCGGCCAGTGCAGACCAAGTAGGAGACGCTCAATGTGCTGCTTTCTGCTTGAATGGAAGTAGTATCATTCATTTATTTTCTTTTCTTTTTAAAGATTTTATTTATTTATGCATACAAGCACTGGGGTACAGGCCAGAGGTGTGGGGAGGGGTGAGAGGATTCACCACAGAGAGCGGGGAGCAGAACAGGCAGATCAACAGAAGCACACTGCTGAGGGGAGCAGCGGGCACAGCAGGAGAGGTC
>JAGFMF010009926.1:0-12921 GCA_019455555.1 Galemys pyrenaicus
CTGCTGCGCCATGTGGGTCCCCTCCCCGGCCGGCAGCAGGGATCGAACTCGTGCTGCAGTGGCTGTGGTTTGCTTCATAGTGCGTTGCTTAACCCACTGTGCCACCAGGGAGGCCCTATGTGCACTTTTAATATCTGAAACAAAACACCTTTAAAATCACCTAAACTTGGACCTTTGCTATGAGTTGATTTTTGGATAATAAAAATGCTTCATTATTTTATTGTGACTCATACTGCAGTTATGTGCATTTTAATATTTGAAACAAAATACCTTTAAAACCACCTAAACTTGGACCTTTGCTATGAGTTGATTCTTTGATAATTTTCTTAAACCTCTTGGATATGAGCATATTTGTTTCTATATCGCTTCTGGAGTCAAGTCAGACAGTATTTTTCTTAAATTCACCCACTTCGGTAATATTTTAAAATTTGCATAATTTTATAAATTGTTCTTTTATAATTATTTCAATTTCCTTCCTCTTTACATTTCTGACCAAGTGTTCAACCCTTGCCTTCCACTTTCAAACTTCCACGCTTCAGCTGCCCAACTCCGGGCATACAGTAGTTTGTACCTCCTACTTCAGATAAGTGAATATGTTCACAGCACACAACTTCCCTCACACCCTCTTTCAAATCTAAGACCTTCTCCTTCTTCCAAACTGTGTTCTTCTATGTTTTTTTCCCCTTTCCTGATTTTAGAAAACAGGAATGAAACATAAAAAGCAGTAATGGCTATTACAGATAAGGCAGATCAGCAGGTGCCATGAAGGACACACAGCCAGTAAAACAACCCTGACCTCGGGGGGCTGCCCCTCATCCCTCAGGAAGGCAGTACGGACGGCCTAAGTCACCATCATTCAACACCTCACAGGTACAGCTTGCCCAAGATGTAGCTTTTGTTATGTTTCACTGCAGTCTCATTTAAGTAAGTTTCCTAAGAATTGTTTTTTTTCCTTTCTTTTCAAGGAGGCCTTTTTCTTACCTTTCGGACGTGACAGGAAAAGAGGATATTCATGTATTTGTCTTTTCGTTTTAGTTCATTAGCGACAGGGACAAAAGTGCCTGAGGTCTGAGGTGTATCTGGCTTCTGAAAGAAAAAATAAATGTGGTAAGATGAGTCTGTTTAGCATTTTAGATAAAAGGGCCATCTTTCAGAGCACAGCCTTCGAATGATACTTATGTAGTTTCTCACGTACTTTTTTTATCTCCCTGTTCCAGATGGTAAGTCATTAAAGGTTTAACTCCAAAGGTTCTATAAAAATTTTAAAATATGGAATGGGAGAGAAGAAGAAATGTTGCTTCGGGAATAATTAATATCAAGGTAGTAATTAAATATAGTTGCTGATTTATGCACAGGAAGGTTGAAATGGGCAAAAGCCAGGTTAAAAGTGTATCTGTGACATGGTTACAAAACAGAGAGCCCTTTATAGAATGGGGGAAACATCAAACATTATATACTTAGAAGCAATCAAATCTTTTAGTTAGGTATCTCATAGAAATGTGTCTGAGTTTCTGAATGTGTCTTAGTCTTTCTCTAAATTCTGGGAGAAAAATCTCTGATGCTCTACTGTTCGTCTCCTGGACTTACCGAAGCAAGATAGTTGCCCTCCCAGGCCCTCTGCAGTCCTAGGTCAGCCCTCTGACCCTTCAGCATTTCCATGGCTGCAACCTTGGCCCTGACCTGGGGCAGGTCTGACGGAGGTATGCTCTTGATAAGCCGGGATGCTCGCCATCTACAAGCAAATAAACAAAATGCAGGAGCCTGTAGAATCTCATTCAGTCTCAAAACTACAGTTAAGTAGAATGAAACCAAGCTAGTGTACGCTACCCTGCAAAAAGTAAAATGTCTCCAAGAGATACACAGAACTTGTTTTAGGCAGGAAAATCATTGCGTAAAACTAGCTTTGATGTTTGTTGTTTGTTAGCAACTCAACCGTAACCTAGTGATACTTGGGCACCCACAATATTTAGAGTTAGGGTTCAGAAACTTAGGATTCATCATTTATTCATTCAACAAATGTTTTCAAACACCTACTGAACTCCAGATGCTGTTTAGACAATGGAAGCATAACAGTAAACAGATGAAAGTCCTTCCTGCTAGTTACTTATAACCTAGAGAGACAGACAATAAACAAGTCAACAAGTAAAATATACAGTATATATCATCTGGTAAGCGTTCTGGAGAAAATAAGGTAGAAAAGGAGGATAAGAATGCTGCACAGGGAGGGAATGGGGAGTGGTGTTGCTTACATAGGGCGGTCTGGGAGTCATCGAAGATAAGCAAAGACCTACAGGAAGGGAAGGAGCCAGCTGTACGGATATCTGAGCGAGTGTTGTGGGAAGAGAACACAGCTGTGCAAAGGCTCTAACGTATGAGCACACCAGGTGTGTCAGAGGATCAGCCAGGAGCCCTCTGACATTGAGGCAGAACCAGGAAGAGTAAGAGGAGGGGAGGGAGAGGGAGTGAGGACCAGAATCTGCAGAGCCTCGGAAGACATCATCAGGACTTCAGCTTTTACTCTGAAGGAGATGGGGAGCCACTGAGGTTTTGAACAATGAAGGCACGATGACCTGACTCCACATTACAGGATGACTCTGGCGCCATGTGGGGAAAGGCTGAGGGGAGCTGGGGCAGGGTGACGAGTGAGGCGGCTGCTTCCACAGCGCATGTGGTAGAGGATGGGCTTGGATTAGGGAGGTGGGGGGTGTGGAGATAGGTGTCGGTTCTTGGTAGGTTCTGAAAGAAGTGCCAGTAGGATCTGCTGAAGGGTTAGATGTAGGGACAAGAGCAGGAAGGATTTAAAGATGACGCCAAAGTCTTTTGGTATGAGCCACTGACGTCATAGATTAAAAGTAATTTATTTCTGATTAAGAAAAACAAGCGCAGGGTCTTAGGTTCTTAGATCTACACCTTAGGCCTCCTTGATACTTAGGCTGCAGGAGTTGAGTCGGGAGGGTGGAAGCAAACTAAGAACTTCCTTATTTCAGAAGAAATAATCAAGTCAGTGTTTCTCAAGCTGCTTCCATGGAACACTAATAACAAGATTCAGGTAAAATTCAAAAATGGTGTTCCTTCCCCGGTTTACATACAGAAAATGTTGGTAAGGTTCTTTTCATCTCTAAGATCTTCCTGAGATAGTCTTGTTTCAAGACTGTGACTTAGATCTAAATGTTTTCTTCCTTTTCTTCTAAAATTATTAAATAATTATAAAAATAAGGAAACATATGTATAGCAACACCAGAAAATGGTAATGCGCTAATAATACATTATAGGATGGGAAGACTTTCTGGAAGATACGGAGCTGATGAGATCGAGTTCACAGACAAGAAGCTCCATATCGGGCAATCCATACGGTGGAAGGAGGGATTCCTTCAGCAGAAATGGCCTGAGAATCGTTAGCCCCAAGTGGGACGGGCTTGTAGCAAGGGGAGGGAGTAGAGGACTCCACAGTGGGAGCAGTGCCAGCTACCGGCACACAGGATGGTTAACCACACCTGCCAGCACTGTCCGTCAGAGACAGTGGTGGCCAAAACAATAAGATAAAGTAAAGGTTCAACATAAGAGTGAAATCCTCAATGCTCCTTTCCATGGCTAAGCAACACTCTAATGGGACAGATTAAGATCACCCCAGAGAGGTTGGAAGGGTGACAATTTGGGAGCAGTAGGTGGTCAAAGTCACAGACCCGGTGACTGGAACATCCTAGGACATTAAATGCCTTGCTAACTAAGCAACTGTCCCAGTTAGCCCTGGAGCCCACACTTCCTTCTTGGTGGGATGAAGGCCTCACTCTGCCGAGTTTCCTGTCTCTGTTCTCAGTCAGCCTGTCCCTTTCTCACTGCCGAGAGGGGCCCAGGACAAAGTCCATGCCGACTGACTGCAGAGGTGTGCTGGGGCGTCCCCTGACCTGTGCCTCTCAGCCTGATTGAGCAAACCGCCATCTAAAAACACGTGCAGGGACACTGATAACACCCCATAAAGACCACCAGCCTCAGAAACAAGAAAGGGGGATAAAGCTGGGAATGAAGAAGGCCCCCACCTTCCTAGAGTAAAAAAGAAATACTCTGAAGACAGGAGTGAGTCTAAACACAGCTGGACATGCACTGAAATCTGAAAACCAAACCAAACCCCACAAGTATGATGGAGACCTTTAACATATTCCTTGCCTCTTAGTTTTTGATGGGTCAAAAAACCCAAGATCAGATTAGATAGGACACAATGACTAGATTGGGAGCTGGTAACTAGCCTGTTCCAAATCCAGCCCATGGCCTGGTTCTCTGCTTCTTTGCAGTTGAGTAGTTTTTTATACATTTAACACAACCAAAACATAACACAGCAAAATGTGTGAAGATCATCTGTAGTCCACTAAATCTATTTATCCACTAAATCTATTTACTAATTGACCCTTTACAGATGAGGTTGACAAAAGTGACATGATTCATTTGGGGAGGGAGGGGAGCAGGGAGGGGATTTCACCAAACAGAGGGAACACATTTTCTTAATGCCACTGTGACTATAAGTTCTGGGAAGGGTGGACTGTCTTTGGCCTCTTTCTTGTTTGTTACCATATCCCTGGAATATAGCTCAGCAGGCACTGAGTAAGTATTTGCTGCATGATTACATGGAATTTTACAAAAATGAACAAATTCCAGATCACATATAAAACCTCAAAATCTAAGAAGATTATAGAGGCCACAATGCAATATAACCAAAATCAGTAATTCTTTGCAGTCATTAAAACTATTATATAGCACTTTGTCATGCACAAGACTCCTTGACTGACTTCTGTGCAAATATATATAACCACATTATAATCCTGATTCTGCATAAAAAGAACCCAAATGCTCTGTGATTGTGTATGCAAACATTTTCATAGTGCTCAGTATGTGTCAGGCACGATCTGAAATGCTATATACATTTACTCATAGACCTTTCAACAACCATATGAGCAGGTACCATTATTACAGCTCTTTTACAGATAGGGTGACCAAGGCTCCAATTTGCCCAAGTTTATACAGCTAGTCAGTGGCAAGGCTAGAAAGAGAACCCAGATTGTAGGGTTTGTGCTTTTAACATGCATGTCGTATTCTCCTTCACATGTATGCCTGTGTGTGTTGGTACATGCATAGACCTGGATATGAAGTAACTGTTTAGTGGTATCTCAGGGGAAAGGAATAAAATGGAGAGAGACGAGCTGAGGTGTGACGGATTTCAGCCTTTGCTTTTTTTGGCCTGTGGCCTTCCTCTGGGCTACCAGTCACGGCTCTTGCCTTGGTCAGGTGCATAGCGGGCCAGGTAAGTGAGTGTGGGGGTGTCCAGAAAACCTAACACTAGGGTCAGGCTTGTGCAGGATGCCCGTGGCTTCTGCTCTCTGCGTCCACCACCCAGCTCGATGGAGCTGTCTCCATACTTTCTCCAAATGTGTCTACGTCTCTCTATCTGCTCTACTGTCCTGGTTTCCACTCAGATTTTCACCTTTTCTCACAAATTGGGGGATGTCAATTTATAGCCTATCTATTTTTACAGTATTGCACTTAAAATGAGCATTTGTTCATATAAAGCTTACTTTTTAAATTATGTCAAAAATGTAGGTAACAGATAACATTAATGCAAAAATTTATATGAGCATTCAATAGCCTGCCAAGATTTATAACTAGCATTTTATTTGGAGTATGTGATCTGAGAATTGTGGTACATTTGCTTTCAATTATTCTTTATTGTTTGATTCTTTCTCTTTATGTAATTTCTTTTTTATTAAAAAAGCGAATGAGATACATATTAAAAAGTTCTCTTATACATTTTTCTTTTGATATCTGCCACCAATTACACAGAGCAAAATCTAAAGGCAGATAAAATCTGATTTAGCATAGAATTATAAATTAGTTCTTTTACATTCATAAATCAATTATTTCACAGTACGCTCTGTGAAATATTGTGATACCAAATGACCATATTTGAAAACCATTAATTTATGTGATGAAATGGCTGTATCTAAGACAGCTAAATATATCTGGTGTACACTGGCAACAAATAAACTCAAAAAATGAGAAGAAAGGAGGTATGAGTAATGACTAACTCAGATTCAGGGCAATTTATAAAGAACTGAGACCAGTTAGAAAGGTATCAACTTTTACATGGATGATTATTTATTTTAGAAAACAACTTGCTCTAAAACAGTTGTTTTCTCCCTTACGCTTTAAAATCATCTGGGAAACTCTAGAAAGGATCTCTCTTGGGCCCCACTCCCTGACCTCATTAAACAGGACTTTCTGGAGGACTGCTGGTATGTTTTACAAGGTACAGCAGGATAATGACCTACTGCTCAGAAACCAGGAACAGACTTTCCAGTTTGAGTTGTGGGTAGTGATTTTAATAAAAAATTGCTTTTTGCTAATAAAAGACAAAGCATGCTGACAGCTTAGCTTAAACATGGTTAGACCTGGGGCTGTGTCCCATTGTTGTCAAACGCTACCAGGAAAATAAAAGAGCAGTTGCAGCCCCGTTATTTTGAGAGGTAAACATGTGCCGAGAGAGTAAAGTCTACAAAACTGAAGAGAGAAGGTCAGAGTAAAAGCGTAAACCAGCAATGCCATGACCCCAGATTTCTGACTCTTGTGAGCCTGCGTCATAAATGGATGCCTATACACTACATTCTCTTACCTATTAAAAATTGTCTGCAAGGCCTCCTCGAAGCGGCGGAGCACTTTGGGCGGGGTGGGCCACTGCACATGTTTCCCATAGTCCTTCATGGTCTTGACACCCTGGAAGCGCCTGGCCACCTCGCGAATGTAGGATTTCACTTTGTAGCGCCTGTAGTATCTGATAATTGCCACAGCTGCCTTGGTCCTCTTGTACCGCATACGGGCCAGGGTGCCGCGCCACACCTTCACAACAGAGACGGAAAAAGGAAAGGTTAATGGCAGACTGAGTAGTAAATGACTTTGAAATACTCAGAAGAGCCTCCCTTGTAAACTCAGCCGTGGAACACGGCTGTCAAGAAAATCAGCCCCAGACAATGCCTGTCGGTTCTGCCTGCCACCAATAGATGGCGCTGGGCATCACGTGGGTCATTTGGGTGCCTGTGTGTTTGTCCATCCTTTATCCAGACAGGAGCAGTAGGTGTCCAGCTCGAAGTACAGTCCTATTTTAACATTCCAGCCATGAAAAGCAGAAAGCCAAAATACAAACAGCTTTGGGTGGATATTTTAAGAATGTCGAAAAGAAGCAAGATCAGTCAAAATCACAAGTTACCAATGTCTGAGTTCTCTTATGAACCTAGTCTTACAGATTATACACAGGGACCCCTAGGGTAAGGTCAGGTTGAGTTTACAATTTGACTTCTATAGTCTGTGTAGCTGTCTCCCCAAGTGCTATGGAAACTCCTGAGAACACAGTCGAACCCCTTGGGGAAGAGGCAAAACAGACAACTAGTATCATATGAATCTATTAAAAACTTTTCAAGTGCTCAGAAATCAAAAAGACAATCTATGCAGTCTCCATGCCAGCTTCATTCAACCACAGAAAGTCAGGTATACTTAGGTATTTTCTAAGCATCCTTTGTTCCTGTGTTTCTCAATCTCTTAAGCAAAGAGAAATGTATGGGATCTCTAACTCATTATTGGTTCTTCCCATATTCCTCTTCCTCCAAACTGGCTGTTTCTCCTACAGTATTTCTAGTATAAGTCCCCTTCTTTTCTTTTCTCTAAGACCCCCCAAACTACCCTAATCGCCTTCTCTGATAAACTCCTTTGTACGATCTGCCATTATCAGCCCCAGCTAATAGTCCCTGCTGCTACTTAACAATTGCAACGCTTAGGTTGATGGTATTACTTCTCTCTGGCCTCTCAAGACTAAGATTTTCAATCTCTAGTTCAAAATCCACAGCATGGGATCTCCAGAGTCCTTCAGGTTTCTTTTATTTCTTCTTAAATCTCCATCTGTGCCTGCCAGTTTCCCTCAAAGACACTCATGCCGACCTCTTCACTTAGTCATGAGATCTTTGTGCAGACTCCTACCCTGCACCACGTGCCTGTGGTGCTCTCCCTTTTCAGTCGGATGCACAGTAAAGATAGATTTGTTTGCATACTATGTGCGACAAGGTCATCCAGGGACCCCAAAGAGGAACCAACAGGTCAAACAAATCTCAGTTTGTAAGGGAAACACGACATATGCGCAATTTGTGATGGGAACCTAGCAATTTGGAATGTGAGCATATACACAGAATATATCAAGGCGATGAGGCAATGAAAACTAAGTTGTTAAGGCATCAGCACAGCAACCCTTTTTAGTCAAAATGGCTCTCTTCCTAGTAGCCAAATCCATGCTGCAGATGGCTTTGTTACGCCTCCACCCAAGTGCTAAAATAAAGGTCCCTTCTTTAGTATCTTGAAAAACCACAAGAATACAATTAGAGGGTGAAAGTCTGTGATTCCATTTCTTAAACAAAACACATTTTTAAAGCTTCATACTGTTTGTTGCTTTTCTTTTTTAAGGCGAAGGAAATGAAGACTCCCTGGAGTTACATCTATAGAGGAAATCAATCTGTAATTTTTAAGAAGTGCTTTGGAGAGCTTTTATTAAAATGATTTTGGTTAGATTCTTCAGTAATTTGAAAATTTTTTTTACAAGTAATGCTTTATAAGTAAGTTTCTTTTTTAAGGGGTGGCTTTTTGTGTGTGTGTGTGTGTTTAAAATGTCATCTGTGTGGTTGGCTTCTCTGTTTTATAGAGTGGAAAAAAATCAAACAGTAAAACGATCCTTATAAAAAAAGATAGCTGCCCTTCTCCTTGCCCACCTAACTCCACCTCCTCACCCCACTGTCTTATTCTACAAATTATTTTAATTGCTTCTACTGGTATTTACTGTCATACTATAAGCAGTGCATGGTACCGTTAGTTCTTGGTTGATCATTTTAGATACCACCCAAATTACAGATGGGAGAGGGGCATCCTAGAACCCCCAAACCTGCCCTCTTTAAGTGGGTTTTGCCATTTGTTGCATTAAGATAAATATATAAGATTTTTAATGGAAAGGAATTTTAATATAATTAGGGTATAATACAGAAAGGATAAAGAATATAGTTACTAAGTTAAGCGTTCAAAGTTATTTATTTTTTTGAGGGTAAAAGTTTAGCTAAATAGATTGGCCTAAAGTAAGGCCTAAAAGCTTGCCACAAGTTTAAAGGACCTTTGAGTAGAGACTTACAGAAAAGGGTTAGAAAGAGTTAGATAAATTTGGGAGGAAAAGAGTAAAATTAAAATTAAGATGAAAGCTGCCATTATTAAGCTCCCTACGGGTCTCTCACTCACATCTGTTCCAACCAGTCTAAGACCAAAAAGCTAGCGCAGTTTTTTTACATGTCCCTCTGCTCCACGTGCTTCCTCCACGCCTTTTTTTTTTTTTTAAAGATTTATTTTTTTATGCATACAAGCACTGGGGTACAGGCCAGAGGTGTGGGGGGGGGGTGAGAGGATTCACCACAGACAGAGCGGGGAGCAGAACAGGCAGATCAACGAAGGTACACTGCTGAGGGCAGCAGCGGGCACAGCAGGAGAGGTCTGCTGCACCATGTGGGTCCCCTCCCTGGCCGGCAGCAGGGATCGAACTCGTGCTGCAGTGGTTGCGGTTTGCTTCATAGTGCGTTGCTTAACCCACTGCGCCACCAGGGAGGCCCCCTCCACGCCTTTTTGCTGCTCTTTATTTTGCTTTTTTTTCTCCCTTTTTTCTGTCCTTTTCGCTCCTCTCTCCAACATCTTTTCATCCCTGCTCAGCTCCACCCACTTAGGGCGGAACTAGGATTCTGGAACTTCCCCCTTTTCTGGGGACCACCCTGTTACAGCTCTCACACCAACACTCTTATCTCTCCTTTATCATTCCCAATAAAAATTATATCAAAAACTTTAAGCTGATAGTGTTTACAAGATTACACAGTTTATAGATACTCTGTATGTTACCTATAAATTTGGATAAGGAGTAGAACATGACAATCGGTCTTTTATATTGTCATGTAAATTTATATTTTACATGTAATACAAAGTAGTTTCATTTTAAAAACTTGCCTTATTTTCTATAGAGCTACTGATAATTTTTGTCAGTTGCTCTAACAGACCCATCCAATGGCCAACAATAATCTTCCCACATCACATCAGCCAAAGCTTCTCCCTTCCACTCCATGTCCTTGTGCTCTTAGAGCCCAATGCACTGCTCTGGGACTTTTTAAACCACTCTTCTGGTATGTTGGATCCCTAGTTCCTGAGCTTATATTTTTCTTTTTCTCATCCCCTGCACCTCCTACCCCTATGTTTCCAAGGTGTGTACTCAGAATGCCTGTGTTCTAATCCTGGCTCCATTTTTACCAGCTGGGTAAACCTGAGCAAGTTTCTTAACCCCTTGGTGCCTTTGTTTTCCTACCTATAAAATGGGCATGAGATGGTGGTGCTCAATTAAAGGAGTCATTACAGATCAAACACTAAAAATAGCCCTGGTGGGCAGGGGGTGCTCAAAAAGCCTCAGTTGCCATGACGACCTGAAGGTCTATTGTTTGCCTTTAACACTACTTCGATTTTTCTAAGTGCAGATCTTTTGTCTCAGTCAGAACTAGTGTAACTTAGTCTTTAATAAACGGGAGCCATTTTTTCCCCAGTCTGCCATTTGCCCCTATGTGGCATTTGAATGTTTATTTTATTCTGCCATGGGTGACACAGACCGTTTCCATGGTTTATGTGACTCACAGTCTTTCAGCTGCCCAAGAGGTGGGGAGAGAGAGCTGTGGCTTGGGGTAGCTGCCACTGAGCTTCTTTCTTAATATCAGTGAAATATATGCAGCAAAGGTTTGTTTTACTGAGTCTGGGAGTGTATTGTAGGTTTGTGGTTTGGTCAAGGACGAATATTCTTTCCTCCATGTCTCCATGTCGAATTTTTTCTTGGTTTGGTTGTAATAATTATTTGTAGGACAGGCGTCCTCTATCTTTGCCACTTATTGATATAGTGGGAAAGAAGAAGGGAAGATGTAAACACTGGCTCTCTGGCTTGGGGGAAGACTTACTGATGGGAGAAAGGTCCCCAAAGGTGGTGTGTATCATTCCTAGCCTTCCCCAGCTGCACCTCTATACTTAAGGCCAACACATTCAGAATTCCCTCCGAACACTTCTCCCTATCCTTTGAAGAATATGTTCTTCAAACATACTCAACATAGTCAAACATTCTTTGAAGACTAAGTCGATTTTTTTTTTTAGTGCCTTCTTCCAGGGTGGTCCAATTTTCCTCTTTCTGGATGATACTTCACAAAGTTTATGGTATGAAGTTGGGATGTTTTCTTGGTTTCAGAGTTGATGGCACGCTCTTTGTTATTTTTACATTTTTGTTAATTTTGGTGGTACATGCTTGGTAGAATGTTAGAGACGTGAGTGTTACAGGGTAAGGAGAGGGGCACCCTAGAACGCCAAACCTGCCTGCTCTAAATAGGTTCTGCCATCTGCTGCATCAAGACAAAATATACACAGCTTTAGTGGAAAAGAACTTTAACACAATTAGTGTGCAATACAGACAAGACAAAGAATATTGTTTCCAAATCAAGCACCCAAAATTACCTAACCCCTCATGGGTAAGTGTCCACCCAAATGGGATTGGCCCAAAGCAAGGCTCAAAAGCCTGCCACAAGTCCAAAGCACTGTCTGGTGGGGACCCATAGACAAGGGTCAAAAAGAGACAAATCTGGGAGGAAAACAGTAAAATCAAAATCAAGATAAAAGCTGCCCTTGTTAACCTCCCTATGGAGGGTAACCTCCCACATCTGTTTCAACCAGCCCAGGACCAAGAAGCAAGCACAGCTTCTTCACATGTCTCCCCTACTCCATGTGCCTCATCCAGTTCTCCTTGCTCTCCATCCTGCTTCCTTCCCACCTCCAGTCTCCTCTCCAGGTTCTCCTCCTTGCTTAGCTCCACCCTCCCACCGGTGGGGCAGGGAACCTGGAGCCTCCCATTTACCTGGGGACCACATTGTTATATGAACACCCCTGAGTTGCTTTACCATGGTCTGGCAGACTAACTTGCTGAATTAGTTGACTTGTGAACCCTCACTTAGGACCCATGCATTTCATCTATGACCTTGTCCAGATCCACTGACCTAGCAATTCTTTACCACGATGCTGACATGAGCTGACAACCTCCTTGCTACTGCAACTTCAAGAAGCAACTGAATCTTTTGGTCAATTACTGTCAGAAGACCACTCAACAGCCAGTCTGTCAAACCCCAAATTGCATTTATTTTGCAGACAAATGAAAACAAAATCACTCCAGCTAACAGGCTGAGTAATTCTAACAGGCCCATCAGGATTCAATCTTGTTGAAAGTAAATACTGTGATAGTTCTTTTGTTTGGTTTTGTTTTCTTGTATATGTGCTGCTGAAGCGAGCACTGGTTTTGTTTTCTTGTAAGAGGAGGTACAACAATAATTCATCTTCAAATTTCTCAGGTGAAGGCTATCTTGAACCTGCTTTTTTTGACACAAAACTATAGGTTTTGGTCAAGTATCAGGCACTGGAGACCCAGTGAAACTTTCGGGGATGTGTTAGCTTTGACTGAGATGTCACCTGCCTTCTGCACCCCCAGGTTGATCTGTAACACAGGGGTGGTCCACCACTTGGTCGGGGTATAAGTTGGGCTTTTAATTTATTGAACAAATGTGCTGACATTTCTTCCTTTATGCCTTTACATCTAAAACATGCAGAATCCCTTAAAAAACAAAAACAAAACAAAAACAAATGCTTATATCTTTGCTAGCAAATTATCTCAGTTTTGAATGTTTCCTTCAAGATTTCTAGAGAAGGGATCTACCCAAAAGACACAAAAACACTGATCCAAAAGAGCACCTGTACTCCTATGTTTATCGCAGCACTATTTGTAATTGCTAAGACCTGGAAACA
>JAGFMF010009933.1:0-34713 GCA_019455555.1 Galemys pyrenaicus
GAAGAAAGGTAGGAGGAAGGAAGGAAGGAGGAAGGAAGGGAGGAATGTAGGGAGTGAAGGAGGGAGGGAGGGAGGGAGGAATGAAGAAGGAAGGGCTGAAGGAAGGAAGGGAAGGAGGAAGGGAGGGAGGAAGGAAGGGATGAAGGAAGGAAGGAAGGAAGGAAGGAAGGAAGGAAGGAAGGAAGGAAGGAAGGAAGGAAGGAAGGAGAAAGAGAGGGAAAGAGAGTGGGGATAGGGAAGGATGGAGGAAGGGAAGGAGGGAAAAAAGGTCTGAAAAGCCTTGCAAAGCCACAGAATACCAAACTGTCATTGGAATTCTATTCCTAAAATTAGGTCAGAAGCTACATATTAAACACAGAACACAGACTGCTTCTTGAAATAATTTAAATAGGATCACAAGTCTCTTTAAGATAATGTCTATTATCTTCAGAAACCTATTGGGAATTATCTATCATATCTATAAGCAGGAAAATCACAACTTGAATGAGAAAAGACAACATAAATCAGTAATGAGATTAATTGTATGCTGGAATTGATGGACAAAGATTTTAAAGCACATTAATAAAATTGCTTCAACAAGCAATTATAATTTGTTCTGAAGCAAATTAAAAATAGGAAATCTACAAAAAGAAACATAAGTTATAAAAGAGACCCATAATGGAAATATAGAAATGAAAACTGCTATAATTAAAATAACATAAAATAAAATAAAACTTGCTGGATAGGACATACAGGTTAACATCTTTTGAAGCCACTATATTGATATACTGGAGTTTAAAAAATAAATGGGTGATATGTATAAAACTAGATTTCTCATTGTTATAATGATAGATTACAGGTTAGCAATAAAATTATGTTAAGCTAATCCTATTGCTCTGGGGACTAGATTGTAATGTCAAAGGACTAGCATGTAAAATGTCAGAATAAGCATCTATAACATAATATAAATAAAGTGTTTACATATATGTGGGGGCATCTCAGAAGAGGACTTAAACAAGGATGAATCATTTTCTTCAGAATCTCAGGCATTGGTGTAGACTTTCTAGAATTGGGTGCTTCTGGGCAAGGCAGGCTTTGGGGACAAAATGGACTCTCACTCATGTTGTAGAGCTGAGGGAGAAGGGAGAAAACCAAAAAGATAGATTATCTGAAAGGCCAAGGTTTAAGTGTCTAGGAGGAAGAACTTAAGAGAACTATGAAAACCTCTATAGGTGTAAGAACATTCAAAAGAGAGGGGGTGAAGAAGTGAGTCCATGTGCCAGTAAGAGGAGCCAAAAAACCTAATGTAGCAAAAACAAAAACAAAAAACCCTATAATCAATATCTTATATGCATATGTCATTGTAGGTGTGGGCTTGTATAAATGCAGGAAAATGTTTTGATAAAAATGGTAGTTCTGACCTGGGCAACTATATGTTGGAAAACAATCTAGAAATGATTAAATGCGTTCCTTGAACCAGGAAACCTAGATGCAAATTTTTTGATTGATTAACTTCTGAAATTCCCATGTAGATGTAACCACTGTTGCTTTTGCTCAGTGCTCTATTGCATTTCTAGTATAGTACCTGAAACTAGGTGGTCACTGTTAATATATGTATACACAAAATATATTATATTGTGTAATATACATATTATATATTAAATGGATTAACTGAAATAAAAATATTACTGTGAATGTAAACTGGTTCAGCCTGTATGGAAAACAGCATAGAGATTCCTCAAAAACTTAAAAATAAAACTACCACATGACCCAGCAGTTCCATTTAGAGGTATTTTTTCCAGCAAGTGTGAAAGCATGAATTAGAAAAGATTTATGCATCATTATGTTCACTGCAATTGTATTCACCACAGCTAAGATATGGAAGGAACCAAATTGCCCATCAATTGCTGACTGGATTGAAAAACAAAAGCACTATATTTACTGAATGGAATACTAATCATGTACAAAAGTGATAAAATATTGTCATTCCCAATAACATATACAGAACTTGAGGTGATTATGCTAAGCAAAGTAAGTCAGAATATAAATATGAATACTGACTGAATAAATATGTTCTGACTCATATGTGGACTATAAGGAAACAGAACAAATTAATGAATAAAGCATAATAAAACAAAATTTAAACTCTGAGAAAATGGTGGGTAAAAGGAATGTTTAAAAGGGATGAATGCAGTAGTGAAAAAATACTAGAACTTCAGTGCTTGGTTTAGAATGGCATATACATAGACTGTGAAGCTATAGCTCTAAAACACATAGTATTGTAAAACAGTAGTACATCAATAAAATGATAGTAGCAATAAATAGCACAGAGTGGTTTCTACTTAGTAGGCATCATGCTATATACACATTGTTTAAAGCCTCATGTCAACTATATAGATGTAGTTCCACAGTTTAGTCTACCACAGTCTGGATTCCAATTAGATGTGGGAGTGAGGGTACAAAACCATAAGAGATTAGAGTAAATATGCGCCAGCAATAGGAGTTCTAAAAATATGAGTGGATATAGGCAACCTATTGTAATCCTTCTCTAGAATCTCAGAAATACCACTTTTATTGATATTAATGTCACTTTTATTTATGGGAGTATTATCCTTCAGAAGCATTTTAATTATCATACATGTAAATTAATAATTATTTTTTCTTCTGTAGCTTCTGATATAGACTGGACTCTGGAATATATTCCCCATATAAGATCAGATAGATCTTCTAATGTAGTTTCATTATTTGTTTCATATAAATAAAATATTTGCTCCATGTTCAGTTTATTATATTCTTATATAAAGATGTACAGATCTAAATTTTGCCTCCAAACTGTTAAACAATTTATTCAATCTCATTATTTCCCCTCTCACACTTCTATTAATTTGAAACACTATATCTTATGTTGGACTATAAATACCTGGTATTTTTCTTGATTTTGTATTCCACTCTATCATTTTTGACCTTTTTAATCCTGAGCTATATTAAATATTATGATTATAGTATTTTATCATGCTTATACACATTGATTAAATTTTATGCTCACACATTAAAATTTTCCTGATCTTCAGGCAAATTATATTATTTTCGAACTGTATCATGTTTTAAGATATACATATTTTCATTTGAATTGAAAACTCGGGAGAGCTAATAATTTTAATACAAAATGATGTGATTTTAGAATTCAGAAATTTATATATGTTCAATAACTATGAAAGTAAAATAACACAATTAATAAAGGACATTAAATTCACATTTTATTCATTTTATGTTTATCTTAAACATTCATATCCAGAACAGTATATTTTACCTGAATTAATGAGCTGTTAAAATGTCAGAAAATTAATAGGGAACAAATATAAAACCTTAATGTCCTGTCAGTGACTGGTTAAAGGTCCAGATGCTGTGGGTAATTTAATGGTGCTTATCGCCCAGCAGCAGTCTCATGAATGTCATGACATGAGGAAGCATCTGCCTATATAGATAAATCAAGTAATAACACTTAATAAACTTAAGATTCTAAAATTAAATGTTACCTTGACTGATTATCTACAACATCCAATACAAATTAGAGTAATTCTGAATAAAAATGATCTCTTCCTGTTCTCCTAGTTAAAAAAAAAAATAACCTGATAATACTACCACTAACACAATGGCAGGTGATATTTCTGTAAGTGCTGAAAATGTGCTAAGTACTTCATGGATTACAACTCGATCATTAAAATAACTACACAAAGCAAGGATTATCATCATGCCCATTTTTACAGGCAGGATACCCAGGTACAAGGCAATTAACCAACATGCCCAAATTACACAGCTGGTAAATGGTTTTGTGAGATTTATACCCAAGGAGTCTGGCTCCGGAGCCCATACTTTTTATTAGAAAGCATTTCTGCTTCCTAAGACAATCTGCTCTAATGCTGAACTCCCAGCAACAGTTGACTTCCAGGGACCCTCTACCCAGGACTAGCTGAGCTTCAATTTTAGGGCATTTTTAAAGGTCAAGGTTTTTCCCCCTTCTTAGTTCTTCTTTCTGCCCCCCTCCTTTTCTAATAAGTGCAACTTTTAAAGCACCTGCCTAGGGCCTCCCTGGTGGCACATGGTTTAAAGTCACAGCATTATGAAGCTATCACCAACTATTGTGGCATGAGTTCAATCCCTAGTAGGGAGCTAACACACATGGTGCAGCAGATCTCTCCTGTATCTCCCACTGCTCCCTTCATAGACCTGCCTGTTCAGCTCCCCACTCTGTCTCTGATGAATCCTCTCAATTCCCACACCTCTGGCTTATACCTCAGTTATTACATGCATTAATAAATAAAAGTAAGTCTTTAAAGCATCTGCCTATATACTTTCTGCACCCAGCTGGTCATCCCTGTTTCCAGTATATCCAAGCTAGGACATATGTTAACAATACTTGCATCCAATAGACGCACTCCATTGGTACCTATTTGTTGGTTTATTTCTAATTTACATCACAAAGTATATCTATAATACTGCTATGTCACCCTGATTTGAAACTTTAAATGGACTCTTCATACAATGTCTGAAATTTTCTTACACTAAACATGATACAACATGTACTTAACTAGTTTTTCTAAGTTTAAAGTTAGTCTCTTTCCATGCAAATTATTTTTTCCACAAAATAGATCATTAATCTTTACTTTAGTGCTTCAAGAAAATCTCCTAAAAAATGCATTTTTAGGAGATGTAGATCTCAAGGACACCACAGAACCAATGATAATATTTCTAAGTATTAGTCTTTTTCTCATCAGCAGATAGGGCAGCTTTAGGTACCATGGTGTAGCAGATACAAAGCTATCTTTAAACATCTCTAATTCTCAAGGTTAAGAGATATAGGGAGAAACCATCTGGTATTTTTCTTTTGCCTTCTGACTTACTTCGCTGAGCATAGTCCCTTCCAGTTCCATCCATGTTCCTATGAATGTGTCTAGTTTTTCATTTCTGATTGCTGAGTAGTACTCCATCGTGTATATGTACCACAGCTTCCCAATCCGCTCATCTATTTTTGGGCATTTAGGTTGTTTCCAGGTCTTACCTATTGTAAAGAGTGCTGCTATAAACATAGGGGTGCAGGTATTCTTTTGAGTCAGTGTATTTGTGTCTTTTGGTTATATCCCCAGGAGTGGGATTGCTGGATCATATGGAAGTTCCATTTTTAGTAAATTGAGGAACCACTATACTGCTTTCCATAATTGTTGGGCAAGCTTGCATTCCCACTAGCAGTGTAAGAGAGTTCCTTTTTCTCCACATCCTTGCCAACATTTCTTGTTGCTACTTTTTTTTATAAGGGAAACAAATAAGGATCAAGGGAAGGAATAAGACCAACCATCCAATCAATAATAATAATAATAATAATAACAACAACAATAAAGACACAACAACCAAAAATTAAAAGACAAGGACAAATTGGGGACACTTGGTGGTGAGGGGGGAGAGGGAGGGTTGAGGGAAGATGGGAGCACGGGGGACTGAGGTGATGGTGCACTGGTGATATGGTGATGGGGAATACATGGGGAATATAATTGATGTTAAATATATATAAATTAAAGGGAAAAATAGAATAAAAATAAAACAAAAATTAAAAAAAAGAGATACAGGGAGAGTGAGTCAGAAAAGTATTTGAACTTTCGTGCCTTCACAAGTTTTTGCCAAACTATGGGAGTGTTGGAAACTATTGAACAAATAGTATGTAGTGTTGACTTTTGGAAATACGTCCATATGTGAAAACTCAATTATGTTAACATACTTTTATTTAAATTATTTTACTATGTCTTCTATACCAGAAGAAAAATATAAATTCATATCTATTGGCATTTTGATGTAGAAAAGTTTTATTATGTTATCATAAAAATATGAAATGACCAAAGGGAAAGAAGCATCATAAGAGAATGGAGGGAGGCCAGGAATTTCAGTTGAGTGTCATCAATAAATTATTTCTAATGTGGCAAAATAGTCTTTCTTTGAAACTCTTACCAGATTATCTTTCCAAATTACTTGCTCTGTTACTTAATATGGTGGCCCTACTAACAATTTACTCAATCTGTTAAATATCTGAATATAAAGAAAATTCATTGGTAGATTTTGTGGACATATTTGATATTTCATTTTGTCCTCAGCCACTGAATTCATATTTGACAGTAAGTCAACATCTGTCCCTTATACATTTTAAACGTATTATAAATTCTTCATAGAAACCACTTACTGTTAAATACCATTAGCTATAATCAACAGAATATGTTTAATTTTAAGTAGTTTTACATTACTTGCATTCATTTCCCCTTTATTATTGATGTGATTTCAACACCTGACTGCCATTGAACTTTCAATTTATTTGAAAGCAGAGGTGACCTATTTAGTGTGGCACTCAAAAAAGTTATAGGTCACTGGTTATAGTTAAGATTAAAGGTGAGAAATCAGAAAGAAGTTGTTGCTCTATAGCAAGCTGATTGATTCATTGCATTAAAAAATTATCTAAAATATGGCATATTAGTGTTGAAAATAAATTTACCTACTACTCTTTTTTAAAACTAAAAACAGACAGATACAGATTATTGGTTAGATTCTTGAATGCACACAATGGTAACTTTAAGCTGAGTTTGAGATCAGTATGGTTGTTAGGTAGACATAATAAAAATACTGTATTTGTTAAATGTTTGTCTTTGAAAAAGAAAATAAAAGTTTAAGGGGTAGATTTTGTAGTTATCCACATATATGTGCCGTGTTAAGGAAGCATATCACACAACTTACTCTAATAAAGAATATACAGGACATAAAAAGAGCATACGATTTAGTATGAGTGCTAGCTGAAACTTATTTGCAAATAAGTTTATCAATATTAATACTGAAAATGAAATTAGATACACTACACTATATTCATTTTCAATTAACAAATAGGTTTAGTTATTTATATAAAATCAATAAGGTTATTGGCAGAAAATGATGATTTACTATACAGTTTTCTAAATCTTGAGAAGAAATGAAGTTAGACATATACTTGATTAAAAGTTGCCAAAAGGAAGTTAAAATCTGTGTGAACTTATTAATTTTAGGAAATAGTGACTCTTTTTCTAAGTGACTGTATCATTTGCACTCCCAGCAGTAGCAGTTTATGAGAGTTCCAGTAGCTCTGCATCCACTTTAGCACTTGGTATTGTCAATATCTTTTATTTTAGTAGGGGAAATTTTTATAGTTTATGATTTCTCAAAACTTGGAATGTGAAAATATATATGATTAATATCTTATTATATAATATTGAAGGTATTCCTCCTTAGACATATTTACTCACAAGTCTCCAGTGTGGAATAGTTGCTGATAAACTTACTGATTCAGTTAAATGTAGTTCACAAACTGGGTAAGGAAAGAGTAACCTGGGGTAAGAATAAAGATTTCTATCATGAGGAGTCAGGAAGACTGAATATGGAGAAAGAAAGTTTTTGTTTAAGAACTACCTATCCTTCTCTACCAAAAATATTTACAAAATTGGCTTGTGAACTAGTTTCAGTAATCTTTGTACAATGATAAAACAGTCATAGATCAGCCAAGTAATTTTCAATGCACTGTGGTGGGTGTAGTGTGGTAGCATACATCAGAGGAGATGTGAATATGTGCTCTCAAATCATATATAATGCTATAAACCACTGTTACCTCAATAAAAATAATAAAACCAAAAAGCATGTCAAAAACAATGTAAAATTAGTAATGAGAGATTTTCTCCTTTAATATCATTATATGAGAGAAGGTGAGTACCAAAAATTGTGAGTTGTTAACATGTTTTAACATGTTGGAAAGAGGGTAAAGGAGACTAGGATATTAATTTACATTGTTCTAATGTATCTGTGTATAGTTAGAAAACAAGCAGAAGATGGGAAGATTCAAGATAAGCCATACCAAAATTGGGTCAATATATAAAAAAATTAGATATTCTTGACTACAAATAGAGGACAAAATACCTAGAGATAATATTGTGGGTAAAGATTGCAAGCTAATTCAGCACTAATTTAATACTTTAAATAACGCTGATTATGGGACTGAAGGCAGTCTTAAAGCAGTTTTAAGAATTGGGCTAGTACTGTTTCCTCATAGTAAGGGGTATATTGTCAAAAGCTTATTTATTTATTATCATTTTACTTCTTAAAAGTTTTATTTATTTATGCATACAAGAACTATGATACAGGCCAGAGGTGTGTGTGTGTGTGGGGGGTATGTATGAAGAATTCACCAGAGACAGACTGGGGAACAGAATAGGCAGATTGACTGAAATATACTGCTGTGGGGTGCAGCAGACCAGACAGGAGAGGGCTGTATCTTCCTGGCCAGGGATAGAACTTGTGCTGCTGTGGCTGCGGATATTTTCATAGTGCTGCGTCATAACTCCTTGCACCACCAGGGAGGCCCTTGTCAGAAGTTGAATAAATACTTAGAAACAGAAGAATTGGTCCACTTCAATTTCCCTTTTACTTTGCTTAAATTTCTGTTTCCACATTGCTTTTTATTACTGATATTTATTGTCTTATTTGGAATTTCTCCAAAGTTATACATAAGAATAGACATAGAGTCCAAAGTAGATCTTTATAGAAAAAAAAAAAAAAGCTGTAATAGTTAATAGATCTACACTGTCCTAAGATATGCCCCCCTTAAGTTTAGGATACTCTATCCCATCAGCTGACATTTCACATTACTCTTTAATAGTCCAGTGTTAGCTGGAATTCAACTAAAGTCCCTAACACTTAAATAAATAATCTCCTGCATAAGGACCCCTAAATTTTATTTAGCTTCCTGCCACCAGATGTTTTTGGATAATTAGTCGCATAACCTTACATTTGTGCTCAGTATGCCCCATTAACCAAATTTCCAAAGACAAGTATCTTATTAAGGCCAACACATAATTGTATGTTCAATAAGTCAATTATTTACGAAAATCAAATGCACCTGCACTTCTGAGGTCCTGCAAATGGAGCCTCATTAAAAAAAAAAGCTTGGCTCAGTGCATGAGCAACAAAAACATTAATTTTAAGTCAAATAGCTATAATTTTAATTAGATATTTTAAATATAAAATGGAAAACCACTCTTTTGTTCTTTTATTTTATTTTACTTTTATCCTTAGGGAGCCCTATAATGTGTCATTTTTATTTCATTACTATCTTTTTAATATTAAATTTTAAACACTGAACTATAGTTACAGTGTATTTTGAATAGTGTTATATAATTGTAGAATAAATAAAAGTAATTCATCCCTTTAATACTTTTCCTCACCATTATAAAATTAGAAATACTTAATTTCTCACATATGATTATTGACACATGTCTATTTCCTTTGTCAGTAGGACTATCCTAAGCAGCGCTAAAATAGAGAAGTAAGGGCCTCCCTGGTGGTGCAGTGGGTGAAGCAATGCACTATGAAGCAAACCGCAGCCACTGCAGCACGAGTTCGATCCCTGCTGCCAGCCAGGCGAGGGACCCACATGGCGCAGCAGACCTCCCCTGCCTTGCCCGCTGCTCCCCTCAGCAGTGTACTTCTGTTGATCTGCCTGTTCTGCTCCCTGCTCTCTGTGGTGAATCCTCTCACCTCCCCCACACCTCTGGCCTGTACCCCAGTTCTTGTATGCATAAATAAATAAATATTTAAAAAAATAAAATAGAGAAGTAAGCTTTTAAGTACATTTTCATAGAACCATTTCTTCCTTTATATTATTACTCTAATTTCTAAATACTCAAAATGATTTATTTGAGATCAACTGCAATTATTAACAAAGACCATATTTTGAAACTAATATTTTTCCTGAAGAGAACTCAAAGACATTTTCCTAGTCATCAAAGTCAGTATCCACTAAGTTATGTGCATGACTATCTTAGCAATATCACTACCCATGGCCTGAAGAAGTAGAGACCAACATATCACTGGTCTGGTCCTTAGAACTATAAGACAGAGATTGGGAGTTGTCAACCTGGAACTCCTATGACTGATCCCAGACTAGGGCATGGTGTGCATAGGGAAAGAAGTAGGACAGAGCTACCAATGGTGGAAAATACCTAGTCAAACCATCTATTTCAAAATTTAGTTTAAGTCCTTCAGGAAGGACTTGATTCTGCATTCCCAATTCTACAAATACTTAAGAATTTAATACACATTTGAGATAATACTCTTCTGGTTTTTTTTTAAATTGTAATTATTGTTTTAATGAGATAACATAGGTTTATAATGCTGCATGTAATTTAGAGGTATAGGCTCGACCTTACTTTATATCTATTGTTTCCACACCACACTCACCTTCAAACATCTACAATCTTTCATCATAGAACTTTGTGCCCTTCAACACCTGTGCATCCCACCCCAATCCTCCTCTTCTGTAGCCTCATTTCTACAATGAGATTTCTAGAGTTTGCTTTGGTTTGCTTTTGTGGGAGTTTGAATCATCGTGTGCCTCAACTATTTTGTATCTTTTCTTTGAATATCTTTGCTTTGACTATTCTGTTTCACTCAGTTTGTAGAAACAGGGGAAGTTAAGGAAACTCATAAATTCCTTGTTTGAGTCCTGGTATGAGTATCTATACATGTTGAAAACAACACGTGCAGAAACTGAAAGTTTAAGATAAGGGAAATCTCAGGGCAAAAGTCTTGGTGTGAGGATCTATACATGCTGAAAAGAGCATGTGCAAAAACAGCAATAGATGTTATGGTTAGAGTAGCATAAACACTGAGACTTTAACTTTCTCCCTATTTCTCAAACTTTGCCGGAGCCAGCTGATTATGCATCCCCCACACATTTGTGCATTCCCCATTTGCCTACTTGCTTATTTGATCTTTTTTATTTTCTGTCTGATTCTAAATAAAAATGAGACTGCCCTGAGAGCTGCACCTTCGTGGTGCATTCCCTCTAGGCTTTTCATTGTTCTGCACATGGACATGATTAATCCTTTTTCATCCCACTCCCACATGTCATAGCGAGATAAACTTTGTCTGTTCCTTTGTCTTGTGTTTTTTTTTTACAGTCCCTATATGAATGAAATAATTCTGCATTTGTTTTTCCACTTATTATTTATTTTGCTTAGCATAATCCTCTCTGGATCCATCCATGTTGTTACAGATGGCATAGTTACATTTTGCATTTATAGCTGATTTGTATTGTATTGCTTATTTATAGCTTATTAGTGTTTATTAGTATTTTATTTGATCCATTCATCTGTTGTTGGGAACTTAGTTATTTCCATATCTTGGCTATTGCAAATAGTACACCAATGAATATAGGAGTGCATATTAGTCTTCAAAATGGAGTTTTCATGTTCTTTAGATAAATACCTCAGAGCAGAATGTCTGGATCATATGGTAGATCTGTTTTTAGTATTTTTTTCTTAAATATTGATGAATAAAATATAGCAACTTATGCTAATAGGGTACGAATAATTCAAGATGTTAAAAAATAGTATACTGCTGTGATATGACATTTCAAAATAAGCATATTAGTTTCTTTCCTTCAAAAATAATTCTCATTATACCTGAGTTACACAGATCACAGGAAATAATTTCCAGGAATGCCATACTTTTGCTAATGATTAAGTAATTACTTAAATTTAAATTAATTAACATTAATTTAAGATAAATGCATTAAGAAATTAATATTAACAATGGACTCTTAAAATAATTTAAAATGCATGTGAATCAAAAAGACAAGTGATAACGAGGAAGAGGAATAAAGGGAACTCATGCACTATTGTTGGTGATATATATAGAAAATAATATGGAGACGTCTCAAAAGATTAAATATAGAACTAGTATATACTCTAATACTTCTACTTCTTGGTATTTGACCTAAGAAAACTAAAACATTAATGATATAAATATATACATCCAAAATTTAATTGTATCATTATTCAAAATAGTCAAGATATGAAAGCAACCTAAGTATCCCCTGATGGATGGAATAAAGATGTGGTATAACAACACACACACACATATGATACTGTTCTGTCATTAAAAAAAATGAAATCTTGCCATTTGCAACAAATTGAATGGACCTTAACAGAATTATGTTAAGTGAAAGAAAGAGCCCAAGGGACTGAGGTGATGGTGCATGGGTGAAATGGTGGTGGAAACTCCCTGGGGACTACAAATGATGTCAAATATAATGAAATCTAAAAAAAAAGAAAGAAATCAGACAAAGGAAGACAATTACCAAATTATCTCTCTTATCTATGGCCACAAATAAAACAAAGACATAAAAACAGGTACACAGAACCAATTTTGTGGGTGCTGGGGAAAAGGGGATGTGGGTACAGGGGGGCCAAATTATAAACTTTTATTAATAAAATTAATGTCATGATGATGACGTAGGTAATAGTCATAACTATTAGGTAATATAGTGACTAAGCTTAATAATAATGTATGACACACTGACACATTTAAAAGTTGCTAAGAGTAGATCTTAAAATCTTTCATCACAAGAATAAATATTTTTGTCACTATTCATGGTTAACTGGATTATTATGGTGATCATTTTACTTATATCAATATATAAATATTGAATCATTATGCTGTATTATTAATAATGTTATATAAATTATTCCTCAATACAAAAAGAAAAAATACATTTGATCTAATAAAACACAATGGGCAAGCACATTTCATAACAAAGAACATCTAAATAGTAATAGGCCTATGAAAGTATGGTCACTCATATTAGTCATTAGAGGAATAACTTTTAAAACCACTGTGTACTCAACATAATATCTAATTTTTAAAAAAGGCAATGTTAAGTCTAGACAAAGCTTAGAACAAGAGGATGTTTCACACTGTTTTGATGGGACTGTAAATTATCAAAACCATCTTGGAAAACTGTAAGTGCTTTTTAATATTGAATATATACAAAACTATGACCTAATAATTCCAAAATAATTACATACAGCTTTACACCAAAATATACGCATCATCATGTCATTAGCAGCATTGTTTGTGAAGATGGTACACTAACAATGCAAAAATTATTTTACATTAAGACAAATTAATTGCAGACTATTCATATAAAGAGTATTTATAGTATTAAAAATGATTTACAGTTGCATATAGCAACTTAGGTGCATCTTGTAAACAGTGTGGAAACAACTAGTAATAAAAATTATTACAATTTAGTTGCATTTATGTAAAATCAAAAGAAATTAAAATTAATCTTTGAAAGCAGAAACAAAACCTTGAGGAGGATAATAATTGAAAGAGGTTATAAAGGGAACTGCTAGAAAAATGGTTATCTGTTTTCTTGACCTGTGTGGCTTTACACAGTAAAATATACTTTGTAAAAAATAATTGCAATTCCTCTATTTTGTGTACATATATTATGTCCCAATAAAATTACTAAGTTCAAATTTGAAAAAGTAAAAAAATAAAATAAATGTGTAATATTAAATCTAAGTGCTTTGTCAATCTGTTCTCCAAGATTTTCAGACTATTTTACAGAAAATATCATTCTTCCACTATTACGGCATTTTCTAAGTTAAAAAAATGAATAAATTACAAACAAATTTGGTGAGAATAATCTGTAACCTTTTACATTTTATATGTCCTACACCATCTGCAGGCAATTAAGTGATTCCCAGGTGTTCAGAGTAATTGCTTTAACACAAAATTACATGTCACTTTAGGGGCCTTTAAATATTTATTATAAAACCCTCATCTACATCTTTCTCCATTCATATAGGAACAAAAAAATGCTGACGTTTATCATGGAGAAAACAAACTGAGTGACATTATTTAATTATTTTGTGTAGTAAATGTCTTTTAAAATTTTTTAATAAATCCAAGTTCGGTGAAAGAATGAAAGCAACAATGATGCTAACCTAGTTGTGCTTCTCTACATTACGTGTAATGTCTGGTCCTTTACACAAATGTGCTTTATTTTAAGTTAAAAATATGTGCTAAAACTTTATGGCTAAGATTACAAAAGTCAAATCAAATGTCATTTTGCCAGGACAAATTATTTCCCCAGATATTATTATTCTTATGAATAGTAGAAAATTTAATGAACCACAGGATTCATCAACTAATTCCCTTCTCTAAAGAGAAAACAGTTTTATCATATTTAGACTTGGAAAAGGAAAGAACTATAGCCACAATTTGGCATAATACTATTTTCATAGATAAGGAAAACAAAACACCAAGGTTCAGACAAGTGTATAGTTATTTAAATTTAAAGCTAATAAAAATTACTATTTCTAACATATACATGATGAACACTATGTTCCAGGAAGTGTTCCAAGCACACCTCATATACTCATTTATTTAATTCTCATATCCTCTATATCAGACTGTTGAATTCTCCCCATTGAAATCAGAAGACAATGCTCAGTCACAAACCTGGGAAATGACTAAGATTTAGCTAGCTCCAGAAATTCATGCTATTAACTATTATAATTTTAACCCTTCCTAAAACTAGGTTCTGAGGAAATTATGATCTCTAATTGAATATATTATACTACAACATTTTGATAATTTTTGTAAGTCATATAAGTATGTAATGTACAAATCATGTTACTAGTAATATTGCACATATTTCAGTTTTAAAATAATTTCATTGAATTTACTCCATTTTACAACATATTTTAATAGTTAATCATAATCAAAGTATCTTTCTAATAAGTATATCGTTATTTCTGATATTGTGACATCTTGGATGTATGGATTAACTACAATTTGTGGAACATTAAAAAATGCCTGGTGGGGCCTCCCTGGTGGCGCAGTGGGTTAAGCAACGCACTATGAAGCAACCACAGCCACTGCAGCACAAGTTCGATCCCTGCTGCCAGCCAGGCGGGGGACCCACTTGGCGCAGCAGACCTCCCCTGCCTTGCCCGCTGCTCCCCTCAGCAGTGTACTTCTGTTGATCTGCCTGTTCTGCTCCCTGCTCTCTGTGGTGAATCCTCTCACCACCCCCACACCTCTGGCCTGTACCCCAGTGCTTGTATACATAACAAAATAAATTAAAAAAAAATGCCTGGTGGCTTAATTTTATACACATTATTACATTTTAAATTCTTAATGGTAACATAGCCCTACATATATTTGTGATTTAACTCACTACTTGCAATGTTGAAGCTATTTTGCCATGTGAAGTAATTAGTAAATATTTTTGGAAAGCTTCCAGATTCAAATTATCTTGCAACCTTCTGCTGTGTGCATTAGTAGACTCAGGAATGTGTTTTCAAACTAGTGCTGTCTTTCCTTCCCATACTTTCCTTACAGCTATACTGTGTGAAAGCCTCTTACATCTATACTGTGTGTGTTTGTGTATGTGTATCTTAGATATTTGAGGGTGATTTGGGTGGGCAGAAGAGCATTGAAACAATTAAAATTTAACATCTTCAGATATTATAAAGAACTTCAAATTCTATCATCAATTACACTTATTTCTGAAATGAAAATGTGTAGCCACAAGACTAACATTTCAGATATCATGTCATCTGAATAATGACAAGTCAAGGTGAATAGGTATCACTAAGAATTATTTGAAATCCAAACATACAGTTTTTTTTCAGATATGTCCAAATGTTTATCCCTGAATTTATATAGTGGAAGTAATAAACATATTATATTTTTTGTTCCTCAATTATTTGATCTAACTGCATTTTATTGTAGAAGTTCTCAGCATTCTTTGAAAACACTTTGCCATGAGGTTTGCGAGCCCATGAGTCCTTCCTTAGAGTTGCTGAAAATAGTATATACTGAATAGTATATGCTAAAAATAGTATATCACCTAGTTTCCTTTTTATTAAAAAATACATATTTTGTCCCATGTACATGAGAAAATCATGATTTTCCAGAAGAAGCTCTTAAGTTTTTTCCTGAACATGGTGGGAGCATGTCAATAGTCACATTTCCCATTATATTTTCTTTCTCATTAAGCAAAAGATTCAGTCTACTGTACATACTCATGTATTTTTCACTTACTACATTATAGTCATCACTACATCTTGGGTGAATTGTTGTAGCTTATAATGAAAATTATACTACCTATTATTTTACTTTGAGTTTTTGTCTTTATTTTCCTAAACAAAATCATAATATGATTCTTACATATAAATTTGCAGCATTTATAATTTTTGGATAAAATGTGAGAAGCAGAGTTAATAAGATATATACATACGTCTATATATATATATAAAATTTAAAAAATGAATTAACAAATTATTTTTTCTAGTGCCTCATTAATTTTCTCCCTAACATCTGTGAAGGAGTATACTGGCATTCTTTTTTTACTATCAGTCAGTCACTTAGTCACTCTATTGGAAACAATATATTGATTTTGAACAGTATACTGATTTTAATGTAATTTTGAGCATTTCCATTATTTTATCTTGATTTTATTTGTGCAGCTGGGGTACAGGACAGAGACACAGAGGTGAGAGCATTCACCAGAGATGGAGTGGAGCAGAACAGGCCGATTGACTGGAATACACTGCTGAGGGGAGCAGTCGGAGAGGCAAGAGAGGTCTGTTGTGCCACTTGGGTCCTCTCCCTGGCCAGGGATCCAATTCATGCTTCAGTGGCTGCAGAGCCCTAGAGTGAGACGCTCACCAGGGAGGCCCATATTTTAATCTTTAGATTAACTTTTTTGTTAAAGTGGTTGTTTAATCATGTGAATTGTACTAATGCATATTGATTCAAAATTATAAGAAAACATATAAAGAAAATTTTTTTCTCATAGCATTGCAAAGCCTAATATTTCTTAAGCAACACTTCTATTGTCATAAAGTAAACACATTTTATTTTAAAGTGTGTTGTTGATTAAAAGTCCCAGGAAAAGACAAAGAACCATTGTTGAAGTCTCTGTTCTAGCACTTCTGCCATTTACCACTCCCCAAATTGCACCCTAGTAAAATTCCCTTGAGCGACTAAGTTTCTCAAAAGGAATCATAAAGTCAGCTCTGCTTCAGAAACTGTCTATAACTGTTTACAATATTATTTGGTATTTACTCTTTAAAATGTGAAGTAGGAAAGGAAATATAGGACTAGCTGAATATAACTTTGCTTCCTTTCTTGAAAATGTCACTTTCTATCATATATTCAGACCTTTTTTTTTTTTTTTAAAGCAGCCATAACTCTAATCATGAAGAATTATTTAAGGAAGACAGAAAAATGAGTAATCAAAAACTGTAATTATGGTTTTATATAATTTGGTTTTGTCACTGATTTGTGATAAATGGAAATGAGATCATCAAAGACGAGTAAATGATTCTGAAAATAATAGCAAGCAGTTCCTAGGAGTTAATTCATTCTCCCAAATTTATTGAGCATTAAACAAGAATTAAAATGAAATAAGAGATTTTATCTGAAGCGTGAGATTTTAATTTTAATCACATTTTAAAAGTAAGTTTCAGAGCAATGACATTCTACTTTTTAAATGCCCAATTAGTCTTAATATTTTACTCGGATAATGACATGGCATTGTGGATTTTCTTTTATTTATAAGACAGGCCCACATAAGCAGCCATTCTCAGTTTCTCAAACATCCTATTTGTGAGTGATATATATTTTTCTGTCTTATTTTATTTTTTTATTGATGCAGCATTACTTTTATTTAACAATTTTAAAATTTATTTATACAAGAACTGTGGTGTAGGCCAGAGGTGTGGGGGATGAGAAGATTCATCAGGGACAGAATGGGGAACAGAACAGGCAGATAAACTGAAACACATTGCTGAGGGGAGCAGCGGGCGAGACAGGAGAGGTCTGCTGTGCCATGTGGATCAACCACCTGGCTGATGGCAGGGATCAAATTTGTGCTACAGTGGCTGTGGTTTGCTTCATAGTATGTTGCTTAAGCCACTGTGCACCAGGGAGGGCCTTATTGATGCAGTATTAGATTATAACATTAAAAAGATTTGTTGTGCATCATTAAAAATCAATATGTGTGTTACAACATTAGGTTCATAAGCTAGAAGGGATTATGCTAAGTGACATAAGACAGAATGGGAATGGTAAATACTGGATGGTGTCACTTATATAGAAAGTATAGAAAAACTAAACTAACCACCAAAAGCTGACCACAGATCTGAGGTTTTTAGGGCAAGGGAGAGAGATGTAGGGGAGAGCACAATGGAGTATAGTGGAGAATTATTTCAGTGGTGGGAGTGCTACAGTGGCTATACTGGAGAGGGTAAATCCTATATTGTCACAACTCTAGCAAGTATGTAAAACAATTGTACTTCAACAACAATTTAAAAAATATATATAAATGTACAACTCTCTATCCTTCACTAAAATCTAAAATCGACCCCTTTATTATTTACTCTATCCTCACATCTCCTTTCACTTCCCTTTTTTTAAAGACTAATTAGTCTTATGGTCTAAATGTTTATTTAGTATTTCCATGTATTTGGTTTCTCTATGGACTACATATGAATAAAAAAAAATCACATGGTGTTTCTTTTTTTCCATCTAACTGACTTCTCTAAACATAATTTAAATGAAGAAAGCTACTGAAAAAAAATGTTAAAAACAAAAAAAAACTCCACCTACTATTATCTTTGTTCAAATTACCATTTTATTTTTATCCTTCAGCTATAAAATGATGATAAAATTTATGAGTGGCGAAAAAATCTTATTACCTTTAACAAAAGACAATGTAAAGAAATTTAATGCCTCAATCAAGTTTGGCAAAGTTATCAAAGAGCATTAATTTTGCTGAAATCAATGTTTATATTGTAAAGAACTTATACAAGTGGTTTAAATATTTTCTACTGAAGACTGAAATATTGTCATTTTTAAATAAAGTATCACGTATTATTCCTATAATAATGTGAGAAATGCCACCACATTTTTAGCAAATCCAATATATTAATTATCATTAAAATCAATGCTAGGCACATCTATGTTAACCACATGACAATATTTAATTTAGATTTTCCTAACGAAATTATTTTTATTCTATAACAGTAACATTCTTTTAAGAGATTATGTAAGTGTCACACAAAAAATGTGCATAACCTGCAACTTTTAAGCAGATTATTTGACAAAAATTACATGAAAATGCAAAATAGCATGTTACAACATTTTGGCTACTTATAAAATAAGGAGATTGGAAAATGGAAATTTTGAGCTGGACAGAGATTCTGATACTTGCCAAAGGAAGTCTTTTGCTTTTCCTTCAAGAAGTCTAAACTCTTGGATCTTGCACTTAATTTAATCACTTCTCAATAACCTCATTCTTCCCTGTCTGCTTTAGCTTAAAATTTATAAGGGATATAGAGAAATTGAACAAAGGTCAAGAAAAAGACAAAACCGGGGCCTCCCCTGGTGGCGCAGTGGGTTAAGCAACGCACTATGAAGCAAACCGCAGCCACTGCAGCACAAGTTCGATCCCTGCTGCCAGCCAGGGAGGGGACCCACATGGCGCAGCAGACCTCTCCTGTTGTGCCCGCTGCTCCCCTCAGCAGTGTGCTTCCATTGATCTGCCTGTTCTGCTCCCCACTCTCTATGGTGAATCCTCTCACCCCCCCACACCTCTGGCCTGTACCCCAGTGCTTGTATGCATAAATAAAATAAATCTTAAAAAAAAAAAAAAGAAAAAGACAAAACCTGAAAACTGATCATAGATCAGATGCATCCAGCACAGAGGGAGGGGGAGGGGTCAAAACAGCAGGAAGAGCACAGGGAGTATTTTGATGGTTCAACAATGAGGTGGTGGGAGAACTATGGGACAGCACCTGAGGGAGAAACCAATTACTGTACAAAATGAATAATGATGTAAGAGGAAAAAAATTCCATACAAAAAACAACTTGTAGGAAGAAATCTTGAGTTCACTAATAGCCTCTTATTCTGAAAAGTCATGAAAAAATGAGCATTTTAAACTTCGCTCAGGGTGAGTCTGACATTATCAGAAGTTTAACATAAGTCCTGAAACTTTAAAAGCACAGAAAATATATGTTAATTTTTATCTCACAGCTGAAAATATTTAGACTTAGTCTGAGCTAAGACTTGTGCCTTAGACTTATGCCTGAGCTGGCATTAATATAAAATATTTTATTGATATATTAAATTACAAATAATCTGGTTTCATATTTTTAGAGTGAGTCAGGATTAGAATTAGCACACCAGGTCTACTGAAACCTTGAATTATACATATTCCTGTGAATTGAGTCAATAATTCACAAGGTAGACTTGTAAATTAAAATAATAATAATAATATAGGGTAAAAGGGGAAATAATATTTGTTATGCTGAACATTCTCAGATTTAAAAAGGGGTACAGGTATACACTGGTATGGGAGATTTTCTTTTTCCATTTATAACAGAATGAAAATGTGCAAAAAATATTTAAAAATCTGTCACATTGGCAAAATTGACTCTACTTTTTTAATAGTAATTCATAGATTTGGGGTAGAAATTAGAATAACTTTACTTAAATAATAAAAAATGATTGAATTTTCTCTCTTAAACCCCAGTCCATTTTGTGCTCATATAATGTTAAGCATTGAAAAATAATATTTTTACTACTCAAGACCAGGAAAATGCAAAAAATCAAATGTTATTTGATTATATTGCATATAATCAAACTGCTGCTTTATGCTACAAGCAGTAGTTAGGTAACTAATGATTGTAATGTATTTGACAGTAGATGTGGTATATGGTTTTTGTGTGCTAATTTAGACTTTGCCATTCCCACTAACAGTTTCTGATTTTTTTTAAGATCAACAGTAGAATGCAAAAGAAAGTCCATCTAACTAAGGAGTTCTCAAGATGGTCAGATATATGAAAAATCTGCCCATTTTAGGCCTTTTTCTGAAGTTCCAATATAATATAATTTATATAAACATTTAAATTGAGGGACTAGTGTTTCTGAATTAGTTCTGGATACAAAGACATATTTCATTTCTTTAATTTTTAGTTTATTTGCATGTAACTCTGCTTTAAAAACTGATGTATTTTAATATATCACAAAATAGTACCAAATTATATGGACAACTACTTTAAATTATATTTAATGGACATCTACTTTTAAGATATAATGAATATAGAAATGAAATTTTAAGTATTAGAGATAAATGTAATTATATTTTTAGAAATGCACATATGCTGATGTGTTTCATTTTAGGTTGTATGAACACAACTGCCATATCAATAAGTCTCATATACACAAAGTGGGCTATCAAATTCATATTTATAAACCATATTTCAAACATTATATTTGTGTATAGTAAATTAGTCACTAAAAATACATTTAGTTCCAAATGATGGCTAATTTCTTATTAAGATTAATTCTGGGATAATTCACTTCTCAAAATTTCAATTTGTAATGTATATAACACTTTCATAATTTTAGCATCTATACAGAAACCAAATCCTTGCATTATTTACATAATTACAACTTATTTGCTTCTATCTTATGAAGATTGAGTCAAACAATAATGCCTACCAAGTAATATCTCTAAATTCAAATTTTTTGACAATGAAAAGACAAGTAATATTTTATCAGCTTACATTTCTAAATTCAAAGGGCTATATATATTAAAATATCGAGTTTCCACATCAGATTTTTAATTGATAAATATTGAGATTTATTAAATTATTTCTAATTTACAAAAGCTTATAAAATATTTGTTACAAAATTATTTCCTTAAAACAATGAATACATAGGCCACGTGATATATCTCATTGAAATTACTACATTTAATAGAATTTAACATATACTAAGGAGATATTTGTTACAAATATGTTACATTTTTGAATTCAAGTAGTAGCAATATATATAATTCAATCTCAAAACACAGACAAGAGAAATTACTTCCAAATAGAGGAAGCCATAACTAGCCTTACTGACAATCACATCATGTGCAAGATAAATGGGATGTAATGAGATGTCAGTTATATACTAAGGAGATAATATACTTTTGCTGTCCCCAGTTTAAACAACCATATAGTTTTAGATGGAATATGATGGCACAAGTAATCTTTGCTCCAAAGCACTCACCTACTGTCAGCTGTCCAGTTAACTGCCCCATGTGATTTCTTGCATTCACTGTTACATTTCTGTCAGACTGTAAGACCAGTGGACTATCCTGAGAAACATGTATAGAATAAGAAATCAAATAAAAAAATGGAAATATAATCAAAACTTAAAATAAATATTATTGCATTTGTCTGGGTATAATCAAAATAGCACTTTTCTCTTTTATATTAGGCAGTTTTCTTAAAAGCAAGATTATGGGCACCTCATAATAACTACTTGAGAGAACAGGAGCACTACTGCTTTATAAATGGACATTAAATTTTGGATCCAAACATCACAACTCCAATGATCCTTGCACATCAGAGATGTAGTAACCTTTCCCCTTCTCCCTTCCCAGTAGCATAATTGCCCGTCTTTGAAGATAATTTAGACCCAGTCAAAATATTCAGACCCTATCAAAAGTGCCTTTTAAACTGAACTTGCAACTATTAGAAGTCACCTCCTCAAAATATGCTTCCTCTAATAAATACAACTATACATTACCAATTCAAATCAATTACCAAACTTCTAATATCCATTTATTTTGCTTAAACACTTGTTACAACACAAAATTTATTTTGCTCATTTGTTTTTATTTTCTTTTTTTTTCTGTCTCAAGAGGAAATATCCATGGGTTAGAGAGGCTATAGCAGTCTTCTCTATATCACCACTAATAGAGGAAAACATTTACCAGCTTATTGATTGGGTAAAAAATCATAATAAAATTGGTATTTCTTGGCTTATTAACCTCCTGTGTACATGCTTTGTAGGTCACAGAATGGTTTATGTAAGAGTTATACCAAATGTAAGAAAAATAATACGTATGTCTAGAAATACTCCTTTAGTATATATAATTTTGACTGTATGTTTACTTTTATCATTAATTTAGCACTTACTAATAAAACATTTTTTGAAGTTCAGTACCAATGTCTTAGGAATCTCATACTAAGACTTTTGTTGGACCTCCCTGGTGGCACAGTGGGTTGAGCAACGCACTGTGAGGCAGACCACAGCCATTGCAGCACGAGTTAGAACCCTGCTGCCGGCCAGGGAGGGGACCCACATGGCGCAGCAGACCTCTCCTGCCTCCTTGCTGCTCCCCTCAGCAGTGTACTTCAGTCATTCTGCCTGTTCTGCTCCCTGCTCTGTCTCTCGTGGATCCTCTCACCCCCCCCCAATTCTGGCCTGTACCCCAGCTCTTGTATGCATAAATAAATAAATCTTTAAAGAAAAAAAAAGACTTTTGTAACTCTCCTGCTTCAACAAACTAATTTACATCTCCCTACATTTTCATCTTTATGATCTAAAACACAGACTTAAGTTTTCATTCATTCATTCACTCAATTCATATTTATTGAGTGTTCACTGTGTACATGTAGTGTCCTAGAGTCTTAGGGAATTTCAGTGATCAACTAAAACAGTAGTTTAAAAGTAATTCTTCATAATTTGAAGAATACATTTATCCTGTAAAGAGAGAGAGGTTTGAACAAAAACTATTAGTTAATTTAAATCTTTGCTTATCTATTGTAACAACTCAGTTCTTTGTGCCACAAATCAAAAATGTTACACTTACTGTTAAAAAACAAATCTATATACATCTGAGGAGGTGCAAACTTATACCTCTAAATCCTCTGCAGTTTTGTAAACAATATTCACCTCAAAAAATAAATAAATTAATTAGTTCTTTTATCCACAGTTATATCTGTGCTGTAGTCATTCATGTTTGAATTTTTTTAAAGTATTTAAATTTATGTCAAACTTTCTTTCAAGCACAAGTTGTTCATATTTTGTTTACAGCATTGATTATGGACTAAGAACTATATACAAACAGTTACAGTTGTTTGTGAATAAGTATAATACATAAATTGAATGGCTTTAAAAGGAACAAAAATCTATTTTATATCAGTAAAATTAAATATATGTAATCTAAGTAATTTTAAAAGGAACTTTGAGTTAAATGAAATTACTCTCAATGTAAGAAACAGATGAAGGTTATAACACCTTCCAGTTCAAACCATCATAAAAATATATTTCTCAAATTTGTGTCCACATTTTTCAATAGTTTTATGATATAGCATAATTATTGTTAGTTTTTAAGAAATGATATGCATGTGCGCCCTCATTTGTATCGATAGACAATTTAAACCTAAATTTCTGTGAAATCTGGGCCTCCCTGGTGGCACAGTGGTTGAGCTCCACACTGTGAACCAAAGCAGCACGAGTTTGATCCCAGTCAGGGAGGGGATCCACATGGCTTAGCAGAATATCTTCTGCCTCGCCTCCCTCAGCAGTGTGTTTCAGTTGATCTACTTGTTCTGCTTGCCTCTCGTTCTCTGGTGAATCCTCTCACCCTCCACCAACCACCTATGGCCTGTAACCTAGCTCTTGTATGCATAAATAAATAAATCTTTAAAAATATAAAAAATAAATCAATAAATTTCTGTGAAATCTAGCATAAAAGGAGCAAAACTATCAATATATGTAAGAATTATGTAAATGTACTATATAAGTTTTGCTTTATTAAATATTTTAATATGAAAGAAAATCAATTATATAATGCTTATAGATTATGTAATAGGAGAATAGGTTGGGTTAGAATTGGAAATGTCTTTATTTGTAACTTATTAATCCACTTTTTTCCTACTCTAACTGTAAGAACTCTGCTGAGGTCCTATCCCTGACACCCCTCCTTTCTCTTCCCATCATCCCACTAAATTTCCTCACAATTAAATTTTTATGCCTAGATTAAAATTTTACTGTGATAAATATAGCAGAGTCTTTACTACCATAGCCATACCACCAAAAGCAATATACAGATTCAATGCTATTTCAAAAATAATTTCAGTGATATGCTTCAAAGAAATAGAACAAATATTAATTAAATACATATGGAACCACAAAAAAACCTCTAATAACCAGAGCTCTTCTTGACTAAAAAGAAGGGGAATAGAAGTATCACACTCCTAGACTTCAAACTATACTTCAATGCCATAATAATTAAAACAGCATGGTACTGAAACAAAAACAGACCTACAGAACAATGGAAACTCCAGAAATAAACCCATAAATAGATTTATGGACAACTAATCTTTGACAAAGAACAAAAAATACGCAATGGGCGAAAGACAGTTTATTCTATAAATAGTGCTGGTAAAAACAGATTGCTTCATGCAAAAGGATGAAGCTAGACTACTGCTTCACACCATGCACAAAAACAAACTCAAAGTTGATCAAAAAATTTTACATAAAACCTGAAACCATAAAATACATAGAAAAAAATAAAGACAAAAAATTACATGACATACAGCTCAGTAACATCTTTAAAGACACATCACCTAAAGCAAATAAAATGAAGGAAGAGATAAACAGCTGGGAATACATCAAGTTAAAGAGCTTCTATAGAGCAAAAGAGACATTACCCAAAACAGAGACATCCCACTGATTGGGAGAAAATTTTTGCACAGAGTACTATTGACAAGAGACCAATCACAAAGATCTATAAAGAGCTCACATGAAAAAAATCCAATAAAAAAATGGGCAGAAGAACCTAAAATACACTTCTCCAATGAGGAAATGGTCAACAGGCATATAATGGCCAACATCCCTTATAATCAGGGAAATGAAAATTAAAACCACAATACAATACCACCTTACACCAGTAAGAATGTCACATATTAAAAAACTAGCAACTACAAATGTTGGTGAGGATGTGGTGAAAAAGGAATTCTACTACACTGTTGCTGGGAATGGAAATTGGTCCAACCTCTGTGGAAAGTCGTATGGCGGTTCCTCAGTCTAATAAAAAGGAACTACCACATGACACAGTCTTCCTACTGCTTGTATTCTACCCAAAGCACTCAAAAACATTAAGAGATAACATACATGCCTATGTTTATCACAGCACTATTTATATAGTTAGGACTTGGAATCAACCCAATATAGATGACTGGATCAAGAGATGTGGTATATATACACAGTGGAATACAGCAATCAAAAAGATAAGTTAATGCTATTTGAGATACAAAGATGGAGCTTGAAAGGATTGTGCTCAGTGAAATAAATCAAAAGGAAAAAAGAAAAAAATACTCACTTATCTCACTTATAGAAGGGATATAGGAGATCAAGGGAAAATAATAATAATAACAACAATAAAAACACAACACAAAAAAACAAAAATACACTATAAATAAGAGACATTCTTCAGGGAGGTGGGAGAGAGGGATCAAAACAGGGGTGGGAAGAATACAAAGTACTGTGGTGATGGTGTACAGGTGAATTGGTGGTTGGAATTCTATGGGGATCACACCTGAGAAAACAAAGCAAACATTGTAAGAAAAAAATAAAGAGAAAAAAAAATATGCTACAGTTCTATCTTTAGATGTCAGGAGATAGGAAATAAATGGCTCTTGAATCATTATCCTAAGAAAAATATTATACCTATAGAATGAAGTTTCACATCAATCATGTAATATGATAACATAAAATCCAGAGATCTCTTTCCTTCCTTTCATGTGTCATGAGGAGATCCATGGAAATTGTCTCATTTTAATACCTCCCTCTTGGTTTGAAACTCTTCCCCTCCAACTGCTCCTTCAGTCTCTCTTTAGGCTGATTTGCCCTTAACCTAGTCCCACAGTGTTAACTCTATTCACTCTAAATACTAAAACTTTCAAACACCATGATGCTTAAAATAGGAGCCTAAGGTGTGCATTAAACAATGGAAAAAAGGAGACCAGGTGGTCCCTAGATAGAATAGGTAAATTCATCATAATTTGGTGAGTGGAAAGAACTTTAGAACATATGTAAATATCTTCCATTTAGTTAACTTACATGCCCACACTGCAAAGGAATTAATTCTTTTAAATCCTTTAATTTATGGTGTTGGACTATGGGTAATTTGGCAGTGGGTGCAGTATGGTGATAATACCTGATGAGGCTATCCAAATATCACTTCAACTGTAAACAAGTAAATTACAACAAAAATAAAGTCATCTAAACTAAATAGATGTGAATGTTATAAGGAACTAATTAAGTTTTCTAGAATTGGAAATATCCAATAATGAGTTGGTAGATATTTTAAACCCAACACTTTACAAAGTCGTTTCCACTACCTTTGTAATAGCACGCTAGAGAGCACAACAAGTGTGTAGTTTTGTATGAAACAGACTTCATTTGAATGAGCACAAGAGATGATGATGAACAGAATGTTAGTAGGGAGCTATGCTTCAATTATTTTTCTTGTAAGCTGCTTGATAGTGATACTGGAAAATTAATAAGAAGTCTAAAATTGAAAAATTACAACACATTCAACCAAAAAATTTCACATTTCTCAAATAAGATGTATGCATATTCCTAGAAATGCCTAAGTTAGAGAAAAAAGAAACATTTCAGAAGAAAAATAATTTATTACAATTTCCCATAAAAATATGTTCACATTCATTATAATTACATTTCTACAAGCTGAAAAAAATCTTTTTTTTTTCTTATAATCTGGTTGGCTTATGAAGTTCCTCAAATATCTGAAAATAAAAGCTTTTATTTGATTTTAAGTTTCAAGTTGATTTTGTTTGTATGTTTAACAATTTCTGCATAAACACAATCAGAAATTATATATTAATTATAGCAAACATTATTCCATAATGACAAAAGTAAATGGAATACCAAAATAAGTAATAAGAAAAACAATGATTTATAAAATCAAGTAGAGTATCTTTGATGGTTCACTTTATATTTTTATTTCTGAATTTAACTGGGTTATGAGGTGCTCAGATATTTGGTTAAATATCATTTTGGGCATGGCTGTGAGGGTACTTCTGGCCATGTCTGTGTGTACTTCTCTGGATGAATTTAAAATTTAACTTGGTGAATTGAGGAAAGCAGATTACAATTCTTTAGTGCACTGAAAAGCATACATAAGATACAAGGTTGAGTAAGAAAGAATTGGTTTATCTTTGACTTGGGACATCAATCTCTGTCTTCCAACTCAAACTCAGGCTGGAATTCACACTATCAACTCTCCTGCTTCTCAAGCCTTTGGACTAGTCCACTGGTTCTACTGAATCTACAGATTTATCACAGATCCTATGACATCTCAGCACTCAAAACTGTGGGTCAATTCCTTCTAAAAACTTTGCCTCTATCATCTCTATTTCTGTATATCTAGCCATCAGGTTGGTTCTATTTTGCTAGAGAATTCAGGTTGATTCAATATCCATGTTAATTATTAAAGAGACATGGTAATATATATATAAAAATATTAAGCAACAAGGAGATCCTATATGTGATACTTGTTTTTATGGACTCTGTGATTTTCTGTATTTTGAAAGATTTTGCTAATTATAGCTATACCTTTGTTACACCTAATATATATGCAAAAAAGAGGAATAATTCATTTCAACTTGTATAAATATTAATTTATTTTATTTTTAATTTTTACTTTATTTATTTATTTATGCATACAAGAGCGGGTGTATAGGTCAGAGGTGTGGGTGGTGAGTCATTCACCAGAGACAGAGCAGGTAACAGAATAGGTATATCTACTGAAATATACTACTGAGGGGAGCAGTGGGTGAGACAGAAGAGATCTGCTGCACCATATGGGTCACCCCCTCGGCCAGCAGCAAGGACTGAACTTGTGCTGCCGTGGCTGTGGTCTGTTTCATAGTGCATTGCTTAACCCATTGGCCAACTGAGAGGCCCCATAAATATTAAGTTATACAAAATCTTATCTCTTTTTTTCCTTAATTGAACAAGGAAGTAAAAATTATCTTTGGAATTGTTTTCTCATATGACTAGAATAATTCAAATCTTTGACATTTTTACATGGATATAAGAAAATATAAGCAATGATATTTGATATTCTTATAGGGAAATCTAACAATGACAGGTTTAGGGACCAGAAAAAATAAAATTTTATTATTAGCGATATAAAAATGATTATAGTGTTTGGGGTTAGAGAAAATTTATAATGTATCAGACCAAATATTTTTCAAACTACTGCTAATATTGAATAACAATTTTAATTTTTAACAAGTTCTTTTTAAGATTTGTTTTATTTCCACATACAAGAGTAGGTAAGAGTGCAGGCCAGAGGTGCAGGTTTGTGTTTGTGTGTGATGTGTGAGAGAGAGAGAGAGAGAGAGAGAGAGAGAGAATTTATCAGAGACAGAGTTGGAAGCAGAACAAGTGGATCTATTGAAATACACTGCTGAGTGAAGCAGTGGGTGAGACAGGAGAGTCTGTTGTACCATGTGGGTCAACTCCCTAACTGGGGATGGAACTTGTGCTGTAATGGCCTGGGATAACTTTATAGTGCTTCCACCTAACCCCTTGCACCACCAGGGAGGCCCTCAATGAGTTTTAAATAAATAATACATTGTGCTAATTTTATGGAAATTTTAAATGAAATTTATATAAAAGGAAAGTAATTATGATAAAAATAGGTATGCCATAAATTTCTTAAAATCCCTCTTAGGTATTTTGTAATTCAAGAATCTGATGAATGCTGTCTTTTAAGAATTTTTGAAAATGTTCACTTGTAAGCTCTTCAACACTGACTGTACTTCATTCTTTACATTCTCCCCTTAAGGAATTCATATTAGGTATAGGATATATTTTCTTTCATTTTATATTTATGCTTTCTTAACTCTCATATTTTCATCTGTCTGTCTCTGCTGAATGTTGATTTAGGATTTCAGGCCTTCTGCTCATATATCCCTTTACCTGTGTTAGTAATTTATTAAAATTGTCATTGAGTTTCTAGTTCATTGAGATATATATTATTCACTGAATTTTCATTTCATTGAGATAAATTTTATGTTTCATCATTTTTCACATCATACTGATCAAGCATATTACTTTTATTGTTACTGTTTTTATTTGTTCTCTTATTACTCTACTCTTTATTTCTTAAGCAGTATTATATATAGCGTTTTAAAATTCTGTGTCTAAAATTCTGTATCTAAATCTTTATATAAAAAAATCACTGAAGGGACTCCCTGGTGGTGCAGCTGGTTAAACAATGCACTATGAAGTGAACCGCAGCCACTGCAGCGGGAGTTCGATTCCTGCCACTGGCCAGGGAGGGGACATACATGGCTTCGCAGAACTTTCCTGCCTTGCCTGGTGCTCCCCTCAGCAGTGTGTTTCAGTCAGTCTGCCTGTTCTGCTCCCCACTCTGTCTCTAGTGAATCCTTTTACCTCCCTGGACTCTGCCCTGTACCCCCAGCTCTTGTATACATAAATAATTACAGATAGATAGATAGATAGATAGATAGATAAAATCACTGAAGTAATTGAGAGATCTAAATTAGTGAACGGTTGTTTTTCCTGCACCCATTGTGTTGGCTCATTTCCCTGTTGTATTTTATTGCTTGTTCACTTAGCACATGGTTGACATGTGATAATTTACAGGAGCCAGGATTAAGGAAATATTCCTTCCAACTAGACTTGGAATTACACTTTCTAGGCCCAGGAGGAACACATGAATATGAAAATATAATATGAATTAGTAGAGCAGGGCAAACTTTACAGATTTTTCAAAGGATAGAATATTTAAAAGTATAATGACTTGATGTCACTACTATTCACTTGGTCATTAATTTATGTGGTTTCCTGATACAAGTATAGTTATTGTGACTAAGGGAAACTCTGTTTTCTGTTTTCAATTACTACTTTTTTTTCAACTGCCTATACTTTATTTATTTGGAATTATGGTTTTCCATTCTTTTGCATATTTAAAAATTCAATTCAAATAGATTTTTTTTTTTTTTTAGAACTGATGGTTCTTTTAAGGTTTGTGGGGTTTTTATTTCAGAAATAGCCTATAAATTTACAATTGTTCATTTCATATCAGTTTTATATAAACTGTATCATTCTGCAAAAGTAAAGCATATAGTATGGAGATGAGGGTTGAAAAGCAATACAGAAAACTACACTCATTTTTAGCATCGGGTAGTAAATGATGTGAATGAGTTAGTATATTGAAATAAATATTTTCAGATCCTTCTAAAAGTATGTGTATTTGTAGTTTCAGATTTTATTTGTAAAATGTCATATCACAGGTATAGTCATTCACAGCTATGGCAGATAGCTATGTGATACATAGCACTTTTCTATTTGGTAACTAGTTTCATATTTTTAAAGATTTTATTCTTTCTTACTTGCTTGTTTGCTTGCTTGCTTTCATTTATTTTTGGTAGACAAGAACTGGGGTACACGCCAAAGGCACGGAAGGTGAGAGGATTCACCAGAAACAGAGTGGAGAGCAGAACAGGCAGATCTACTGAAATACACAGCTGAGGGGAGCAGCGGACAAGGCAGGGGAGGTCTGCTGTGCCATGTGGGTCCCCTGTGTGGCCCGGGATCGAACTCGAGCACTGCGTTCAACCTGCTCTGCCACCAGGGAGGCCCACTAGTTTCATTCTTTAAAAAAAAAAAAAAAATCCGGGCCATAGGGAGGCCCGGGACTCCCTGGTGGTGCAGTGGATTGAGTGCTGCACTGTGAAGCATCGGCGAAACAGCAGTTCAAGTTCCATCCCTGGCCACTAGGGAACCCACTTGGCTTGGCAGACCTTTCCTATCTCGCCCACTGCTCCCCTCAGCTATGTATTTCAGTGCATCTGCCTGTTATGTTCCCCCACTCTGTCTCTGGTGAATCCTCTCCCTCCTACCATTCTGACCTGTGTCCCAGCTCTTGTATGCATAAATAACTAAATCTTTAAAAAAAAAAATCTTTGAAAGTCTAGATGAAGAAAGTAATTTTTATCTGTATCTCAAAACTTTCCATTATTTTGAAACAATGTTTTTAAACCATAGGGAAGAATATGTAGCTTTAAAATGAGTTGCCGGTATTGGAATAGTAGAAACGGCTTGAAATTACCAAATTAAATAATTAGCTTATATAATATTAATGTTTGGCAGAAAAGTCTTACTTTAAAGAAGCAAATATTTCTAGAGTTTATCATTATCTACTTTCATTTAATTCTATATTTTAGATGTGAAGTAGAAACCTGTATTTAAATTTTCAAAACTCATTTTTTACAGAAATTCCCCTGTTAATTTTCCTCTTTTAAGAGCTGTTCTGACAATTGTTAGGTTATTTTTTCCTAATATATTCTCATTAGAAGATATGTGCTGAAGTTTTGTGTACCTCTACATCATATTAAAATCTTTCTGACAACCTGCACATAGGATGTTTCTTAGTTTATCACTGTTGTTTCATTACCATTCTCTGTAGATTCTTAGCTTATGTTGTATTTGCATTGTGTTTCTGATGTAAATAAACAATTCTTGTTCTCTTTAAAAAAAAAAAAAAGTCTTAATTTTCTGTTAAGGCACAGACAGTGATATAGGAGAAATCAGTGAACACTTTCCTAGCTGATATACTATAGAATTGTGAAGTCGTTTTATAACCTGTAAAAATATTACACTTTTATCAGTTGCATGTTTTTATAAAAAAATGTTAGAGCAAAGAGTGGGGGAAACAAATTATATTTTCATTAAAACAGTACTTCTTGGGCTTCTCTGGTGGTGCAGTGGGTTAAGCGATGCACTATGAAGAAAACTCAGCCACTACAGCACAAGTTCAATCCCTGCTGCCGGCCAGGGAGGGGACCCACATGGCACAGCAGACCTCTCCTGCTTTGCCCGCTGCTCCCCTCAGCAGTGTGTTTCAGTCAGTGTGCCTGTTCTGTTTCCCACTCTGTCTCTGGTGAATCCTCTTACCTCCTGTGACTCTGGCTTGTACCCTAGCTCTTGTATACATAAATAAATAAATCTTTAAAAAAAATTAAACAGTACTTCTTCCAAAATGATGTTAAGTATATTATAAACATAAGCATAATATAAATTACCTAATTTAACTAAAGTCCTTTAAACCATGAGAAATAAGCATGTGCAGACACAAACCTGTGATTTGGTCCAAAAAATTTGGTGTGAGGATTGAATCCCAAATTTTACTTGGCTTTTTTCGTTTTTAGGGCAAAAAATATATTAAAAAAAATGGCTTTTAAAGTTTTCATTGCCTGGTAAAACAAGCAAGGAAGAAACATTTTCCCTTAATAATAGCATTTAATTTATCTTTGGGAAGTTTAAGCATTTGCTTATAGACTCAGGAAAATCAAATGCCAAACTGTAATGTAGGTCCTGAGGTCTGTCTGATCTAATCTTGTTGGGAGCCAGTGAATTCTGAGGGAAGTCAGGGTTAATATTCCGGCCAAAAAATAAGTAAAACAGCAAAAATGAATGAATGGGTAAACAAATGAACAATAACAGAAAAGAGACTTTTAAAAATTGAATAAGCAGTCAAATGTTTCATTTAATAATATTTGCATTTAAAAATCAAATATTAATTTGGTTTCCATTAATGATGTATATTTATAACATAACATGACCATTTTTTCTATTAAATCTTTCTCCTGACCATATTTAGAAGTAGAATGAATGTGCATACTTACCATTTTAGAAAGTAAAATATATAATTTAATGTTTTGTCTGTATCTGTAATGCCTGAGATTCATTTTATGAAATATGAGAGATCAATTTAATAACGTTATAGAGAGTGTAGGGGACTAATCTGTATTCATATATATTCACATTTGCAATGTAAAATTCTTCACAATTAAGTAACTATGAATTTTCAAATAATTAAAAATAAATTCCTCATTTATGAAGTGAAATACTGAACTAAAGTCAGAATAATCACTGAATTACTATTATCTCTCCATCTGTCGCTGATTTTACTCTTCATTTCAGGGAGTCTAAGATAGAGTCTACATATGTCTCAGAGCCATTTTGAAATAATTTTTTAAAATATTTATCTATTTATGCCTACAAGAGCTGGGGTACAGGCCAGAGTAGAGGGAGGAGATAGGATTTACCAGAGATACAGTAGGGGAGCAGAACAGGCTGAGAGACTGAAATACACTACTGCGGGGAGTAGCAACTGAGGCAGGAGAGATCTGCCCCACCATGTGGGTGCCCTCTCTGCCTAGGGATAGAACTCCTGCGATGCTGTGCAGTGGATGCTTGAAATAATTGTTCAGTGGCCTCTCTGATGGCCTAGGGGTTAAGTTTCAGCACTATCACCATAGTGGCCCTTGGCTGACCAGGGAGCTGACCCACATGGTGCAGCAGACTTCTCTCTTGCCTGCTGTTGCCCTCAGCATTGTATTTCCATGCATCTTCTGTTTTGCTCCTCACTCTGTCTCTGCTGAATCTTACCTCTGCACCTCTGGATTACACCCCAGTTCTTCTATGCGAAATCAAATAAATAAAATCGTAAATTCTTAAATTTAAAAAAAAAACATTTATTTACAGACATATAAACATATGAATTTATATATATATATTAATATAAATCTTAAAACACTCTTATTTGTCCTTATTCCTAGCAGACTTCATCTTCTGGCTCGCTAACTATCATTATCTCAGCATCATTTTAGCTATAATTCTTGGTGATTCAATTACCATGTAGATGATTTTCACATACTCTGAACTGTTGATTCTTCATCTATAATTCAATGATTTTATCACACACCTCTTTTGGTCTCCCTGTGGTCACTCTAAGACACTGTCACTACTAATTACTACAATCATTCATTTACTTCACACCAAGAATACCACATACAAAGATTGAAATAGTTTTCTTTGTAGAGGTCCTTCACCTCTTTTGTTAGATTTATTCCCAAGTATTTAAATTTTTTAGTTTCAATTATAAAGGGGGTGGTTTTCTTTAT
>JAGFMF010009939.1:0-53296 GCA_019455555.1 Galemys pyrenaicus
CCCCTCCCTGGCTGGCAGCAGGGATCGAACTTGTGCTGCAGTGGCTGTGGTTTGCTTCATAGTGCGTTGCTTAACCCACTGCGCCACCAGGGAGGCCCAAACTTGGTTGTCTTAACTTGAGGCAGGACAGCCCCCTTCACTAATATTCGTTAGAGTTCCAGAAAAATCTTCCCATCCTCTCCGATGTCCGCTGGGCACATCTCCTAGCATGGGGTTTCAGCATAACAGGGCAGCCCTGAGTGAATGAAGCACGGAGCCAAAGGGACGCTGTGGCTGGTGAGGAGCCTTTAACCAGACCTCCAGCCCTGAGCTCTCCGAAACCTGCTGTCTGGGTTCGGGCTCAGGGTGCAGTGCAGGGGTGGCTGCTGGGGGTTGGCTAAGAGCTCTCCCAGCTTTCACACCCGAGCACCTACCGCTGGCCTCATGACCTTGGCGTCATTCAGACACTGGGGAGAAGAGATTTGAGGAGCTATCATTTTCCTTGTTTTTCGGGTTTTTGTTTTGATTTTTCTGCTGGCTCTAGAAGTAAAAAAAAAAAATATATATATATATATACATATACACGATATTAAATACATATTTAAAATGTGTCTTTTCAATAAAAAGCTCTTTTCAAGAGCTGTGATGATAGCATGAGAGTTTTTTATTTCAAGGAGAAACAATGTTACTATTTATGAACTGTCTGTTCAGTGCTGAGGATTCCACGTCTGGTAACTTTGAACAGACAGATGCTCAGGCGTTGCAAGTGCCCCCCAGGACACCACCGAGGCAGGCTGCGGGAGCTCCCCTGATGCCTCTGCTCGGGGAGAAGTGGTCCCAAGAATCTGTGATCCTGGTGTTTGGGTGTTCTGCAGATGATAAGTCATCCCGAAGAGCCCTGTCCACTCCTGCCCACCGCACACACACGCACGCACGCACACACAGAGCAGCACGCTGGGGTTGTATGAATGGATAATGTGTACTAGGCACAAAAGCACTCTTTCCATTTGGATTAGAAAGGTGGGGGTTGAAACAACAGAAGTTTGTTTTCAGCATTCTGGAGGTCAGAGGTACAAGGTCAAGATTGCCCTCTCTCCTCTTCACGTGCTCTTCCCTCCACATGCTCGTCTTGATCTCTTTTTATAGGACGCCTGTCCTGCACTGGGTTAGCGTTCACCCCTGTGGCCTCATTTCCACTTAATTATGTCTTTAAATACCCCGTGGTCTGATACAGTCACATTCTGCGATACAGATTTAAGACTTCAACATAGGAATTTGTGGGAACAGAATTCAGCTAACAACACCTGTGGCAGCAAGTGGGCCCTGGCTCTGTGGGGTACAACTATACCTGCTCATGTTACCTCTGCTGCTCCCCACCCCTTTCCCTCTCTTTTTTATTACAGAAATCTGAAAGTTGGAAGAACAGTACAGGAATCATGGATACCCCCCTACCTGGAGTCAGTAATTATTATCATGTTATAGTTTCATTTTGTGTGGAAATGCTATGAATCAGTGAAAAGAAAGTTGTAGACTGGCCACATCACCCTTTCACTTTAAGCAGTGATCTATCTCTTAGGCGTAAAGACATTCTCCTTTATGACCCCACTGTTAGCTCTGCTAAGAAAACTTAAAATGATTCCTTACAGCATCTAACATCTAGCTCATATGCAGATTTCTCAAGTTGTTCTCCGATGTCTTTTATTACCTTTTTTTTGTGTGTGTTGCTTTTTTTTAAAACCCAGGCATAGCAACTGGGTTTTTCTCTCATTTGTCTGGAATGATCTTTCCATCATTTTTTTTTTTTAAAGCCCCATGACATTTTTTAAAAGGTGATCAGAGCTAGTTGTTTTATGGTGTACCTTCCATCCTGAATTTGACTGATTCATTCATTCCTTCCTTGTGGTGGCCTTCAGCATGACCTTGTGTCCCCTGCACGTCAGCCCACATGCTTATTTAGGTTTAAGCTTGTATAAATGGTTGCCAGGTAATGCTAGGTACTGCTTAAGCCATCACACCCTCAGCCAGTCATACTAAATTTGAATACCAACCTAAGGTAGGGATGCCAGGTCTCTCCATTGGATGATACCTTTCTTCCTTTGCAGTTAGCAGGTAATATATGGGGAGATAATTGGGTGCTGTATGTGTGCCCATGGGTCATTCTCTGGAGTGATTTCGCTGGGGGCTGCAAAATGATGACTTTTCTAATTCTATTATTAGTTGGCATTACAGTTCTTAAAAACTGTAATGACCAGTTTTTAGAGAAAAGGATTGGTTGTAATAATCACCTCTAATGGCAAATAAATCTCTTTCCATGAGTATTATTATGGACTCGTAGGTCTTTATTTAGTCAGTGTTGTATAATCAATTACAGCCAGTTTGGTGCTCAAATTATCTCTGATTTGGCCAGTGAGCCCTGTACAAACTGTCTTTTATGTCCTTTGAACATGTCCCGCTTAGCCTTGGAGTACTTCCGTGCTTTCTTTGCATAGAGATATTAAGTTCATCTTATACCTCCCATTTCTAGACTTGGAATCGTCCATTTCTCCAAAAACATCTGATTTCTTTCAGTGGAGAATGGTATTTAGAAACAAAATCAGGGCACTAGGTGTGTACATGGAGGCTTGGGGTGCTGTTATTTTCAGGGCTTTTGGTGGCTAAGGCAAATAAGGAAAAACAAAATCATGACTTTATTTGTATTTTCAAATCACACGTAACATTACTAGGTTTTCCCCTCAAACTCTTTGATTTTTGCATTGGTAGATTTTTACTTGTCTTCTAATACCTTTAATGCTGTTATTCTTCAAGACATGTAAAATAGTTTCAAAATTATATTGTCTATTACTATTGATAATTTTGATCAGAAAATAATATTTCTTTGTAGTCATTTTGTTCTTAGTGTATATTCCTCTAAATGTATAGCCTGTATAGAGTTCAAACTCACAGGAAAGAATTCCTTTTCTTCTGGCTTCTTGGCTAGTTGGTCCTCTCGTTAGATTTTGTTTGCTTTAAAAGATTAGATTTATGGTTTGCTCTTTCTTTAAGAAAACAACTTTATTGAGGCATATTGTAATACATTTTTAATAAAAGGTACACACTGTCCTGATTAATAGGTATTTACCTGTATAACCTCTGCCACAATAGCGATAATAACATTTCCATCACCACCAAAGGTTTTCTGGTGCCCTTTTATATCAGTCTCCTCTCCCTCAGGCAGCCTCTCAGGGACTTTTTCTCAATGGATTAGTTTTACCTTTTCTAGAATTTCATAGTAATGAAATTTTAGATTAGCATATTTTTATCTTTTAACTTCTGTTACTCAGCATGTTTTTGAAAAGCATGAATGCTGTAATGTTTATCAGTAGCTCATTCCTTTTCTTTGCTGAATAGTATTTCACCACACAGAAATCTTATCATTTCTTTAGTCACCACCTGATAGATTTTGGTTTGCTTGAAGTTCTTACATTATGAATAAAACTGTCCTGAAGATTGTTTTACAAGTCTTTGTGTGGAGATGTGAATTAATTTCTCATAGGTAAATACCAAGGAGTAGCATCGCTGGGTCCCCTGCCATGTTATATTTTATTTTTGATAAGAAGATGCTAACCAGTGGTTGAAAGCATTTGTGCTAGTTTACATTACTGAGTGTTTCAGTAGCTTTATATCCTAACCAGTACTTAGTATTTATGTTTTTAAATTGGCATTCCAGTGGGCATGTGGTTTAATTTTGTGATTTTTATTTGTATTGTTCCTCTTTTGATTGACGTTTTAGTTTGAATAGTAAACTAACAGCTTTGTTAGTGCTGGAGTCAATATTTTATGAAGTATATTTAGTTATATCTCAAACTTATGTTTCTCAGTTCTACATTGAAGATGTGTTTTAAATGAGTAGAGACTGGTGAGCATCTGTAAGTGTGTTACGTACTCACTTTCATAGAGTTTACTTACTAGCAAAGGGGAGAGACATAGATCAGGTAGCTTCACAAATAAAAGTACAGTTGTAACTTTGCAATGTGATGTGTAGGAAAGATAAAGGAGAGGGCCAAGGCTGCTGTTGTATCTCCATCTCATCATGATTTCCCAAGGGGGAAAAATTTGTTTACGTGCTCTGTCTCTTAATGCTTGTTGCAAAATTTTAAAAATGCTGTAACTCTAGGACCTGTAGTAACAGGTTCAACCCTGGGAAAGTAACCCAACACTCACTATTTGGAACTCAGGTCTGTGGAAAAACCATGATAAGCCTTCACGTGATCATCTGGCATTAGATGAAGTTGTTTAGACTTGTTCCTTACAGATCCCTGGTTAAAATGCACTTCTGGTTCCTTAAAAAAATACACGGCCACATGTGGCTTGCGTTTGGTTTGCTAAAAAACCCGTCTTTATTTTGTTTATAACAATGTAGATATTGGTACTGAATTTGATCTTACCTTGGTGATGATAGACTATTTGAGTTTATACCTGTTTGGCTCGCCTCCCCTCTCCCATTCTGTCTTTTAGGTTTTTGGTAATCACCCTCCTCACCACACATGAGACAGCTTATGGTTTTTAGATTTGAAACTTCAGTTTATGTTTTAATTTACTGCAGATCATCCTGTCCTAGAATGAAGCACCAGTGATCTTCAGGATGAGGCTGACCGTTAAGTCTTAGATTCGTAGAATTGTGGGTTCTGTGTTGTTATCATTACAGTAATTGATTCCAAACTATGTAGTTATTATCTGCTCTATAAAGTATTTAAGAGAAGAGGTAGTTTCAATCAACTGTTCTGAAACTGGAAACTGGGTTGACACTGTGGGTCTATTTGCAGATTTCACGCCTGGTTAAAGTAACTGAAACAGAAAGTAGCCATCGCTGCTATTGCAAAGGGATTCTGCAGGGAATATTTTTAGTAACCCCATACTTTTCTTTAGTACCCCATACTTTTCTGAAACTGTAATCTTGTTTCCATATTGGAAAGCTTATTTCGTTTTTTAAGAAGATGAATTCTGCTCTTTCCTGATATGCAATATTGTAAGTTATTGTATCACTCTTGATGGCATTTCCCCCCTGCCATTGATCACTGTCCTCAATGACTAGGAGATTTGGGGGAATTATTATGTACATATTGTGCCATGTAGGTTCCAAGAGTGAAATTCTGGAGTAATCAGTTGGGTTTTTATTTTGTCAGTCACTGTCCTGGCAGGAGACAGAACTATCTAAGGAGAATTTTAATAGAGAGCTAGTTCATAGGGGTGGAGGGGGTACAGGAGACCAGCAAGGAGGGGCACTACCCTTGGGGGACAGGGTTGTTCCCGGCAGCAGGGGCTGATCCTCACTCTTGGCTCCGTCTGAAGCAGGGCAGCAGTGCAAAGGAGAAAGCACCTAAGGAGAAAGAAGCTGAGTTCTGGGTCCCCACTAGGGCAATGGCCCTTGGTAGCAACTTGTAGCTAAAACCCCTGGGGAGCCAGAAGGATAAATTCCCTCACCTTCCTCCCCAGTGCCTCTTGTTGGTGGAACCAGGCTAGAAATCAGTGAAAAGGGAACCGGAGGGTGGTTTAGGAATGTTGGTCTCTGAGGGTTGGGAGCCAGGAGGAGGGTTGGCGTGTGTCTGCAGGGCAGGTCTAGGTAGGTTCTTGGAAACTGGCACAGTCAGTGAAACCACATATAATAAAAGCAGGTCCTGAAATGGTTTGGTTCAGCTGCCAGTTGGGGTTGTTTTTCCTCGTTAATGTTACAGTGAAAATGGGCCTCCCTGGTGGCGCAGTGGGTTAAGCAACGCACTGTGAAGCAAACCGCAGCCACTGCAACACGAGTTCGATACCTGCTGCCGGCTGGGGAGGGGACCCACATGTTCTGCAGACCTCTCCGGCTGTGCCCGCTGCTCCCCTCAGCAGTGTACTTCTGTTGATCTGCCTGTTCTGCCCCCTGCTCTGTCTGGTGGATTGTCTCACTGCCCCGCACCTCTGGCCTGTACCCCAGTGCTTGTATGCATAAATAAATAAATCTTTAAGAAAAAAAAAAACGTAATAGTGAAAGGATGCTGAACGAAACATTGGAGACCCACTGTACACCTGGTACTTTAGATCATCTAGAATGGGCCATTGTTCTGTGAACCTGTGTGCTGTGTATGTGTGCTTAGGAGGGGTGGGGCTCCCTGTGGTGATGCAGAGGATTTTAAAAAGTAGCTAAATTTCTTTCTTGAAAGAATAAACCTAAATAGAACTCCAGTCTTTTTCAGCTTGTTTTGGTAGGCTTCCCTTGCAAGCATTTGGCGAGTGCTTTCTTTCCATCACTGGAGGATGCTGCAGAATCAGGGGAGAGTCCTAGAAAGGCGGCTCCATTGCCCAGGGCCCTGTTGGGAAGGCAGAGGCAGCCTTGGTGTTCCCTCTTGTGGGCATCAAACCAGCTCTTGTTTCTTGATGGCTGACCTTGGGCCACCAAGTGGATCCACCGTGGCTTCAGTGGTCCGAGTGGGTTGGCACTCAGGGGGAAATGCATGCGCTGCTCTTGTTACTGTTTTGGGAAACCCCAAGGATGAGGATTCTTTCTTTTGTCTTAACTGGTTGAAAACAGTGTCTTATTTATGTCCTTATAAGTTACTTACTATGCACTTAGAACCGTGTAACTTACCAGAAATGTAAATCAGGTCCTCAGTGGGGGTGTGAGGCTAGGAGAACTCTACCCCAGAACTTGAGTGTACTTTCGGGGTATGTTGATTTTGCCAGGCAGCAGAACAATGTTGGGGGCTAGCTTTCTCTCACCCAGTTGGATACTTGCCCACCGAGTCCCTGATCTGTTTATTGCCTGTGAGAAGTTCCTCTTTAGCTGCACGGGATTTTTAAGCATTGATTTCCTGTGAAGAATTTGGAGAACTTGAGTCCCACCTGAGAGGTGGGAGTGAGAGGAGCATTCGAACAAGCATATACAAGTTGTTCTGCTTTGTGGGATTGTTTATCTGGGTTCTTGATACAGATGTTGGATCCCTCTGAATCATACATACAGATTTGAAAAACATTTCCGCATGGCTAGGCGTTCTCACAGAGCAACGTGGCTTGGTGGAAAGATGGATGAAAACTGAAGTGTGCATTTTGGCAGATTACGATCTAGGGCAAGCACCTAGCTTTTCAGAGCCTATTTCCATGCCTGTAAATGGCCTTAATCTGCTCAGATTCCTCATCGAAAATTTGAACACCTGAGACACTTGATTGCCCTTTGAAATCTGGCATAGAAACAGAGAGGTGCTGTTTTGCCTGCAAACAACACTAAAATAAAAAAGTAGTAATAGTAACTTGTGACTTCGGTTTTCATTTGAAGTGAATGATTACAGACAATGTGTGCGGTGGCGGGAGGCTGGTAGACCAGCACCCTCCACTGTAGTTTGACTTGGAAGTAGGTGGTACGGCTTGACGGCAGCTGCTCCTGCCTCATGGTTGGGTGCGGGCTCGTTTTGTTAGTGAGGCTACAGGTTCCTGAATCGAACTGCTTACATCCATCCTTAGGTTAAGTTCGTAAACCTGTTGGAACCTTGATTTCCTTATCTGTAAGTAGTTTTTTTTTTTTAAAGATTTATTTATTTATGCATACAAGCACTTGGGGTACAGGCCAGAGGTGTGTGTGGGTGGGGGGTGAGAGGATTCACCACAGAGAGCAGGGAGCAGAACAGGCAGATCAAGGGAAGTACACTGCTGAGGGGAGCAGCGGGCACAGCCGGAGAGGTCTGCCGTGCCATGTGGGTCCCCTCCCTGGCTGGCAGCAGGGATCGAACTCATGCTGCAGTGGCTGCAGTTTGCTTCATAGTGCGTTGCTTAACCCACTGCGCCACCAGGGAGGCCCCGTAAGTAGTTTCTTAATACTACCCACCTTCTAGGTTGGGGGCGGGGGGCTGGGTTGGCACAGCTGCCCACAAAAATGCTTTGGGAGAGTGCTTGGGCCATCCTCAACTCATGGATGATGGTTGCTGCCGCCGCCACCACCAGCAGCCCTGAGCGATCTGTGTGTACTTGAAAATCCAAGCTGGACTGACATTTTGACCAGGTGACTCAGGAGTGTACTTTTGAATTGAAATTTCTGTGTGTAAAATTTCCATGGATGGTCAAGGACTGACTGTTTCAGAAACCTCTTTCGTCCCTGAGGGGTGGTCGGGGTGTGATTGGTGAAGTATTCCCGTGTGCCTCTGGGCAAGGCTTCTGGCCCTCCTGTCCCCCTTGGGGAGGAGGGAATGCCCAGCCCAGCTGCTAACCAGTGCAGCGGCAGAGACTGCTTTCGCACGTAGCTCACCTTGTCAGTTTGTGAGCCGCTGTGTCCCGTCGGGTAACGCAGCGCTGTTGGGCACAGACGCCCTCTGACCAGCCTGTTCCTGGCAGCCACGTCGCTTTGTATAATTGTCATTTGTTAAGCCCGTGAGCTTCTGGTTGGCTCTCTGGATTACTGGTCTTTGTGTGGGAATCAGAGCTACTGGGAAGGCACTTTCTCCGTCATAGTGGCCTCATTGAATCCAGCAAGACATGGGATGCGGTGGCCAAAAGCTGGCTTCCCAAACCGGAGCTGCCTGCAAGGGTCTCCGGACGTCCCCAGGCCAGTGACCACTCCTTGCCATGCAAAAACACAATCCATTGTGCATGTTTTATCGAGGAGCCTTATGATTTCTTTTTTAAAATGCAACACCCAAACTGTGAAGCTCCTGCCCAGTACACACCCTTCCCTGTGATTGTCACTTTTACCTGGCCAGGGACATTCAGCAACCTTTCATTATGGAAATAAGGTGAAGGATTTGTATGTGCCAGTTAGATAAGATAATACTGGAACATTTAAAAATAGATGAGCAAATACTGACAACCAGAAGATAAAGGGGCAGGGTTGTCATCCAGCCCTGGGCATCTGTGTGTCAGCTCACGGGTGTCTACTACTCTCTGTAAAGCACGCTTGCCTCGGGATCATTTGTGGCATTGAATCACTTAAAGAAAGTAGAGGCCTTGGAAAGAGGGCAAGTTCAGATCAGAACTGCAGCAACCTGTCACCATCTTACCCTGTTTATTTCACACAGTATGTGTGTACTGTGTTTTTTTTTTTTTTTAATGATTTTTAAAAACATTTATTTATTTATGCATACAAGCACTGGGGTACAGACCAGAGGTGTGGGGGGTGAGAGGTTTCACCATAGACAGAGCGAGGAGCAGAACAGGCAGATCAACAGAAGTACACTGCTGAGGGGAGCAGCGGGCACAGCAGGAGAGGTCTGTTGCGCCATGTGGGTCCCCTCCCTGGCCGGCAGCAGGGATCGAACTCATGTTGCAGTGGCTGCGGTTTGCTTCATAGTGCGTTGCTTAACCCACTGCGCCACCAGGGAGGCCCTGTACTGTGTTTTGAACTTATAAAATAACTGACTTTTTGTTTCTGTCAATGTAGTGAGTGGTGAAATTTACGTTCCTTCACATCTGCTAGCTTTGAGTCAGTTTGCCTTTTAAACTATAAACAGAGAAGCACGAAAAAGGCAATTTAATATTTATCTTCTTTGTACTTTGTGCAATCTGAACTGGAGAATCATGGGGAGGATACGAACAACTGTTCCTCAAAAATCGGAAACAAAAGGAATGTTTCCACACTCCAGACAACTTTATCACATCGTGATATGGTCCTGTTTCATAGCAGGTGACAAATAAAACCTTTTGAATTTGATTATTGTATTTCTATAATAAAGTCATTAGCCATTCAATCATCGTGAAGAATGTATGTGTCCATACGGCATATGTGTGTGTGGAAGAGTGCCCTACCATGTCTTGAATTCCCATGGGCGTAGTTTGACTCTTTGAAATGGTGTAACCTGCATGCTGTTAGAGATACATGAAACCCAGAGCTTTTTTCTGTGTATTTTGTGAGTACTTAACATGTTTTAAAGCTTTTCTGTGTCCATATGCTTTCTCAGCCTGCCTAGGTGGCATTGTGAGGTTTCAGATAGGGGAGAAGAGTTATTAACCTTTGATTGCTAAAGGCCCCCAAAGGACAGATTAGTGAAGCTAATTTGGGAGAGGCCCAAGATTTAGTTGGATAAAAGCAATGACTTTAAAGATGGCCATTCTTTGGAACTGCTGACTTGGAGTCTGAGGGGGTGTGTGTGTGCATGTGTGTGCATTTGTTTTTTGTCCTTTATAAGAACTGACCAGTGCAGAGTTTGACAATATTTATAAGTAGATGGAGTTTGGATATTTTGGTGCCTATGTTATTTTTGATTATTTCTTTTGTGCTAGCTCTGGACTGCCTTTGGCGTTTGGGAAGCTCTAGGGAGTCCAAACTAGAACTAATTTCAACCCAGACACCTGCTAGCTCTACCAGCCTTGAGATCTGCAGAAACATCCATGATGGTATGGGTAAGGTGGGGCCTAAAAAAGGACTTCAGCAAATAGTGCCGGAGAAAGATTCCTGCAGAGCCAAGCCAAGGTGAAATTCAATGACCCGGCCTCCTAGCCATTCTCACCCCTACTAGCTTCACCCCGCTAGCTTTCTCCTACAGATCTTTCTGGTGTGGGCACATTTGGGGGTGGTTATGGGTTTCCTCAGGTGTCACAATGAGAGGAGATTGTGGATTCTACCCCATCTTCTCCACTCAGGTGAAACATTTCCAATTGCCTGAAACAGTTTTTCCCCTCCTTTCGCACCTGTCCCCCAAGTCCAGGGACCCTCAGTGAAGGGAGGCGGTGTTCAGATTGCTGGGTACATTTCTAGAAGAGTTGCAGGAACTTAAAATGATCCTTTAGCTTCAGTATCTGACTATTGCATCAGTAATGTACTAAACATGGTTTTCATCTTTATAGCCTTTAGAGCACATTTGTAAAATAACAGAAGACAATTGTAGGGGCGGAGATTTCCGGATCTGATAATGGGTCTCTGTGATGGTCAGGGAGGCGAGTACCAGCTCTTGATGCCAGTCAGCCAGCTGGGGCTGCCCCACCTGATGTGCAGGGACCCTCCGGGCAGTGCTGCTGGATTAGGCATGTGGGCTGCTCCTGGATTAGGCATGTGGGCAGTGTCTTGAGAGAAACTCCAGTCTGGACTAGGGGTGTGGGGTGTTGATTCTCTTTTCTACACTTCCTGCTTTTGGAGGGGCGGCTGGGGGGGAAACCATTAGAGAGCACGGTGGGACTTTTAGGCCACTGCAAACAGTTGTGAGGGAATCTGAGTGTCTAGCCTGACTTCTCTTTTAAAGGTCTTTCACTTCTGAATTGTCTGTTCTGGGAAATGAACACTGATGTCTGTAGAAAAAAATTCTTTGCAATCAGTTTTATTCTTTTTTTTCCCTCTTTCATATACTTGGCTAGCTCCTCAGACCATTTTTCTCATACTTTTAAAATTTAAAAATTTCCCCACTGTCTTTAGACTATAGATTACAGAATTTCAGGACAAAGGGGCCTTTGGGATTCGCTCTAAGCACAATGTGCTTCAAGCATAATGTGGTGGTGTGATGGCCTGGTCATTTGTCGAAACAACTTTACTCTATTTTTCATGACCTCCCAACTTCTCCTGAGACTTTCTTCGACAGCGAGGAACATTATTGATGTCAAGTAACTGCCCCTGACATCTGGGCATGGTGCTCAGCCTACCTCACCCTCCTCCCCATTTAACTCCTGTGTGACTTGGAAAACATGGTGTTACCTCCAGTCAGCAGATGAAGAGAGCAACAGGTTTATGCCCAGGAACTCAACAGGGGAGCAGTGTAGACCAGATGACTCCTTTGTGGCTTGGGTGCTGTCTATAAGGTGCCTTCTAGAATGTTCCCTGGGAAAGCCCCAGCATTATTCTGGCTCTTCTCATAGGCACCTTGGCAGGAATCAGTTTGCATTTTCTTCTACCATGTTGAAAGGCACAGAAGCACGGACCTTAAGGTCTAGGGGCTTGGTGGGATGGGTAGAGATGGTGTGGTAAGGAGGACACAGTTTCTCCATATCCCAGTAGAGATGGGCCGGGGACTTTGAAGGGCTGCTCTGAACAAGGGGTGTGGGCAATGAGTAGGAGACAGCATGAGAGTGTGTGGACCTATGTGTGTGTGTGTTTGTGGTGTGTGTGCACGCACATGCATCTATGTGCATGTTTTAATACCTTCCTCCCCCGCAGTGCTTATCTTTGTTGGCCTTCAGCTCTTAGGCCAATTTACGCAATTGTTTGTTATTTGTCTTCCTCCAGAGGTTCTGCGCCCTGAATAACATGGACCAGCCTGTGTGTTGTGGCCTGTGTTGTTGCATGACTCAGAGGCAGAGCAGCAAGGGGTAGCAGGGGGAGGAGGGTACGTGTGTGATGTGGTGGGAAGCAGAAATGGGGGGGTGCACCAAGGCACCCCCAGGGAATTAGCTCTGTGTCATAGGGCAAAGGCGCTAGACCTGCCTTCTAGACCCTGGAAAACTTTGTGTCAGGTAGAAAAGAAACTGAAAAGTATTAACACCNAAGGATTAACCCCCCCCCCCCCCCCCCCCCAATTTATAAAGTAAAGGTGTCCTTTGGTGCCAGTGAGTGGAGGGGTCCCTTCCCCTCATCCAAGGCCAGTTCCTTCTGCCCAGTAGGCCCTTGTCCCAGCGTGCCCCAGGAGAGCCAAGGGCAGGCCCCTCCCCTCTGAGAAGGAGGCTGCAGCTCCCAAGGGCTGGAGCCGCGGGAGGCCTGAGGTGAGGAGTGACTGCAGGTTGGGGGTATCCTCCTGCTGCACCACTCCACCACCCAGGTCTTGGCTTTGTTTTATTGACCTTCTCTTTCTACCTCCGTCTACCTCTGTGGTAGAGTGCCTGGTTCAGAGTGCTTCCTTTGGACCAAGAGAAGCACCATCGGACAGCAAAAAGCAAAGAGTTAAGTGTGGCTTTTGTTGCAGATGAAATTTGCGTCAGTTCACAACCAGACAGGTGCCTGCCCACCAGGGCAGGGACTGCATGTTTTGGAGCTCGGTATCAGGGAAGTCTGGCAGCTTAACCTCTTCACCGTCGTGATAGCAAGCGAAGCATCTGCAGAGGTTTTCCTTGGTGCCCCGCACAGTGCTGTCTCCTGACACCCTTGCAGTGGGCATCATTATGTCATTTCCATTTCATGGATGACAAACGGGAAGCTCAGCGTAGTTAGGTAACTTGCCCAACACACAGCTGGGAGAGCAAACAGAACTTGGACTCAGGTTCTCTGACTCCAGTGTCGATGTCAACCTAGTAAGGGCTTGCCTTCGAAAGCCCAGCAACATGCTTCTTGCCAACTGCACCGACGCTCGGCCCTGGCTTGAACAGAGAAAGGGCTGTGTTGGGCAGGGTGGAAGAACATGAGAAGTGAAACCTTGTGTGTAAAACTGTGTCCATTCGGTGCCGTATAGAGCAGTGGGTGCTCAAAAAACCAAGCCCTGGAGAGGGAGGCTGAGCTGTGCAGACACAGGCTTGAGAAGGCAGTGGGGTTGGGTGTGCAGGTCACTGTGCTGTGTCGTCTTATTACCGGTGCCAGCCGTGTCTCTATGTCCTCCACCCCCAGCCCCAGTATCTTCCTTTCCTGCCTTGGGCTACTGTGGACCGCCTCTCCCAACCCCTCAGGACCCAACCTCACTCTGAGCTCCCGAAGAACCTTACCTGGCATTTGTGGTTCCCCACACGATGGGAGATTTGAATCTGGACCCTGGGTCAAGAGTGGGAGCTGTTGGGGCAGGGTGGCCAATGATGACTGTGCTTTCATAAATAAAGATTATCAAGGCCAAATCTGCTACTTTATATCCATGGTGGCTTTTGTGCTACAAAAGGGCAGAGTTGGGTAGTTGCAACAGAGACCACCTGACCTGAAAAGTCTAAAATATCGACTCTTACCCTTCAAGAAACATCCCACCAATCCCTGCTGTTTAGGAGCCAGGTGATGTTAAATCCCAGATCCCCTCAGATCCACCTCTCTACCTTCTGCTGTATGGGATGGGGCTTGTGTGGCAGGGAGGGTACAGTGGAGGGAGGATGTTACAGGCCGTATTAAGACAAATACATAAAACTTTTAATGGAAAGGAATTTTAATACAACTAGGGTACAATAAAGAAAGAATAGAGAATATAGTTACTAAGTTAAGTATTTAAAGTTATTTATTTTTTTGAGGGTAAAAGTTTAGCCAAATAGGATTGGCCTAAAGCAAGGCTTAAAAACTTGCTACATATTTAAAGGATTTTTTTGTAGAGACTTATAGAAAAGGGTTAGAAAGAGTTAGATAAATTTGGGAGGAAAAGAGTAAAATTAAAATTAAGATGAAAACTGCCATTGTGAACTTATTTACGGGTTTTTTACTTATATTTGTTTTAACTAGTTTAAGACTAAAAAATAAGCACAGTTTTTTTATATGTCCCTCTGCTCCACATGTTTTTTTTTTAGCTTTTTTTGCAGAAAATTTTTTTAGCTCCACCCACTTAGGGTGGAACCAGGATTTTGGAACTTCCCCTTTTCCTGGGATGACCCTGTTAAAAGGAGAGCACAGGCCTTCAGTCATGCTTCTTTATACACAGAGATCTCAAAGATTCTATGTTGAAATGAGCCTTGGGTGTTCCCCTCCTCCCAATCTTTGACTTACTAGTTGTTCTCTTTACTTCTCACTACCAAGTCATTGCCATGTCTAGTTGGTTCTCCGGGATATATCCAGAAGCTGCCCCCGTTTCTACGTCTCCCAGGGTACCCGTTCCCCACCCAGCTCTGTGGTTCAGCTCATGACAGATCTCTGGCCCCGTGGGTCCTGGCCGCCTCCAGTCCGATGCTCTTCATCCAGCTGTACGCTCCTCTCTTTGCCCTCATCCCTGTTTCCTTCACATCTCAGGCATCACAGTCAGCTGCGACCTAGCTTATTTAGTTCTTTACCTACTTCTTGTCTCCTTCCCCTCTAGAACCCAAGCCTCAAGAGAACATTGTTTTGTCCTCAACAACGCCCCCCTGCAAATGCCCCCCACTTGTGGGTACCATGTGGACGAGGGAGTGGACATGAGTGGGTGGTGCTGGGAATAGCCTGAGAAATCCCCTCAGCTGCTTGGCCCTTATCCCTCAGTGGCGGAAGGAAAGCTCTGGAACCCCTGCCAGCTACACCCTGTGGACCCAGGTTGACTGTGGGGGGCACATGTTACCTTGGGGCCTGGGACACACCAGCCCCCACAGACACCTCATAAAACACAGACTTGTCATCTACGCCTACTTTTCACAAAATGTAACTTTACCCCAGGGAGTTTACTGTCTTCTGTTTGGTTCTGCACCCGTTTCACTGGGATGACCCTTTGCGTTTTGAGAGCGGTGGGGGGTGAGGGAAGAGTCCCGAGCTGCAGGGAAAGTGTTATCTGCACAAGTTCGATTTAAGACTTAATTGAGCTGTTATGCCTCTCTCTCGCTCTCTTCCTCTTAAACCTTCTTTATAAATCTTGTCTTTTTTCCTCTTGGTGTTCAAGTTGTCAATTATTCTCCAGGTGCTTTTTAATTAAAACAACAGCCACAAAACTTGACCTTGTCCATGTGTTTTCACTCATCTTCTCCCTTCTACTTTCCCCAAACTATATGTGTGCATACAGGTGTATATTGATATGTGCACATGTTTATGTGTATGTACATACAAATTATGATGAAAGTATATCTGGAAATGAAGATCCTTTTTCTCTTAGTTTGAATCCCTTAGCACTTAATGGTGCCATGGTCCTGACAGTTATTATATGGAAAAAATCTGTAGTCTCTTGAATAAGTTGCGGATTTTCTGGAAGCGCTCCCTCTCAAACTTATTACCATCTCTAATTACCTGGCATCCTTCTGTCCCCTGTTAGGGGCATTTAATGGAATTTTTCCTGGCCCAGGAAACTTCAGCATTCTCTCCTGCATATTTCCATTTTAAAAGTTTCAAGTGGACCTTTTTACTATTCCGAACTGTCACATGAAACCACAGTGAAGACTTGCAAACAAAATACAGAGCCAGCCCTTGCTGCCGTGCTCAGTGCTCCCCACGGCAAGGACATGGGCACACTGGAGAGATTAACAGTGTCCCCTGGGTGTGTCTTGGCAGTGCCCTTTTTTTCCCCCCCTCCAATTAATCAATCAATCAATTAATTAATTTTTACATTTTAAAAGGACAGGTTTAATAGGAAAAGGAGAAAGAGACACCTGCGTAGTCACAGGCAGTCAGGGGAGCTTTCCTATTTTATGTTAGTTTACTTCGGAATTTTGAAGCATGTGAGCCCTGAAATAGTTGGGCGAGTGTAGAAACTTGCCCCACGCCCCTCTCTCTCCCGCTGCAGAATCGACCCACTATCCAGAGCTGGGCCAGTGTCTGCAGAGACTGGGTCTCGGGAACATTCTGGCCACGTTGGGGATCAAGGTTGACTGGGGAGGAGGCAGGTGGCTGTGCCGAGACCTGGGCCAAAGCAAACTCCTTGCAGCTCGATGGTCGTGAGCCAGGGAGGAGCCACCGGAGAGGGTGCTGGGGGAGGGGTTCCTGGGAGGCAGATGTGGAGCTGGTGGAAATGAAGGTCCCATCTGAGAATGCAGAAGAGCTCTTGCAAATTTGCTAAGCCCAGTCTGCAGCTGTAACTTGACTCCCTGAGCTCCAGAGCACTGCTTGGTGTCCCTCCCACTGCCACTGTGTTGTTTTTTGTTTTTGTTTTTTAAATGGAGGGATTTGGGGGAAAATCCGGCTAGATTGGCTAGATTTAAGGAAAGACAGCGTAAGCACCGCTTTGTTCCCTTTCTTCCCTGAGAAAAGTGACACCACCACGGACTGAGCCTCTTCCCATCCTCCCCTTTCCAGACCGCCATCGTGCTGCCTCTGGGCTTGTACCAAGGGGGCATCCCTTCACTGATGAGGAAACTGACTTTCTTGGGGACGGTGATTTGCCCAGGGCTACCCAGTACACATCTGTTTGGCTCCAGAATATTCCTTTTCTTATTATTACTCTCCCACCTGCCGCTTGCACTGGGATCAGTTACCTTGTAAATGCTCCCCCCACACTCTCCTACACGCCCTCCCTTCCAAATTCTCCACAACCCTGCAGTTTTTTTTCCATTGAGTCTAAAGAGTTAAGTGTTGTCATGACCAAGATACCCAGGTCAGGATTCAGAAACCACATTCTTGGCTTAATTTTTTTCTTTCCCTAAAAGTGTCAGTTGTCCCTCATTTCTCTGTCATATTTTTATTCCCTGTAAGACTAAACGGCCCCACCCTGAAAGGCAGCTTGATGAAAACAAAAGCCACTGGGTTCCCAGGGCTGACTTGAGGCTGCACTGCTGGGCTGTGGGCCTGTTGGCCAGGTAGCTGGGTGGGGCCTGGAGCCACATGGACTTGTGGGACTGGGCTGGACTTGCCTGGTTTGGTCACTTGGGGTTACAGGCTGCCCCTCCCCTTCCTTGCCCCTCCGACTCAGATGTTGGCTTTTTCCTAAAAAGCATGTCTGCTGCAATTTTCCAAAGCACAGGATAAAGGGTCCAGGGCAGACCATTTGGTGTCCCGCCTGCATTTTTTGGAAAGTCTTGTCGGGGCCCTGAACTATTCTGGGCTTGAAAATGTGCGCACATAAGGAAAGGCCACATAAGCACGTTGAATTTTCCAAACTTGAAATCGTTCCTGGCTTTGAACATCTGAATGATTAAACTGAGAACGCGGGTGTTTAGCTGGGGCAGGTCAGCCTGACTGGGGCTTCTCCATGTTGGGGGGCTGAGCCTTTAGCCTGGTTGGGTGAGTGGGGGCATCTGAGGCTCCAGCCCTGACCTTGGCCATGAGCAATGCCCTGTTCATTTTGCACCAGAAGGAGTGGACCCAGCACACTGCTGGCTGATAGTAAGGAATTGTAATGGGTTCTGTGAATAGGTTGTAACTATTTGGTGACCTCATGACTGAAATGCAAATTTTTAAAGGTTTTAAAGATTTTTAGAAATCACTGATTTTTAGTTATTCTTCTAAGGGCTTTTCTTGAACTTTCCCCTGTTACAATAGTGAAACAATTTTCTTGTTTGCTTTCAAAATCTTCCTGTCCTACAATAGTTCTGAAAATAAGAGAGTCTGTTGGCTGGAAGCAGGGGGTGGGTGTGGATTTATGTAATTTGACTTCTTTTCTCTCCAAATCAGTAAATATTTACATATGACCTTATCCAGCAGCTTGGGTACATTTGGTCACTTGAAAGCGAGTGTTGGGAGCAGGGACTGCCTGCGGCCTGCTGCCAGGTCCACTGGGCCTCAAAGCAAGGACCTATTATTACTAGTATTATTTTTACAAACTGCTCTCCAAAAGCCTCCAACCAAAAATGGGTCTTAGAGCCAATCTCCCTCTTTCCACGGAACCAGGTTTAAGAAATTTGCATGCTAAAGTTTGGCTTCTCAAGGTCCTACTCCTTTTGGTCTGGAGCAGATTTCAGGGAAACTCAGGAATCCAAAAAATAAATATTGGATTTTTGGCTGAGGTTTACCACCGCTGCCTGAGTTCTTTGTTTCTTGGGGAAGGTAATTACAGAATTCCATTTAAGCTTAAATGTCATTCTTTTGTGAGCAAGGAGGAAAAAACAAGTAGATTACTTTTCTGTTTTTGTAAGGTGGTACCAGTGTCATGGTTTAAAAACATACTCTCTGATTTTTATAGCAGACAATTTTGAGGGTGGCTCAGCCCCCTTTCAATGCCTGAAATCTGACACATTCAAAACTCATTTTCAGAAGTGAATAGAACTGTTCGTCAAAGTTGACACTGGAAAATAATAAAAGAATCTGAAGTTTGAGGGCGTTAAGAAATGAAAATGACAATATTGTTAGTATTACCCAGTAATAACACGTTCACTTCATCTGTCAAGCTTATTAAGAGCAAGACTGAAAGTTACACTGTGGACTTTCTCTTATCAGAATACCACAATATAGTCGTTAAGGCCAGCAGTCAATAAATGCGATAGTAACTGTACATTACTGATTACTGATTGCTTAATGTTTTGGTATTAATCACTTTTGTATTTTAATTTTCTTTGCAGAGTATTGGGAAAGGGTCGTTATGGTGCATAGACCCAGAGTATAGACAAAATCTTATTCAGGCTTTGAAAAAGACACCTTACCACCCATACTCACACGTGTTCAACACACCGCCCGCCTCTCCTCAGGCATATCAAAGGTAAGTCATCAAAACTTTTTTTGTCTGCTGAAGTTGCATTATTTGGCAGAGACAGGGCTGAAACAGACTTAATTGGCTGTGATGTTTAAAAATAACCGCAGATAAATGAGAAAGACATTAAGTACCATTGGAGGCATATTGCCAGAAGTTTCTACACACCTTACCGCTTTTGCTGCTGCTTCCGAGGAATGCGTTTCCAGAAGGCTTCTGGGGGTGGGGGTGAAATAATGTCCTCCTGGGTAGGAACATTTACAGAACAAAGTTGACAGCTTGAAAATCTCAGCCCATCACGGAATGTTGGGGTGAGAGCGCAGGAATGCACCCAGACAGCAATGTCGTCTTCCCTCGGTCTGACCGAGCGTCTGCAGGTACTCACTGAGGAGCTGGCTCTGTTGTCGTTCCCTGTCTCCATGTAGACGGTGCCCCCGAGTGATCATTTTGTTGTGGTTACGTGGTGTTTGCCTCTTCGAGGAGGACAGCAGAGAACAATGGAGACTTTCATTCCCCCTCATGCCTGTTTGTTTTGAGACAGGGAGGTGGTGGGTGCCATTTTTACACATTTGTAAGTGGGCAGGACCATATGTATAGTCATATTTTTTAAAAAGTATATTCATGTTAGATTCCAAAAACTAGCCAACATAACACACAACCAGATTGCAAAATTGCCTTTAATCTTATGGTGTGCTTGGGTTTGAGATGTTTGCCTCAATCCTACATACACACACATTTTTGATGTGCACGTTTCTGGTGTAACCATCCAGGTGTGAGGGATCATCCTCGGACAAGTGTATGTCAGTGAGGAATGGCATGCATTCATAGATTGCAGTAGTTTTACAGTCACTTCTTTGCAGATTCTTTCCCTAGTCTGGCATTTGTTCTGCAAAAGAGGCACAAAGTGATCTTAAACAGCGTTAATGAAGTTCTTGTGCATCTCAGCTAAGAAGCATTCCATCATAGCCCCCGGACAATCAGTCTTCAGCAAGAGACAGGGAGGAACAGCTGGGCTCTGTGAGAAGACTGCTGTATGTCTGCCTTTGCTAGGCGATTAGCGTGATGGTAGCCATAGCAACTGGAGCGTCTCCATAGTAACGCGTAGCCCAGACAGGTGCAGTTGCATCACAAGGCTGTTTGTTGCCTGGCAAAAGGACAGGCCATTAGTACTTAGATATACGCTGTTGCCTTAGAAACAAATAGCCCTACATAGCAACTACAGTTGGTTTGAAAGATTTGGGGGGGGGAGGTTGTAGCAGCTTTTGTCTGTGTTCATAAAAATCACTGGAAGCATACTTTATTGAAAATGACAACTTGAGGTCATGTAGCTGTAGGAGATAAAATGGATTTTCCAAAGCAGTTCAGCCTACACTGTAGAAATGTCCAGAAGGACAGAGCCATATGCTTGGTTTTCTCCTTGTGGCTGTAACTACTCCTGAAATGGAAGAGCACTAGGATTGGAGTGGAGAATTCCTGATACACCAAGTTGGGGGGTGGGGGAGGTGAAATGACACAAATTATTGGAATAGTTCCCAGATTCTCATGTTCCTTTGTTGTTCTCCTCCCCCATCCTCTAAACCCCACCACACACCCTTCGTTTTCCTCCCCAGTTTGTGCCTCGGAAGTATTTCATATCCTTTTGTTTCTAGAAGTTAAGAATGTAAGTGTGTTAGTCACTGGGTCACATCATTGGTTCATTTAGACTAGTATTTTGTTGCCAAATGTGACCCCAAGGGAAACACAGTAATTATTTAATAATTTGAAGGATTATAGCAGAGCCCTGGGGATCGCAGGAGGCACATATACTCAGGCAGAGGCTTTCTGAGCTGGCCTAAGCTTAATGACTTCATTTGATTTTTTAATATAGGCATAAAAATGCAGCCGAACCAGCGCCTTTATAAGGAAGATAATTTCCAAAGGAATACTTTAGACTGCTCCAGCTCCTTTTCTCCCAGGTGACTTAAAGGGGGAAAAGACGTTTCCCAATCTACCCAGCAGGGCTTGGGTTTCACCTCCATAAAGGTCACTGGCTGTGAAGGAGATGACAGATTCTAACCTGTCTCCTTGGTGTCTTTACTGTGAGCACAAGTCACTCTCCCTTTCCTGGGCTGGGGACTGTACCCCCTTCATCGAACGCTTAGCCTTGGCCCCAGGGTCCTTGGCGTGTGGATGGCACTAGGGCTGGGGACTGGAAGGTTGTACAGTGTGTGCGCCACGCAGTGCGGTGGGTGTCAGTTCCCTTCTCAGCCATCAGCCACTTGTTGACATGACTTAGGGAGGACTGGAAGCTGGGCAAAGCGAGTCATAAACAGGCACCCCCAAAGAGCCCAGACGGGATCTGGCTGGGTTCGCTGAGATGCAGGCAGTCAGCTGTCAGCTCCTTCCAGAGCTACTGGGAGGGCACCTGGGAAGGGTGTGGCTTTCATGGAGCTGAGCGTGCTGACGGTCGTGGCTTGACGTGATGGGCAGTTATCGCCAGCACTTGCAGGTGTGCTTGGCAGGTAGGTAGCGCTTGGATCCAGCGGCAAGTGACTGACAGCTGCCAGGAGAACCAAGTCTCTGAGAATACTGTCCTCAGACCACTCCCATCCAGACAGAGGCCTGGGCTGTGGTTTGTGCACCCTGCGGGTGTTTGCTACGATGCAGCTCTCTACCTGCTTCTTCTGTCCCCACATTTGTGGAGTTTTTTCACTGAAAGGTAGTTGGGTGGCCTCAGCCCTTGATTAGTTTGCTAGGGCGGCTGCCACAAAGCAACAGTGAGGTGACTTAATGGAATTTATTCCCAGTTCTGGAGGCTAGAAGCTCAAGATGAGGTCTCCGCAGGTTTGCTTCCTTCTGAGGACTGTGAGGAAGATGCTGCCCCAGGACTCCCCTGCCCTGGAGGGCCTCTTTGGTGTTCCAAGGCACATAGAAACATCACACCAGTCTCAGCCTCCGTCTCCGTGTGGCGTGTGGCTTCCCCACTTTTGTTAAGACGCCGGTCAGATTGGATTCGGGGCCACCTTGCTCCAATATGACCTCGACTCAGCTGATTACGTCTTCAATGGCTATTCCCAAATAATATTGGCGCCATATCCTGTCACTATGGGGGGGGGGGGCAGCTTTCAACCCAAGATGGCCCTTTTCCTGAGAACGGCATTTTTGCTGGATTAAAAATATGGGAAAACAGAAAGTAAGGATGTGTTGGAAAAGCAAAGTGATGGGATGTGTCAAAGGGATACAGGTGCCAACCTTGAAATGCTCATTGTGAAACTGACTAAAGCTGGGATACTTGGAGGACCAAAATAACTTAGTACTGAGTTATAACTCCAAATAAAATAGAAATCTCTGAGTCCACACTGGTAGAAATAAATGATTGAATAACTAAATAAATGGGAGAAGTGATAAATACCCAGTGCAGAAGAATTCCAAATCATTTATGTAGATAATGCCTCCTAAGGGCAGTTAATTAGAGCTTCCCTCTTCATCCCTGAGTGGCGACACTTAAGGATTTTCTTCCAAAGGGTGGACGTTGGAAAGCACTTCCTCAAGCAGGTGATCCAAGTCACGTCATCTTGGTGTGAAGCTGATAGCATGTACCTTGGATAGGATGTCATGAAATGGACACTTCACCCCTGTGGTCTTCTTCCCCCAACACCATAACACTGGCCCAGCCATGGGGAAAACATCAGGCAGTGGTTTGGTTCCCCGAGGGGGACATTCTCCAAAGCCCTGAGCAGCCTCCCCAAAGTCGCCAAGGTCATCGAAAGCCAGGAAAGTCTGAGGACCTGTCACAGCAGAGGAAGCCGAGGAGACATGCTGGCCGATGGGGTGATGTGATACGCTGGGTGCGTTCCTGGAACAGAGGAAGGACATGAGGGGAAAGCCAGTGAAATGTGAATCAGGGTTCAGGACAGCTGATAGCAGCGTATCTGTGTTGAAATCTTGGTTGTGACGAAGCTCCGTAGTACGGTCAGACGTTGACATTAGGGAACCCAAGTGAAGGGTAGAGGGGAAGTCTCTGTACTGTCTTTGCAACTTTTCTGCGAATGAAAAAGCAGCCTCCGACACACAAGTTTCATTGAGTTGATCCATCATAAATAGCCCAGTCACTTTGAAAAGGAAAATCGCCGTGTGGAAGAGCAATTGCCTCCTCAGGCAGGTGTCTGTTTTCCTTACCATCCATGGGAAGAGCTGATGGCCAGGAGGTCTTGCCGCTTCCTGTTCTCTCTATCTGTGGAGTCCCACGAGGGGCAGTCCTCTAATGAGGATATTGTTCTTGGAACTTTCTTTTGTGAAATGGCTCTCAGCTGGAGCTGACCAAGCTGGTGAGCTTCCTTTAGGATGCTAACCCTTTGCCCTGTCACCTGCGGACTCTAGGGCTGGAAAGAGGGCAGGTGATGTGTTTAGGTTTCTTGCCCATACCCCTTCCGAAAGGTCCTGTTACCTGGTTGTGTGGATAAGCGCCTCCGTCAGTCCTTCCCTCCTGGTCAGTCCTTCCCTCCTGAATGATCTTCTCATCAAAGGGATACACTGTGTAATGCTTTTAATATGGATATTGCCAGAATGCCTTCTGATGTCACACTTCGATCCAGTCTATACTCCACCAACTTTCTAGGGTGTTTGTATTTTCTAAACTCTCTCCAAGTGGTGGTTAAATGAAATAGTCTCCTAATGGGCAACCTTGTGATTTTGTTACTTGATAGTGGGGACATTTAACTGCTCTGATTCTTTCAAATGCCCTGTAAACAGCCAGTGCCCAGAAACCTGACGTGTGGCCACAGATCATTTTCAAAAGTTCCACATGTGGATGTTTTCGTATAGGTGCCTCTGGTTTATAGAGAACACATTTTTGTAAACTTTCATACTAGAGACAGGTTTTACAGTGAATCAGTTTGTTTTATAAAGCGTTTGCTGGATTATCAGTTTGCAGAGAAGGAAGATTTAATAATATATGCTAATTTGAGAGCCAGGGGCAATGTCATTTTGCACTTCCTTGGTAGATGAAGAGAAAGCCCAGCTCTTTACAGCCTCTGGTTGCTGTGAGGGATTGGCCACAGCTGGATCTGCAGGTGACCAGGACGCTTCTGTCCCCAATACACCTGCCACTTATTATTAAAATACTTCACCCTGAAAACAATGACAGTGTATTTTATATTTTGTGTGTAAAGTTTTATCACCAAATGTACAAAAAGTTAGAAAAAATCCTCAAGGCTTGTATTTGATTATCTAGGTCTAAAGATAGATTTTGGGGGATGATTTCATGTAAAATTTGCAGTCAGAGCATTTCAAGAAAGTTTCTGTTGTGCTTTTTTCTTTTATTTTAATAAAAGAAAATCCGGGGCACTTACCATTTAGCGCTTTAAGTTTTTCTTTGCTTCTCTGGAGCAATTTAATGAGCTGCAAAAAATATGTTAATGGTCTCTCCAAAGATTTTGGCCTTTCAGATATTAAGGGTCTTAATGAAAATGGCTGATTTTAGTGCTGACTCAGCAAAAGGCTTTATTATTTTTTTTTTTTTTCCTTCTTCTCCTGCCCTAGCTTTGAGCTTATTCTTAGTAATTTTTCTAAATGTCTGCACAGAAGAGCGATACCATGAAGGATGTAGAATTTGTACAGAGTGGCCAGTGTATATTGGAATTAAGGAAATTATCAGTGATTCCTTATCAGGTAAGGAAGCTTTGTGAAGGCTTGGACTGGCAATTCAGATGTGGGATTGTATCCGGAAGGAGCAGGGAAGGTAGTGAGTTGTTTGGGAAGCTTATCCTTTTAGACAATTAGAAGATTAGAAAATCCTCAGCATGTTAAGCTTATTAACATAACCATGTTAATTCCTCCACTGAAATGCTGAATTTGCACACAACAAGGAACAGCTTTTTCATGGCTTGGATAGCATCCAGTCATTTTTTAACTTATAAGACATCTTTCATTCCAGTTATTCCAAGCAGTGTGCCTTTAACCGTTGGCAGAAGAACTGCAAAGCCACAATAAAATCCGTTTTAACTTGCATTGAAGGAGTTTAATTGTTAGATGGTTATGTCATTGCAAGTTTTAATTCAGTCACGTTTATAAGAGAATGTGAGAACTTAGATTAGTTGCTTCATTATTACGCTCCTTATATTTACTTGTAAGGAACATATTTGATGGAAACCACAAATTGTTTTTTAAATGCTCCTCATACTCAGTACACTTATTTGTGTAAGTTTAATTGCAAAGGGTGAGGTATTTTGTGGTTTGTTTTTTTTTAAAAAAAGAGTTATTTATTTTTGCATACAAGAACTAGGTTACAGGCCAGAAGTGGGAGGGGCAGCCGTGAGAGGATTCACCAGAGACAAAATGGGGAGCAGAACAGACAGATTAATTGAAACACACCGCTGAGGGGAACAGGGGGTGAGACAGGAGAGGTCTACTGAGCCATGTGGGTCCCCTCCCTGGCCGGGGATTGAACTCGTGCTGCACTGGTGGCAGATAACTTCATACTGCTGTGCCTTAACCGCTAGCGCTACCGGGAGACCCCAGGTGTTTTGTACTTTGAAGCAGTATGCTTAAACACAACTTGTGCTTAGAGCAATTTTTTAGGATATTAAATTTTTAAAAAACACTAGGAAGCAACATTGTACTCAGTATATAGAAAATGTGCTGAATTAATGTGGTAAAATTGAGATGGGATTGAGTGAAAAGGCTTTCTAATAAAAGTACTTCCAAATAAATATAAACTTTATTTTGTTAAAAAATCTGAAGGGACAGATCATAGAAAAGGCTTAAAATTGTAGAGTTTTACACTTATTTTAAATTTTTAAAAAGGTCATTTATAGTGTGAACCTTAAAGTCCATTAGTTAGCTGTAATTTTATTTGCATTTCAAATCATATTATCTGTTGACCTCCATTATATTTTCTGAGTTGGTCTCAGAATATTTTTATCTCAGCATTTTGCCTTCAGTGTGCTCGCCATTGTACATTTCACTCTTAACTCAATTCTACATTATTTTGTCTAAATGGAAAACGGTCCCTGTTATCTTTAAACACTTATGCACTAGGCGTATTATGTGAACATCGTACCTAGCATCCAGTTTTCTTTTCACCCTCATTCTGAAGGTTGACTGTCGAAGCAGTGGGCTGATTGTCTCTGTGTTACTGAGATAGCGAGTAGAAATGGCCGAGAGAACCACAGGGAGCTAGTTCTAGCCGCTGAACTCTTGGGGTGCCCTGGTTTATATTCTGATAGCAGCAGTATTAGGATCTCTCTACCAATGAAATTCTGTTGCTCTAACTTTGAAGGTCATGGATAACCAAAGAGGGTCCGTGTCTCTAATTCCCACTCAAAGTTGACGTCTTCATAGCTCCTCAGGAGTCCCGGGTCTTCACTGATTTGCTTCATGTCTGTTTGCTTCTCGAAATAGCAGAGGACCTGGCCCTTCCTGAGCAGAGCATCTCAGGCGCTTCTAGTGGGGAAAATGTCTCCAGAGTGGGGTGACCTGCTTTCTGCCTGTTAACCTCTTACCTTCCTGGAGGGGGAGAAATTGATCCGTGTGTTAAAAATGTGAAAGGACTATCACAAATGCATGAAATCAATGGGATGTACAACGCAACGCATTAGGCAGCATTTTCTTTGTTTTGCAACATTGTAAAATTGGATTTTTTTCATCACAATAAGGAACTGAAAAGCCATCACCACTGCCAAGTCTAAGCCTCCTCATTCTCCAACATTTAAACAGTGTTCACACTACTGAAAGCTACAGATTAAAAAGAGTGGGATTAAGAAGCTGGGGTGTAATATAATGAGATAGGACAGTGGAACACATTCATAAAAGGTTTGAGGAGGATAGAATGGGTTTAGTTTCATTTTCTGTATGTGTGTCATCAACAAATTATGTTGATCAGAGGGTGGTGTAGGTGATCTTAGCTCATGTTAATAAAAGATGAGTATTGAACAAGTGATGTAATGGTTGCTCAGCTGTCCTCACTTTCAGGCGGGAATCTGACCTGGCTGGAAGTTTCCATACAGGTGGGAGGGCCTTTGAGGTGAGAAGGAAAGTAGTCAGGCTGGCTAGGGCCTCCGGTGTTAGTCCTGAACTGAGAGTAAGTAACTCGGAGAAGGACATCTGCGGAGGCCAGCCTGCCAGTGTCTCCTCAGCTCAGAGGATTTGGATCCAGTGGGTAGAAGTTATAGAAAGAAAGATGTGGGCTCAATTCAAGAAAGGTCTCCAACAGGAGGGCATCTGAAACTGCGAGACAGGTAACAGGAGCTGGGCAAGTGTTTGGTTTGGTGGGTGAATGCGCGTGGTGGGTGCATGAGCTCTCCCTGGGGAGTCTGGTCAAGACTAGACACCCCGCTGACTCGATTCTTCGAGGAGATTTAATTATTGCTAACATAGTTACCCTTCCAGCTCTCGAGATGTTCTGTCCGAGACCGCTGCAGAAGGCTGACCTGTCCCTTGGGCCGATGGTGTTTGTGGTTCTCCAAGGCTGCAGTGTAGCTTGGAAACAAAACAGGAGGGAAATATGTGTGGCTTGTTCCTTAGAAATGAGAGGTCAGGGTCTTCTCTTGAAATTGTTAAGTCCAGATTTCAAGACGGTGATGGGACTAATTTAGTTACTCTTTATTCTTCGTCACCCTGCTTTTTGATTCATGCCCTATAATTACCTTGTGCCTTAGTGACACTTCCTTGCATTTCCTCCTGTGTGAATAAAATGATCACGGCAGTGTTTTGCCAAGCAGAAGATCATTTCCAAAAGCTGTCCATCAAATCATCCAGACCTTCCCCCTATTGTTTATCCACTGAATTAATGAGAGCGACACCCACTCTTTTGTGCAGATCTCCACAGAGGGCCCAGCTGGTGTCCTGGTCCCTTCGCATCGCATGTCTTTTTGGCCAGGTATCCGCTCACATTCCTCACCTTTGTCTTTCTTGTTTGAAGTCTCTGTGCCATGATTTGTCAAAGCCTCTCTGGGACCCTGCCATGTATGGGAAAAGTGCAGGAAGCGTGTGAGAGTACCTGCAGTTCCGCTTTAATTGCTAACTCTTGCTAATTTTTAAGTCATGTGGAGAAAACACCTCTACATCATTCAGACCCGTTTTTTAACCCTTATCTTTTTAGATTGAGTTGCTCTGTCCCAGCAGTTTAAGTGGAGACACGTTCACTGTGTTTATCTGCTTTCACATGGAAAGGTTCAAAGTCTGTTCACCAGCACCTTGTTGTACCTATGTCTTCCTAATGTGGACCCCACCGACCCCAACACACACCTCATCCAGTTGGCAAGAATGGAAGTGAAAGAGACATTCCCAGAAAAAGCGAAAGAATTTTTGTGGCTTCCTTTCCCCTCCTCCCGTCCTCCCTCCCCCTCTTCTGCAGTTGTGGTTTCCTGAGTGAAAGGAATTTTTTTTTTAGCTATAAGAGTAGACTAGCTTAAAAAAAAAAACCCACAAGACAGAGTATATTAGATCTTTTGACTTAAAAATGAACACCCCCTCCTTTTCTTTTCTGCTTGTAGAGAAACTGAGGCCCATAGAGATATTTTCCTGCTTTCCAAATTTGCAGGCCGAGGGTAGTGAGCTCTGGGCCATGCCGGCCCGGCCACGTGTGACGTGTACCCAAGCACGTCCTGCTGTGGGCAGGTGGGTGTAGCCGCAGAGGAAGGGCCAACCTGGTGAACCAGTAAGAGCACAGAGAAGGGAAAGCTCTGAAGATCTCCAGCTGTCTGAGGGAGCAGAACCTCCTCTGTGCACCTGAGAAGCTGGTCTCTGTCCCGGGCCTGTCTCGGGCCTGTCTCGTGAGCTTTGGTGCCCTCAGCAGGTCCTTCTGCCTCCCTAGGACTCAGCACCTCACCTGTGAGCAAGCAGGGTGGGACAAGAACGGAGCACCCCAGATTTCCCAGCAGGGACTGGGGCAGTGTGGGGAGGCCCTCGAGGTTCCCTCCCAGCTCCCACGGGCTGCCCCCTCAAACCAGGCAAAGAGCAAACTCCAGTAAGTCTCACAAGAGATGCAGGGTAGAGCCTCGACTGGGCCACTCACTGCGTGACTCTGGACAAGTTACCTGAGCTTTCGGCCTCCGTTCTGTCATCCCATTGTGGCCTAAGAATACCCATCTCTAAGGAGTGCTTTAGCCTTAAATTAAGTAAAAGGATGTATCAGATGCGCTGTGTCTGGCACACAGCACAGCAGTGCATTTTAATTTCCCCTTCCCCGCCCGGCTGGCTTTCAAGAATGGTGTAGTTTTGTTTTTGCTCACACTGCATACCAATTTGGCCCCTGTATGGATGGTTTTGCCTTGTAAGGTATCTTTCTATACTTAACATTCCGTAGTTTCCACTAGATTTAAGCTCTGAAAATCAGAATTTTTTTTTTTTTTTTTCTTTTTAGCTCATTCCCTATGCTCTAAACATAACCCTGCAGACAGGTCTTATTCAAAAACTACTTATTGTCAATGATTTCTCTTAGAAAGCATAGCACGGAACAGGGCAAATGCTTCCATCGCTCAGGATTCCGGGAATTACTGGGGACTCTGGGGCTGAGGAGGGGACGGTGTGGTGTGTCTCAGCTGTGTCCTTCCCTCTCCAGGAAACTCAGTGACTTTGCAGGCTTGGCTTCTCTGACCTTCCATCTCCTTCCCCATCTGTCTGCCCAGGCCCTGCTGGACCTCTGGCTGTTGCCAAGCCATACTGCTTGGACCAGGTCACTTTTGAAGCCTAAGAGTCCCATCAGGCTAGTCTGGGATGGGAAGGTTATAAATTCCAGGCTGTTGACTCTGAGATACCAAATATTGTCAGAGGACTGAACACTTTGCAGCTGCCACAGAAAATGCAAATGCACCTAAGGTGGTGCAGGCCAGGAATGGCTTCTGCTTTGTCTCCTTCGGGATTCCTTTGCAAAGATGCCTCTTTTGTGCACAGAGTGTAGAACAGAGCCTTGGAAAGCGAAAGCTGCTGCTCTCTCTTCCCTAATCATAATGGGAAAAGTGTGCGCTGCAGGCCAGCCTGGCCGGTCAGTTGTGTTCATTCTCTGCCAGATACATAATCTGGGTTTAAATCTCTTGGCAGCAACTCATTAGTCCTCCCCCCACCCCACATTCTTTTCTTCTTTGATGAGAACAAAGCCTGTCCCCTCCCTCCTCCAGATCTTGCTCCTCTCTCCCAGGAAATCTCACTGTTGCACTTTGATCTCTTAAGAAGAAAGTCACCCAAATGTTATCCTTCCCTACCTGCTGAAAGATGAAGAGCGCCATTCTTTGTACTTTCAAGTCTTCAGAGCCCTCCAATGTGCAGCCCACAGGCTTGGGCCTCTGGAAGGTGTTCTGGTGACGCACGAGGCCTGGCTGGCGCAGCACCGTGCGAGCCCCTCCCCCTCCCACTCCACATGTGTTTTTGAGAAAGGAAGGGCTGGACATACAGTGACTCCAGTGGAATTTTATTCTTATTAGAACCTTTGATGTCCCCTCTTGCCAATCCCACCCCCTCTTACCCTCACCTTTAGATGTGGCATCTTCTGTCATTAAGGGTGTTGAAGTCAAAGTTAGAGGCAAACCAACCTGAATTTCTATAAAACAAGTCTTTGATGTAGAGTACAACAAAAATCGATTTCCCCCGATTTTTCTAGACTTTTAAGAAATGAACTATGCATTAAGCTCTTTAGCACTGTAGGACTGTGAAGAGTTTTACATTGAGTTGGTCTCTCCTGCTTGGGAACCTAGACCATTCTGGATTTGGGGCAGGAGCTAGGAAGCTAAGCATTTATGGAACACCTACTAAGTGCCAGCCTTGGTGTGACAGACTTCCTGTCTGCTGTCCATCTTGACTCTTACAAGAACCTGGTGAGATCTATTTGATCACTGTTTTGTGCTTGAGAGAGCTGAGGCTGAGTGTGGCCATCCCTGCAGATGGCAGGCCCCATGGCTCACGGATGACTGAGCTGGGGCCTGGCCCGCGTGGCCTCACTTTTCTGACTCCAGAAACGCAGCTCTTCTCACTGTAACATGGCAGCTGCTGGCAGCTGTCTTCTCGGGGATCTAACTTTCAGAGTGATGCACCTGGGGCGCCAGCTTTGAAGGGGCCTGTTCGGTTCTGTGTCATAATGAGGTTGGGACAGGTGGAGGTGAGACCAGTCAGGCTGCTACAATGGATCACATCATTGGAGTTGAAGGTCTGGAGTATAGTGGAGGAGAGAGAACAATTAGGGGGAGATTGTGGCACTTAGGGGGGGTTGGGGGGAAGGGAAATTGGGAAGATTGGACCTGAGTGCATGGAGAAGGTAGAATTGAGGGAAATAAAAGAGAAATGACTAAGGAGCTTGGTGAATGTGTTGGGGTGGAGTTGGGGGGGGGGTGGTATCCCTTCCGTTTTAGACAAAATAGTAAGAATTACATTTTTACAAACCTGTAATTTAAGTTTTGTGATATTTGGAGATTATTTATACTGATTGTTTAATAAAAAAAAATCAAAAGTTTAAATATGAAAGAGCTTGCCTTTTCGGGAGGTTCCCTCTTAGGGTTAACTAGGGTTTTGAGGCCTCCCTAGTGGCCTAGAGGTTAAGTCTCAGCACTCTCACCTCTTTGCTATCACCTCTTCAGCCTGAGTTTGATCCCCACCAGGAAGCTGACCTACATATGGTGCCGCAGACCTCTCCACTCTGGCCTGCTGCTGCCCTCAGCAGTGTGTTTAGTAGATCTGCCTGTTCTGCTCCCGACTCTGTCTCTGGTAACTCCTCTCACCTCTGGCCTACACCCCAGTTCTTCTTTGCAAATACATACATAAATAAATTAAAAACTAAAGAGTTAATTAGAGTTTTGTTTGTTTTCTCCTCTAGGCCTGCTTACTTGCCTCCTCATCCTATCTTTCTGATCCTTTTTTGGGAGAACTGGCCTGGCTAATCACTTTTTGAGTTTGGTCTTTATTGTTAAAGCTATGTATCTTGATGTTCTTTAATTTTTCTAAGTTTATTTATTTTCTTTTATCATTGTTCATTGCTGTACATTGCCTTCTCTCTTCAGGTGTAGTCCCTGTATTTCTCCCACCACCATAGCACCCATGAGCCATCACTACAGTCCCTGTGCTCTTCCCTCCCCTCTTTTGACTTCTCTCCTTCCCCACCTGCTGCTGGATGCCTCAGCTCTATGGTCAGTTTACAATTTTTGCCTTTTTCTTGATCTTTTCTCTATATTGCACATATCAGTGAAACCATGTGATATTTTTTCTTTTTCCTTCCGACTTATTTGGCTTAGCACAATCCCTTCCAGCTCCAACCATGTTGCCATAAATGGCATGAGTTTCTCTTTTTTGATTGCTGAGTAGTAGTCCATTGTGAGCATATAGCACAACTTTTTGATCCACTTGTCTGTTTTGGGGCATTTAGGTTGTTTCCATATCTTGGCTATTGTAAAAATATGTTAACATTAAAAAGAAAAACTTTAGCTGGAATCTTCATTATGTACACATTTACCAAATATTTGTGAAATAAAAATGAATAAATATAATTAGCATCTTTTATTTGACGTTGTTATGACAAAACGACATAAAGACATAGAATTAATTTTATTTTCTTAGGAAATAAGCAAATAAGATTCTTCCAAAAATACCTGCCTAATTCTGGTAGACCCAACGGTATAAGAGTTAGGCTCTAAGCACTATCAAAACAGTACTTTGACATGAAATATTTGGCAAGGTAAGACTTAGATTGCAGGGAATGGTGAACCCTGTCTGGTCATTTGGTTTTGTGTACAAAGTTGAGTGCCTACTTGGCATACCACAGTGGGTGTTTTCACTGGAACCCACAGATCCAGGGGTGATACTTAATTTGCAAGTTAACTGAAAGACCATTGGGCTATTTTGCAATTATTCTTGGAAAATTTGGTTTTAACAAAGTCTCTATCTGTGTTAAGGTTCAAGGGGTGGGATATCAGAATCACTAGAGGGACTTTAATAAATTTTATAGGATGTCCATGATGGAGGAGGTTGGATATGTTGGGGGAACTTAATAAATTGTACAGGATGCCTGTGATTATTCCCTTAAATAAATACATATACTCACACATATAAACCTACACGTATAGAGCTATAAATATCTTTTTTCAAATTGTATATTTTCCCCTGACCCTGGAGAGTCAGGTACACTATTTTAAATCACTGCTTTGCCTTAGTTACTGGGGTGGGTATTTACCTCATTCAGTAGCAGACAATAGGGAAATTGTGTTGAGAATTACTGTCCTGTATCATAGACTGTTGGATCAGAGAAGAACCTAAAATTACCTAGTTTCATGTTCCTAAAATGAGGAACATGAAGTTACCAGAGATGACAGGACTTTACTTTTGAGTAAGGGTGAAGTTTCCTGTGGTTAATAAGTTTGGGAAATGCACCTCCTTATAATTTCTTTGTAGTGAGCTAATTTGGGTATTCCCCACACTTTATTAAACAGGCAGTTTGGGGGGAGGGCACGTTTTTTCACATATGCCCCAGAACACCAGTTTGGGGGAAAGTCACCTAAAGATGTTTCAAAGTGTGGGTTGACACTGTGGGCTGTGAAATCACTTTTGGGGTTGCAGCCACCTTTTTTTTTCCAAATGAAAAGGAAGACACAAGAGTAGGTCCCCATAGGAGGGCAAATATTATTTTGTGAAATTTTTGTTTGTTACTCATGTGAGTTTATTTGAACTCAGTCATAATGAAAAACCTATTTCTTACTGATACAAACACTGAGCCACGTGGGTCTCAAGATCATGCAGGGGAGTAGATGACGGACAGAATCTGAGTAAGCACCTCACCCTCTCCCCTACATCAGGGCTGCACCAACTTCTGGGCCTCTGCTTTCCAAAACAGCCCTGGGGGAAGAAGCAGACTGAACACCCACGAGCGTGTAGATGGAGAGAGTGCTTCACAAGTACAATGGGACATTACTTCGTTTCTAAAAAAAAGAATGCAGCAGTTCTCCTCCCTGCTCACCTGTGACTATGCAGGTGCCTCTCTTTTTTGCCTTTTCTTAATAAACCTGTAAAAGGACAGGTTTAGTAAGTTAAAAGTAAAAAGAAATAGAACTGTAATCTATGCAGCAGTCTGGCTGAGCTTGAAGGATAGTGTGCTAAGTGAAATAAGTTAGTCACAAGGGGGCAAATGCTGCCTCATCCCACTTCCATGAGCTTCCTAGCACAGGCAGCCTTGGAGCTGGAAGTAGATGAGAGGCCACCTAAGGGTGAGGACAGAGGGAAACCAGGACTCAGTGTTTCTGTTTAGAATGATGAAGACTGTCTGGAAATAGAGCCCCAGATGCTTCCCCAGTTCCAGCTTCCAAAAATCAAGACATCTGTCTTCCTCCCTGGGGTGGGTTGCTGGGCTGCTTCTCTGTTCCTTCTCCCAGCGCTGCTGGAGCTCCCACGCGCTGTGCTTGGTACAGGTTGTGTCAGGCACTTAGGCGACTAGGCCAGGTTACCCATTACACTCTAGTTAGAATGTGTGCAGCGCCACTGAGTGACACACTTAGAAAGCGGTTAAAATGGCATTTCTTGGTTGTGTATATTTTTAACACTTTTTGAAAGATCCAGCTACATGACAACGGCAATGATGATGGTGATAAATGCAACACAAGATCTCTTTTACACAGACCTTAATTTCAGCACTAGTATTGTAACAGGGTGGTCCCCGGAAAAGGGGGAAAGTCCAAAATCCCAGTTCCACCCTAAGTGGGTGGAGCTAAGCAGGAAAAAAATTCTGCAGGGAAAAAAAAAACACAGAAAAGGAAGGGAGGAAGAAGGAAGCAGGATGGAGAGAAGCAAGAAAACGTGGAAGAGGCATGTAAAGCAAAAAAAAATGTGAAGAAACTGCACTTGCTTTTTAGTCTTAAACTGATTAAAACAAATGTGGGTAAGAGACCCGTGGGGAAGTTAACAGTGACAGCTTTCATCTTTATTTTAATTTTACTCTTTTCCTCCCAAATTTGTCTCTTTCTAACCCTTTTCTTTAAGTCTCTACTAAAAGGTCCTTTAAACTTGTAGCAGGCTTTTAAACCTTGCTTTAAACCAATCCTATTTAGCTAAACTTTTACCCTCAAGGAGATGGGTAACTTTAAATGCTTAACTTAGTAACTATATTCTTTGTCCTTTCTGTATTAAACCCTAATCGTATTAAAGTTCCTTTCCATTAAAAGTTTTATATGTTTGTCTTAATGTGGCGGATAGCAAAACCCATTCAAAAAGGGCAGGTTTGGGGGTTCTGGGGTGCTCTTCTCCCTGCCCTGTAACAGTATCTGTTCACTCTTAAGCCCGGAGGCCCAGGCTTCCTGCTCTGAGAGTCCCTGGGGCAGCATGTGGCCGCGTGTGGCCTTGACTCTACACTCCCTGGATGGTGGGAGTGGGAGTGACTGCAGAGTCCGAGGTGAAGCATCCTATGGCTGCAAGGCCGCCAGCATGCGACCTTCCCATGTGACCTTCCCTGTGCTCATTGCTCTGATTTTCCAATGGCAGCATTTGGATAAGCCAACTGTTTGCTTATGGAAGGCCAAGCAGAAATATATTTCATGGTTTCGGTATGGTTTCCCCTCTTTCATCAGCTGGTCTTTAAGCTCTAACTCAGAGACGAATCGCCTTTTTCATGACACTTCCGGGCTCGCTGCACATAGCAACTTGAGTCAGGTGCCGCTGCCTTCTGCTTTTTCTAGTGATTTCCACTGTCTCCATTCGCTGCTCTTGCTTCACATGTTCGGGTAGGAGAATCGGTAGAGTCAGAAATGAGGGTAGGGCCGCTGGGCAGCGGAGATGAGATGTGTTCTTTCTTGGTGCTGACTAAGGGTTTTGAGACGCCCAGCTCAGGGCAGTTCTGCCCTTAAAAGTTGCAGCAGAGAGTCACCCACTGGGCCTATTTCAGGGCTGCGGAGATTCCTCTGTCAGGCAGGAACCCCTCTGCCTCCAGTACCCCCAGCTTGTGGCTGCCCTTTTGGAGTCTGTGCAGCCAGTAAGTGAGCACCAGCAGTAAAGAAACCCGGGGAAGAGGCTTGTGACTTGACCAGTGCAGGCATTGAACTGAGCTCACTGGACGCTCCAGACATGCCTCCAGAGTAGTTTATTTTTACGTCACACCGACGTTTGCCATGAATACCGGGGAGGAAAGGTGGCTGGTAGAGTTGTCCTGAATTGGGTCAACACATCGTGATAGTGACCTCAAACCTGGAAGCATACCTTGCGAGTGTGGTCAGCACTGCTGACGTTCAGGGCTAGACAGCTCCTGTTGTGGGGGACAGTCTGTGCACTGCAGGGTAGTTTGCAACATCTCCGGTCTCTTCCCATCCACTTCCAAGAGCACCCTCCGAGAGGTGATGATCACGACTGTCTCCAGACCTCGTCAGGTAGCCCCTCTGGGACAAGGCTGAGACTCTGGCAAGCTCCAATACCTGCTGCCGTGTTCTGAGTTTTAAGCATTGAGGACTCAGTTGTTATTCTGTAGATGATGGGAAAGGGTTTTGGGGGCTTTGTTGTTTGAGTCTCTCTTCATTAGTCCAAATTCAAATCTTTAAAGTGTATACAAAGCAGCTCTGACTGGGACAAGTGAATACCTAGAACTGGTGTCAGTGGTGCAAGGGGCTAAGGCTCAGCACTATGAAGCTTTCTGCAGCTGCTGCAGCATGAGATCCATCCCTGGCCAGGGAGGGGACCCACAGAGCGCAGCAGACCTCTCCTGCCTCGCCCGCTGCTCCCCTCAGCAGTGTGTTTCAGTGGATCTGCCTGTTCTGCTCCCTACTCTGTCTCTGGTGACTCCTCTCACCCCCTGCACCTCTGGCCTGTACCCCAGCTCTTGTGTGCATCAATAAATAAATCTGTAAAAACAAAACAAAACAAGAACTGGCGTCAGAGTGAATCAATCATCCATACTCCAGCTTGCTCTGTGATGGGTGTTTAGTTTTGTTGTAGGCAACATGATTTGGGGTGCTGACTGTCAACAGGAGAATTGGCTTAGGTAAGGGTCTGGGCCCCTCTCATTTCTTCGCTGCTTCTCTGAGAGCCCATGGTGGGGTCCTGCATAGTTATGGACTAACAGCCGTGGGCAAGGTGAGACCGCTGGAGCCTTCAGTGGCTCCTGGGTACCTGCCCTCTCCTGCCTGTGCCGGATGCATGGCTGAATGATGTGCGTTGTTGAACTCTTCTCCTTGTATCTTCCCCATTTAAGCGAAGAATGATAACCTGCTCTCCATTTTATGAAATACTCACGAAGTGTAGACAGTCCATCGGTTTGAGCTCACCTTGTGTTGTGGTGTGGTTGAGGCCATGGAATTTCTTGTGGTTTCATGACCTATTCCAGAAGCCCAGATGGAATTCCAAGTTCCACCCTCCAAAAAAACAAAACATCCATCTTCTTCCCCTGGGCTGGGTTACTGGAATGCGTCTTTATTCATTCACCCGCTGCTGCTGGAGCTCCTACCTGCTGTACTTTGCGCAAGTTGTATTGTTACAGGGCAGGGAGAGGGGCACTTTAGAACTTTTAACTTTGTTTTTTTTGAATGAGTTTTGTTATTTGCTGTATTAAGATAGACATAAAATTTTTACTGGAAAGGAACTTTAATATAATTAGGGTACAATATAGAAAGGATAAAGAACATAGTTATTAAGTTAAGCATTTAAAGTTACCCATCTCCTTGGGGGTAAAAGTTTAGTTGAATAGGATTGGCTTAAAGTAAGGCTTAAAAGCTTGCCACAAGTCGGAAAGATTTTTTAGTAGAGACTTACAGAAAAGGGTTAGAAAGAGTTAGACAAATTTGGGAGGAAAAGAGCAAAGTTAAAATTAAGATGAAAGCTGCTATTGGTAACCTCCCCACGGGTCTTTTACTTACATCTGTTTTAACTAGTTTAAGACTAAAAAGCAAGCGCAGTTTTTTTACATGTTGCTCTGCTTTATGTGCCTCCTCCAGGTCTCCTTGCTGCTTTTTCTTTTTCTTTTTTTTTTTTCTTTTTGTCTTTTTTTCTGCAGAATTTTCTTTCTCTGCTCAACTTTATTTACTTAGGGCGGAGCTGGGATTCTGGAACTTTTCCCTTTTCTGGGACGACCCTGTTACAGTATGATACAATAATTGTTCTCTGTCACCTATGCAAGATGTCATGGTTTAACCTTCCTGCCTAATTTGAAGCTCTCCCAGGTGCTAAAGAATTGGAACATGATAATGGCTATTTTGAAAAGCATAAGCATATGATCTAGAAGAGCACTATTTTGGGAGCCTGAAAACCTAGGATTTTTGTGTTGATAGTGGTGCTGGTTAGCTATGTGCCCATTACTCATGTCACCTCATTTTTCTGAATCTTACTTCCTTGGTTTGTACACTGATAATGTTGCTGTAGGTCATCTTTGATGCCAGAAGTCAGTGCTGATTATTATAATAATTATTATTAATATTAAATGGACTATTATGTTTTAAAGCCAGACACCTCATAATTAGCCGATCTTTGTGAGGATGATTTATTGTAAGTTTTAATATGGGCTCCCGGATCACCCGTGCCAGGTGAGAACTATGGAATGGCTAGAGGCTTGCAGCACATCAGGTGCTCAGCGGGTAGACCAGTAGTCGAGAGGCTTGACCAGCCTCTTGCTCTGAAGGTCTGTAGGGAGGATCCTGCAGCCATGTGCCATCTCTTGCAGTGTTTCAGTCAGAGATGAGCCACGTACACGAGGGTGTCCCAGCAGGCTGTCCTGTCCAGGCTAGGGTTGCTGTTGGCTCTGCATCTCTCTTTGTATAATTACACTCTAAGGTGGTCACACAGCCACAAAGTTGCCTAATGATGCATTTCATTCAGGATGTGTGATTAAGGACAAATACTATATTGTTCAGTGACACACAGTGTTTTTCTGAACAGACCCATCAACCTCAGATGGCATCTTTTTACAAGACTTTAGGGGATTGGGATATCATTTATTCTACAGAATGGTATCAACTCATAGTTTGAGGTGACCCATTTCTTCTGCTTCCAAAGCCATAGGTAAGTTTGCTGTCCAGTTTAAACCTTGCCTCCACAACTGTCACTTGTTCCTGTAAGCTCTGTCCCCAGCATCCTAGGGCTGGTGGCCCAGTCAGAGCTGAGATCCGCTGTCTAGACCATGCCCTATAATAATGGGAGAGAAATATTCAGGGCATTCTTTTTCTCATTCTTTAAGGCAGCTTATTAACATTTCAGTTGATCTTGCAGGTAAATCTAACCTTCTCCATGAATCCATCATGTGATTGCTTACTGCATACAAGAATAAATTCCCCAGTCTCCTAGATGACACTTGGCAGATAGTGTATTTTACTGTGGTCCTGTGTGTACATACAGAAGTTCTCTTTCAAGAGTGTGATACCATCTAGCGCTGTGATATAGTTAACCAAAGGGAAAAAGCCCACGGCCTGGGTCAGGCTGTGTGTGTGTGGTGCGTTTGTGCATGTGTGTGTGTTATATACCTGGTAAATGTCAGTGGAATGAACAAATGGATTGCAGCATCAGGCACTGGGAGGCTCTCAATAAATAGTTGTAGAATTGGACTAAATTGTAAGTGGTTAAATATTTCACAGTTCTCTAGTCTTCTGACTTTATGCCATTTACGATGGGCTGGAAAATAAGATGAAGCAATTGTAGGCTCTAAAGTGGTTCCTGGTTATCTGAGAGGCCATAGAGCTTTTAGGTGTTTTACAGCTCTGATTTATTATATTTCAAAGCAATGTTTACTATTTCTGGCCATTATGTACACTAATATAAAAATTTAATTAGACCTTTTCTTTTCAATTAATTATTATAGCCCTGTTTGTTTGCTCTCTTGACAGAGTCTGCATTATGGGAACAAGAGGGATCAATTTTCTATCACAACACTCATTCCTTTTGCCTAAAATCCAGTGTGCCGCGGGCATAAGCACCACTCTCGGTGACTTCTCAGGCAGGGGAGTGCTGTGCATTGTGGGTTGTGAAGTGGGTGAGTGTGAGGGTAGCCTTGGAGAAAGGGTCTGTTTGAGCCAAGAGGGGTTTTGATACGATCTTTGTCCTTTTCCAGACAGCACATGGAGCAAAGATAAAATGTGTACAGTGCTTCAGATTGAAAATACACTTATGTCTTGTTCTTTGCTCATTGTTTAGTATCTTAAGTGTCTCAAGAGTTGAAATTAGGTGTAGAACATGTATAGGTTTCTGGCTTTCTTTGATAAGCACCTATAAAAGGAGATGTAGGCTCCAGGAAGACAGGGCCAAAAGTTAGGTTCTTTCTTTACCTCCATGACGCCATGTAGTGCCTGACACGTGCTAGAGGCTCAGTAAATATTTGTCAGCTGAAAATGTATTTAATGAGTAGCTTATGACAAATCATTGGTTGAAGTGTTCTCTGGATTAGAGGCTGTCTGTGACCTTGGCTTCAAGTTCCCATCAGTAATGTCTTTGATGGTCCTGATTTTGGTGTTAAGAGATACTGCTCCATCTATCCTCAATAACTGCCGCTACGCTATTTAATGTGGCAGGGCAGAGGGCTGGCTCTGGTCCCTAAGAGGCACAGGTAACGCCCAGCACAGTTCACATGGCCCCTCAAGACAGAGTGTGAGCTTGGGAGTCACACACACTGAACAGTTACCTGTCACCTACAAGCTCTGTGGCATTGGGGCAAATAGCATAACCTCTCCTGGTCATTGACTTATGAAGCTGGGCCAGTAATATCCACCATCTAGAGTGGGTGATGGATATTAAGTGAAATAGCAGGTGACCTATACAGAGGTATCAATAGGTGTGTCCATTTACAATCCCTTTACCTCTTAACAGGTGTTCATTTTATGGATGTAGGGATTCTCCTCCCATCTGTGTACTGAATGGGTGACCTTGCTCTTGCATGGAGATGGAGAAAGGGCTCCAGTGGGGCCTTGGTTCATTCATCCTTTGGTGGAGTCTTTGATATAGTCAATGAAAGGCTAAAGCATGAGTCAAGAAGGACTCTTACGTGGTGGTGGTGATTGCGCTGATGAAGATGGTAGTAGTGATGGTGGTGACGGCAGTGAAGACTGTAGTGCTGGTAGTAGTGCTGGTGTGCTTGTGTGTGTTGGGGTGAGCATGGGCATAAAAGCTCTGGGAACTGCTGTGCCCAGTAGAACTTTCGGGTTGATGGTGGTAAATGTTCTATATGTGTGAGGTCCAGTGCCCAGCCACTAGCCACAGGCAGCTCTTAAGCACCTGAGATGCAGTTGTTCCACTGGGGAGCTGAATTTTACATTTCATTGTAACCAGTCATGTCGGTGAGTGACCGGTGTGTTGGGTAGTACGGCTCCAGGGCTGGCTGTGGCGTGAGGACTAGAGGTCTGCATTTCCTGGGAGCTTGTGAGAAATTCAGAATCTCATATACTAGCCCAGATTAGATTCTGCTTTTTCACCAATTCCCAAGGGGTTGGTGTGCACATCTGCATTTAAGAAACCCGGGCTGGCCGCTCAGCCTTCCCCATAGGCTCCCTTGCAGAGGAGGGTAGTGGGGCAGGGGGGGCCTTGGTGCCCACAGCTTCTTACCGTGAACTCTGCCTTCTCGGTCCCAATATGGTTTTCAGGGGACCCAGGCGTGCTGGTCTCTGGGCATCCATCCCTGTGGTTAAGAGATCAAAGAACAGGTTATGTAGCTTTTAGTTGAGGATTAAAAGCTATTTTTGCTTTTTCCTCTCCATAACCCTTCTTAATCTCCGTATTCCCTTGTTCTCAGCCAAAAAGCTAACTTTCATTTTATCTCTCCATTCATTGCACTGTAGCTTTGTTTTTCCTACTGCATCACTTTAAACTGGCAAGGATGTGGGTGCACGTGCACACACACAGACATACACACAAACACACACCACACTCACATGTACACACACAAACACTAACACTGTTTTTAGTTGTTTCAGACCAAATGAGTACATTCAGATTGTGGTTATCTTAATGCTTCCAGCACGCTAGCTTGCGATAAATATTTCAAAAGGATAAATAGCATTTTCTCTGTAAGTGAAAGTAGAAATGGTCCCCACCTCTCTGAAAGTATTAATAATTTCTGTTCTGTAATGGTGCTATTTAACCAACTGAAACAACAGAAAAGTTTGCAGATTTCTTTGACGTCCATTGTCAAATCACTTTGGCTGCCATGGACTTGCGTGGGTACTGTTGATGTTAGCAGAGTTGGAAATTTGTATGTTTTATCGTTTTGATAGCAACTTTGTTTTTTTAAGTCTTGACCAGACCATAGGTGTGCTGTAGTGATGGTTCTGAATCAGATGTCTCTGGTTCTGTAGTAACTTTGCACACCTGATTAGGTAGCATCTGGGGAAACCTAGGCATAAAGATAGGATGCTGAACAGAGTATTACAGCAACGTTTTGTGTCCTTATCACAAGAACCTAAAACAGACCCAAAGCTACAGCACCAGTAAACGACGGAGCCAAAATTGACCCCTGAGTATACGTAGGTCACAGCGCCACTCTGTTGCCTTTTCTTTCTTTCTTTTTTTTTTTTTTTAAAGATTTATTTATTTATGCATACAAGAGCTGGGGTACAGGCCAGAGTCCAGGGCGGTGAGAGCATTCACCAGACAGAGTGGGGAGCAGAACAGGCAGACTGACTGAAACACACTGCCGAGGGCAGCAGCGGGCGAGGCAGGAGAGGTCTGCTGTGCCATGTGGGTCCCCTCCCTGGCCGGCAGCAGGGATCGAACTCGTGCTGCAGTGGCCGGGGTTTGCTTCATAGTGCATTGCTTAACCCGCTGCGCCACCAGGGAGGCCCTGTTGCCTTTTCTTTCTACCAGGACCAGCTTCCTCCCCTATCTGCCCATGGTGCTTTCTCCTTCACACCTTTGCTGTCATTGCATCCAAGTCTCTCCTGCAGATCTCCAATAAAATGCGACCTTCTCACAGTGTCTCCCTAGCTGTTCTGTCAAGCTCAGTGTGTATGCACACACACTGTTGTTGTTATTTCCATTGTTCTTCTTTACTTTGCTTCTTCACCTTATTCCTACCTGTATCTTATACATTTATTTGTACATATGTCCCTGGAGAGCAGAAATGTGTTTAGTTCACTCTGTATCCTCTAAAAACACTAGAACGGTGAATACCTGGTCCGTAAGAGCACGAGGTAAATATCTTTGAATGAGCCAAGGAATGAGTGAATAAATTTCTCTCCTTGATGGCTGCTTCAACTTCCACTTGGTCTCCTTCTTCGTGGTGTGCCCCTCTCAGTGGCCCCTTCTTCTACCTGCTCCTGGTGATTCCTTCCAGAGACTCACTGGCCTTTGACTCCTCACAGCCTCAGGATTTCTCCCTTTTTAGGCTGAACGGACATGCTGTCTCTGTAGCACCATCCAGACCAGGACACCACCCTCGCTCTGCCCGCTCGTCTTCATCTCCATGTTACACTTCACAGCCATCTCTTCCTCAGCAGACTCAAAGTTCTGTCAAGGCAGGGACCACCTCTACCTTGCTCCCCTTTGTGCCCCCACTTTCAAGCTTAGTACACAAGAGGCACTTAATAACTACATATCTGAGGATGAATGAGGCCATTTAATCTGTGGGTAGAGCCACACCGAACTTGTTGAAAGCAAGTCTTCCTGCTCTAGAATTAAGTGTTTCTTTGGCACTATGAGGCTTTACGGGTTCAAGCTGTGAGATTTAGAGACAAAATGCTTCCTGCTAATTATTAACAGTTGCCCCATAAGAACAGAGCCATTATGGGGCCCCGAACCCTGGCACGCTGCCCCCCCCTTCTAGCGGCGAACAATGCCATAGAGCAGGGGGAAGCGAAGGCAGCCACGGCCTGGCATCCGTTGCCCTCAGCTTACCCAAAGAGGATTGCAGTCTCAGGGCCAAAAGAGTAGGGAGTGGGTAAAAGGATTTGAAATGAGATTATAGGACCTAAAAGCTCTTTGCTTTTGTTCAAAAATAATTTACCAGTTTCCTTTAAGGCAGCGAGACAATCCAGTTTGGGACCTGGAGTGGTAGATCAGTGTCCTGTGGCTCTTCAGATACTTAAGTTGATCTGTGGTTGTGCTTACTGGACTTGTTCAAAAATGAGGGGAAAAAGAAAGACTGGACTGGAAAGAAAAAAAGAAAGCTCGCAAAAGCACTCCAAACAACAAAATGGAACGCAGGGCCTGTTCAGAGCAGACAAAGACAGCCTGTCTTGAAGGAGTAACTTGGTCCAAGTGTCTCCAAGTTGGAGTCTAGCATGTTGGACGGGCTGTGTGGTCAGGACGCTGTTTCTTTATCTGGGACTCTGAGAAGTGCATTTCCTCAGGACCTAGGTCCCTCCACATTAGCTCACGTGTAAAAACCCTGTGGATTTGGTCATGGTGGAGCTGAAACCTGTGGGCGTGCTGCCCACTGTGTGTGTTGGGTTTCATAGTCTCGGTGCTTGAAAGCCCTTTTCACTCCCTCAGCCTTGCTTGGAGGCATCTTTCTCATCTCAAGTGTCAGCTGCTGTGAAGTGACCTGTTGCCATGAAGAGATCCTGGCCTTCTTCCTCCGAAGATGGTAAGAGAGAATCTTGGAGGTGTCTCTTGGCTGACAATACTCAGTGCAAGTCTTGTATCACGATTGGGAATTAGCTAACTCACTCAGCAACGCAAGAGAAGACTGAGTTGTCTGGGATGCAACTCAAAGGACCCAGTTTTAGTCCCTGTCTGGTGAGGGAAGCTGTTCATGAGCAACTCCAAAGAAAACATTTGAGGGGTTCTTTACCCCTCAGAACCATGAGGTAACACAGTTGGGAAGACCTGCCAACCTTGATTGACTGAATGATTTTTATCCTTAAAATTAGTATTTTTATGTGTAGGCATGGCTTGGTCCTGAGTACATCTCTGAGGTGAGATGCCTCCTTGTCAAAGTGTGATTCCAAGCAGCAGCTTCGGCGCCACCTCAGAACTGTGACATATTTGATCTTTCCCATCCCACCCGTGTGTTTGAAGTTCCACTGTTCAACATTTATTTTGACCTTGGGGGTCTGTTTTCTGCCAGTCGTTGGAATATACTGAACAGATACTCCATGTATGGGTGGGTGTTGTCTTTCACGCTTCGTTACTCAGCTTGTACTTATGTTGATGTGAAATAGGTGTCCACCCTCCAGAGGTCACCAAAAGTGCTTGTTTTGAACAAATCCCTCACAGGAACACGTAACTGACCTCTTTTTCTTAAAAGTAAATAATCTCTAGCCTCCCCTTCCTTTACTGCTTGCAAATGTTCTTTATTTGAAGATGGGGGCTAGTTGGGTTTCAGTTAATTAAAGTTTTAATTGTGTTGGATTCTGCAGCAGATGTAATATTTACTTACCTTAATCATGAAATGCAGAGTGTCGTCTTGGAGCTCACTCTCTTCTGGACAGCGAGTAGAGGACAAGCAGCCTCACAGTCCTTTAGCCCAGCCCTGGTTTTGGCGTTAATAGCTAGGTCTGAAAAGAGTGCGATTTCAGCTTCACAGTCTAACTACTGAAGAATGGGTCTAATGGGGCCTCCCTGGTGGCGCAGTGGGTTAAGCAACGCACTATGAAGCAAACCGCAGCCACTGCAGCACGAGTTCGATCCCTGCTGCCGGCCGGGGAGGGGACCCACATGTTCCGCAGACCTCTCCTGCTGTGCCCGCTGCTCCCCTCAGCAGTGTACTTCCGTTGATCTGCCTGTTCTGCTCCCCGCTCTCTGTGGTGAATCCTCTCACCGGCCCCTCCACACCTCTGGCCTGTACCCCAGTGCTTGTATGCATAAATAAATAAATCTTTAAAAAAAAAAAAGAATGGGTCTAAAATCTAAGATCTGAGCACTTGTATGTTGGCTGTACAAGGTCACTAGTGCAAAACTCAAATACTTGTCCTGAGCCGAGAAGAGTTTTCAGGGCAGACCTGAGACTGGTCTCCTTAGAAAGTTCTGTTTGTGCAAGAGTGGTCCTGGGTGCGTGTCTAAGGCTCACGTTTCCAGCAGTTCGTGCATTCCCAGAGTTCACTGCCAAAACTGTCTGTATGGACTGCCACCGCTGGAAGCAGTCTAGCATGTTGCTGTGCATTAGCAGGGGGCTGCCTGCAGAGCAGTCCCCCAGTAAAACTTTGGGCTGGCATCTCGAATGAGTTTCCCTTGTAGACGGCACATGATGGGTGACGTCGCTGCTCATTTTGAGGATGGCAGCGTGGCCCTGGAGAGGACTCTCGGTGTCTTGACCTGGTTTCCTCTGGAATGGCCCCCATGTGCCGTTTACCTGTGGCAGCGCACTGCCTGTCTGTGAAATGAACCATCCCTGTGAACCCGCAGTCTCTGCTGGGTCCTGTGAGTCCTCTTAGTGGATTGGTAGCCCGGGGACAGCCTTGCGAATCCCAATGCGCCCTGCAAACCGGTTCTGCCTCTGTAAGTTTTCTCTCTTGGCAGGTCTCTCTTTTCACCCCACTTTCCAAACTCAGAAACCTCGGCACCGGCTTTGATTCTCGCCTCGGTCCACACCCTACGTACTGTTGACCGTGCCTCCTGTGTCTTGACTCCAGCCTTTTCTTAGCCCTTGCGGTTGTCCTGATCTTGGGACTGACCCCTCTCCCTGGATTTCACTGTCTAGTTTTTCCTGCTTCTAGTCTAGCCAGTTTTTCATGTCACCCTACTCCAAACTGGGGTTCATTAGCAATAAAATCAAATACAGATGCCTCTGTGAGCCTCCCCGGGCCCCTGTGCAGCATCATCCCTCCGTAGTGCTGCCAAGAGGTCAGGATCCGGCACCACCGCCTGTCGGCAGCTGCCCCACAAAAGCCACATCCTCTCTGTGCGCCAGTGTCCTTGTCTACGAGGGTGAAAGCAGCACCGTCCCGCTAGGGGTGGTGCGAGAGTGCACGTGAAAGGCCCTGAAACTGTGCCTGCGTGCAGAATGTGCTTGGCAACAAGCCGCGCGCGTTTATTATGCCCTGGTGTTCTCCCCTCCGGTCTGGGAGCTGCCCCCTGATGTTGTGTTTGACTGTGGCTCCTTAATATCAGCTGCTGAGTAAATGAATGTCTGAGTCAGTGAGTGAATGAACACGTGAATCTGAGGAGAAGCAGCAGCGAGGACTAGAAGAAGAAAGGGAAGCTAGAGTTGGTTAGAACATGGGTCATGTGCAAAGACACGTACTAGTCACCTGGGGGTGGAAGATGCCGTGTTAGCTTCAGTGGGCAGCACAGGAGGCTGTGCAGCTAGTGGCGCTCAGTGAGGGAGGCTCTGTGTGGGGTGGAAGGAGACGGCCCAATCGTTTGAGCAGGCTTGCCAAACTCACGTGTTGTCATTGTTTCAGATGACACAGGGAGAAGCAGAGGAGTCAGGATTTGGTGTCTCACTCACGAGTGAGCTCTTCCTGTGACACCCTTAGAAATTTGTCTTTCTCTGGGGTGACGTTCTGAGCCAGTTAGGGATGTGTGTGCGTCCCCAAGTACAGTCGCTGTAGAGTGAATTGCGACCCACCCTCACTCCTTGGGGGGGGTGGAGGGGGGCGCTCTGTGACAGAGAGACATGGACATCCGCCCCAGTTCTCACTCTAGGATCTTCGCAGAAGCTTGTCTGAGGAGTCGGCCTGGCTGTCCCCACGTCTGCCTCCCCGAGGAATCAGGAAGGGTGGGCTCGAGTGTGTTGCCGCTGGTCAGTGATGCCGCTGTGCCAGTGGTGACAGTTCTGTCCCGTGTCCCATGACAGTCAGTTGGTGAGCATCCTTGTGGGAAGTGCCATTGAGATCACTGTCACTGCTTTCCCTGTGTGTATGTGGGGCCATGAAAGCCACCCACAATGTGACATGCGTCAAGGTCTTGAGATCCAGGCTTGTTGTGCAGGTTTGAGTATGTGGCGTCTGGTTTCAGGAAGCTGCTGCTCTAGAACCAATACCCAAACGAAGTGGCTTCTAGGAATTGTCTTCTCTCTGCTCGCTCTTCTGTCTGTGGCTTTTTTATTTGGGCTGGGCTCAGCTTGGCCAGCTCATCTCGTTCCTGTGGTTTGGACTGGGCTCACTGTGTTTTTGGACCCAGCTGGGGTAGCTGGGACAGTTGGGGGCTCCCTTCATGGTGGGGGGGGGGGTCTCACCGCCTGTAGGAAGCTGTTCCATGCGAAATCACGTGGCAGTGGGCAGATTCCCGGAAGCAAGAGAAAACAAGCACTTGTCCAGTTTCTGCCCTTGTCAATTTCCTAATATCTGTTGACCATAGCTAGCCACAAGGCCACGCCAGGATAGTTGTTGGCAGTTCCCCCCACCTACCCCCAGAGGTTGTGGGTCTGGGGAATTATGGTTTCGAAGTCTGTTACTGAGAAGTCTACACAAGGAGCTTATGTGCGGTCTTGCTAGAAACAGAAGCGACCACGCCCTTGACTCTCTTCTCTTTCTTCCCAGTCACCTGGGACAGGCACCAGGAGGGGATAATAAGCTGCTCACCTGCCCACCTGGGCCCCCTTAGCAATGCTTTTTTCTGTGGCCGGGGACTCGGCAAAGGCTTTGCCATCTGGTGCACAGATTGATGAGTACTCCAAGTACCAGTGGGCCCCCAGAAGAGTGTGAGGGGATCAGCACAAATCTCACGTTAATGCAAGAAAAGAACTCCAAGTTGGTATCAGATACAGCCCACACAGGTAGTTATGACAAAGTGACATCTAACATCCCCTGCCGCCTTTCTCTTGCCCTGGGCCTGGGCTGCATCCTCCCTCCACTCAGGCCTCTGAGAAAATGCTACCATAGTCATTCGTGTCTCTTACTGTGCTGTCCCGTGGACTGCAGAGCCTGGGAGGGGAGGGGGACCTGGTTGGGAGACTGACACCCAGGGGACTTTAGGCACTTGGGTGAGAGAGGCCCAAGCGGATGGATTAGGTGCTGCCCGTTGTTGCCTCATTCTGTTCATCTTATATGAAGTCATGTTTCTGTCCTGGGTTAGTTGGCGAGTACTGAAGCATTAACTAGGGACACCCCAGGAGACGAGGACTGAGGAAATAGCCTTGAGATCAGTTAGGTATTTGGAGGCATAATGTGGAACAAGTAGAGGAAGGGTGAGAAGATAAAGATGGTCTTTGGGCCCTGGCATGAGGCTGGGCATCAAAGCCATGTGCACGCCCTCACCTTGTGGAGCTGAGCCAGGTGCTCAGGGAGGAGGCTGGTCAGGTAGCAAGGAAGTGTTATCAAGTGCATTGGGGAAATCATTCATGGAGATGATAGGCTCCGAGGCACGATCACTGGGGAGATGAGTTCTGCTGCGAGCAGGGAAGAATAATTAAACTTGAGCAAGAGTGAATTTCTGTTCTTTTAGCCTGAGATGATGACAGTGCTCGGCTTGAGCATAATCGACTGTGATGGTCACTGGATGTCAAGAGCCCGCACCGGTGGGAACTGGGGAGTTCTGGGCTGGCCAGATTTAAAACCGTGGAGAGTGAAGGGTGGTTTGATTGATTAGGGGTGTGTGTGTGTGTGTGTGTGAGTGTGAGTGTGTATGCATGCTTCGCCCAGTCTGGAAACATGAGTGGTGCTCTGGGCCAGCCTGTCCACCTCGTGTCTGTCTTCCCTGCCGTGCGTAAGCTCTGGGTGCCAGGGCTAAGCACGTCCCGGCTGCTGTTGCATCCTCAAGGCGTCTCCTGTTGCCAGGGAACCTGTGAAACCCTTAAGAAATAATGTATTGATTTACAATTTTCAACTTATTCTGAAAGTATCTTCAAAGATGTCCTCTAAAAAATAATAAAGACTTTTTTAATCCAAAAGGGGAAATATTTATTGAATAAACAAATCAAGAATAGCTGGAAGGGGATTTTTTTAAAGTGTATTTATATAGTAATTTTGACAGAATTAACCGGTACCTTTTAATTCGTCACTGAACAATGACTGTTGATGTCTTTGAAGCTCTTTTGGTGGTAGTGAGATAAGAAATGGAAGGAAGCTGACTAAACAAGGGACCAATTCAATTAATGCCCTATTCCAAACAAACATACACCAACTGCTAAAATCCCCTAAACCTAAAATAATTTAATTACCGGCTAATGTAGCAGAAATACAGTATCTATTTGTTTTGTATTTCTATTTTTCCAGAATTAAAATAACGTAATTGTGTTTTCTGATTATTGAGTTAATATACATTCTTAGGTAAAATGGGCAAATAATAAAAGCAGTATCGAGAACTCAATAAAGTACTCCTGTTTCCATGTATGAAATTTTCTTAAATTGTGGTAAAATATACATCACAAAATTTACTGTCTTAACCATTTTTAAGGGTACAGTTGAGTGACATTAAGTACATTCACATTATGTCACCAATTTCCATAACTTTGATCTTGCAAAACAGACTCTCTTCCTATTAAACAGCCTCTTCACAGCCCTTGATGACCAGTTTGTCTGTAACCTTGACTATTCCAGAGACTTCATATAAGTAGAATCATGTAGTCTCTGTCTATTTGGGCCTGGCTGGCTTCACTGAGCACGATTCCTCAGGGTCATCCATGCTGTGGCAGGTGTCAAAATGTCCCCTGCGCGCTACTCCATCTTACCTACTTGTACGTGGATCTATCCATTTATCTCTTGAGCAACATGGGTTGCTTCTCTCCTTAGCTGTTGTGAATAACGCCACTGTGAGCATGGATGCTGAACATATCCACCCAGCCCTTCACCCACGGCGCATGCTGCATGTGCTACTTGGTTTGTGCAGTTTACTCAGCACTGTGCCGCACACATCCTCTTGCTGGTTAACGTGGATGTGCAGCGCTCTGTTCCTGCATGGACTGCTGTTCCCTTGTAAGTTTTTACGTCTCTGAGGTTGCACATTTAGGTTGCTTTCTATGTCTTGGTATTAGAGCTGTGCCCATGTAAACACACTGAGGTTTAGGCATTTGCCCCCTCAGTAGGAGTAAAAATCATAGCAGCTGAGTCTTAGGCTGGATTCTGCAGAATCAGAGCCTGGGATGGTGATGTTGGTGTGAGGGACCCCTCCTACGCGGGGGTGGTCTCAGAAGAAGAGATGTGAGCGAGGCAGGGTGGGGAGTGGGCTAAGCCATAGATCCCATGGCGTGGCCTTGGCCTGGTGCGAATGTGTTCATATTGACATGGTTGTCCCCCTTGGCTCATGGGGCCTGTCAGTCCTTTCCTTGCAGGCTTTGGGTCCCTCTGCCATGGGTGGTTCTAGAGAGCTGGGTGCAGCCCCTGGTAAGAGGATATGGGTCAAACATCAGAACAGGGCTGAGGATGCTTGTGGTACACTATGTGTGCAACTCTGCAGAGTAAACGTAAGCATGCTAACATGCCATTTGCTATGGTCCTGTGATCCCAGTGCTCTTATGTCTCCATTTTATAGAGGAGAAATGGAAATTGGAGAAGAACAGTAACTTTTTAGTGTCTGCAACTAATAAGTGGTGGGTGGACTTGGAAGGCAGACTTGGGTCTGTCTGGACTGGAGCCTGGGCTCTGGTTCACTGTAGAAGGCAGTGATGAACTCCTGGGAGTGGGCTTGCTGGCTAGAGACACAGACACTTACCATCTATGTCTCTCTCCACTTCTTCCCCAAGTTGCATCAATTTATATTCCTGCCAGCACTTCCTTCTGCCAACTCTGGTTCTTGTCAGTCCAATTGGCTGAGGTTTGTTTCCTTGGATCTCCTTTCTTTCATTGTTGCTGAAATCAATACCCTTCCCCATGGTGATTGGTCAGCTGCATTTTTTTTTTCTCAAGGCCAAGATTTTAGTTAATGCCTTTTGCCCATTTCTGATGGTCCATTGCACGAATGTTCGAATCTTTTGTGTCTCCCCCAGGGATTTGAAATGCTGCTTCTCTAGTGTGCTTGTTCTGAACCAGTGCTTTGTTCTACTTCTAGACTTTCACTGAAACCCCTGTCTGGTCTTGTGCTTAGATCATACTCTTCTCATTACTGTGCAGCCTTTTTTCATTTTTATTTTTTTACTTTGTTTTTAATACTGGTAGAATTATCTACCTGTAACTTCACTACTGTATTAGAGGGGAACCAAATAATTGCAGATCCATTGGGAAGCTCTTATAAGAGAGATAACCATGAATTGGTCTAAAGTGGTAAAGAAGAAGGAGGTGGGAAAAGGTCAATGGATTCAAGGTCAAAGAACATTAGGATTTGCTAATTGATTTAATTGGGGATTGAGGAGGAGGAAGAGGAAGAAGCCAAGCATGCCACCTAAGTTTCTGGATTGTCTTACCTTATTTAAAACAATATTAACCTGTAGGATTTCTCTTGTCAGCTAGGTACTAACTAAAGAGTTGTTAAGTCTAATGTATATATAGACCACCCAGCTCCAAATAAGAATAGGTACAATTATTTTATTAGCCCTAATAATGGTGCATATGAGACTTGAGTGCCACAGCTGCTTTTCCTTATTTGTGATGACACCATTTCTCCATCAGCTCTGCCTGTCCCACTGCCGTTGGCATGGCAGATCCTCTCCTAAAGGAAACCCTGAGCCTAGTCTCCATTTGTTTGAATGGCTGCTGTGCTGGTTAGCCACTGCCTTTGCAATCAGGAAAAGAGTTGGCTCAGAGTGGCTTAAAGACAAATAAAAATCTGCTAAATTTCTCTAATTAGAAAAGATCAGCAGTGTATCTGACTTCAGGCAGAGCTTATTCCATGACCCAAAGTCATGACTTTATCCCTCTCCATCCTTCAACATCTTTTTTCTGTGTTGGCTCCATCCTTAAGCAAACTTTCATTTCGTGGAGGCAAGTTGACTGCCTAATCCACTAGGAATCCTTAAAAGTCAAGTACAATGGAAAAAGAGAGTATCTTTTAGCCTCAAACTTGGACCTGACTACCAACGGACTTAAGACCTGTAATAGTAATGGGGACTGTGTGTGTATTTTGACTTAAATATTCCCACCCTGGACAGGAGGGCTGGCATCCAGGGGTATTTGGAGAACTATTTATTGGATGGAAGAATAAATGGATGCCGGTTAGCCAGGAACATCAGCAAATGCCCACCACACCTGTGCTGGTAGAATGGAACTTTGGGATGCTTTATTTTCATGCTGAAAAAAAGTTCTTATCAGTCTCAGAAAGGGAACGTCTTTTAGAGAAATGTTTTAAGTCCTGGTGACTTCAAGTCAAGGGGATGCCCCCTTCTAGTAATTCTATGTGTGGACCATTGGAAATGCCTGAGGATGCTGAGGCCAGCAGGGGCTCATGACGGAGCTTGGCAGGAGTTGCTTCTTTTTAATAAGTTAGGAGAAGTTCATGTTTGCCATTTCAGTGTTAAGTCAGAAAATGGTTCCTCAACACCTTAGTGGGGACTCCCTACCAGGGGCAGGATGTCAGCTTCCTGCAAAGAGGTTAAGCTCACACCCAGGTGGCAGAAAGCTACCTTTTTTTTTTTTTTTTTTTTTAAAGGAAAGAGTAGGGCCTCCCTGGTGGCGCAGTGG
>JAGFMF010009940.1:0-26556 GCA_019455555.1 Galemys pyrenaicus
ATGGTGCACTGGTGAGATGGTGATGGGGAATACATGGGGATTACAATTAATGGCAAGTATATGTAAATTTTAAAATATTTTATATTAATAAAAAAAGAAAAGAAAAAAAAACCTGAACTACAAAAAAAAAAAAAAGCATGTAAATAAACATTAAAGTGTTCACCTCAGTTTGGGACCAAAAAAAAATAAATAAATGGTGACATTACAGTTATCTTTTTTTGTTCTAACTTCCAACTCTGTCTCCTGTCACTACAAAATTTTAATTTAATCTTGCACATTAAATAGCTTTCAGTCTTTAATTACCCTACATTGAAATGTTAGGGGGAAAGGTAGTCCTGAATGGATTACACAAATAGGTTTATGGACTCCAACCCCCACTCCAGACCAACAATGTCCAAGAACCACAAATCCCATAAGGTTATCATCGAAGAGTGGATCACTGGGACCTGAGTGTGGAGTTAAGCAGCCAGGCTGGGTATAAAACCTGACATGTGGGCCTTGGGAGCTCTCTTCGTTCAGAGCCAGCTCTCAACGTGTCATTGGGTTCTGGTTCGGAGGATCTGGTAGGATATTTATGAATTTGTATCCCTCTCTTCTTCCTGTGTTATTACTACTTTATTTCCCCTTCTTTTGTAAAATAAAACCCTTTATTAACCTTTGTTGTGTGCCTGTAGTTGGTGCTTATTATAATTGCTTTTTGAGGGTGCGGTTGAGGACCCAGTCAGGCAAACCCATTTTATTTTAGGGTTGCCCAGTAACAGTTTGACACCCAACATGATTGACCACGTTGCCCTGTAACAATAGGAAAAATCTTAACTAATGCAAGTTGAGGATAACAGTTAATAGGTTAATAGGGATGGGTCATAAGAGACTAATCACTATACTCCCACCCACTACCATAACAGCTATGTTGGAAGCCCAGAAAGTGACATGATGGAAAAATTCATAGGGGGATAGAACTGAAAATAATATAGCCTTAAATTTCTTGGTCCTGAGCTAAAAAATTCAATGATAATAAGAGAAATAGGCCCACTTTAGAACTTACTGCCTAGTGTTGGAAATTAATGGATGAAAGGTTTTTACGGTAATCCAGTCTACATGATGAAACCCACTGAATAACTGAGGGATCCTAGATGTTGTATGATGATATTAAACTTTTTATCTTGCTGACAACATTCTAATATGTAGTACTGGTTTTTTTCCAAGGTAAATCGTCCTCCTTGATTCTTTCTATGCTAACATAAGCCCTAAATAAAACTATTCTCTTTGTTTGTTTAGAGAAAGAAAAGTTTATTGAGGAGAAAAGGAACAGAAATAATGTGGGACTCCCAGGCCACTGGAACCAGGCCAGGGAGGGACAGGGGAGCTGAGGTGGAGTGGAGCCTCAGGGAATATATGCCTCCTTCCCCTAATTATTCTAAAACTCCTCCAGTCTCTTTGTCATTGATTAGTTCTGGGTGGTCTCACTAAATCTACTACTATGCTGTGGAATCTTCCATGCCTGGAACCTTTCTAATTTATATCCATTATCTCTCCTTTGATTTTTAATGTCCTTTTGTTTATAGTCCTAGAGTGTTAACTAGTTCCCTTTAGAATTTTGTTATTTCCCATCTCTGGGTTTTCCCTTATTCCTTTTGTTGCCCTTAACTCTGAAACATAATTCTTCAGGGCCCAGACTGTACTTTCCTGAAACTGCCTAATCATCCTAGCTTGCCCTGCTATTCTTTAAGAATTCTAGGACCCGTTTTCTTGTTTTCTTTAGCAGAGTCCAGTTTGCTGACTCAAATATACTGAGATCACCAAACTCATTGGGTTCAGAGCATGAAATCATGTCTTCTAGAATTCAGAGAACTGAAAGCCCAGGATGCTACCTGGGATTAATGAAAAGGACTTTGACTAGTAGAGGGTACTTCATACTGACCTAAAACAGATGAAAAAAATCTACTTATTTCCTAAGAATCTCTCTCTCTCTTCATTTCCCCTTTCTCCCCTCTCCCCCTTTTCTCTTGTAAGCTTTAGGTTTCAACATGTTATCTTGTTCTTGAAGTGATGACTCTCTCTCTACTATGTAATAAAATTAGAGTTGATGATTTAAATTTGTAGTCTACAACACAGCAACAAATGTTAGTGAGGATATGGAGAAAAGGAACTCTCCTACACTGCTAATGGGAATGCAAACTGATCCAACTATAATAGGGTGGTCCCCAGGAAAAGGGGAAGTTCCAAGATCCCTGGCCCACTCTACATATGGTGGAGCTAAGCAGAAATAAGAGACTGGGGAGGAGACTGAGGAAGGAAGAAGGAAGGAAAAAGGGAAGAAGGAAGCAGGATGGAGAGCAGCAAGGAGATCTATAGGAGGCACATGGAGCAGAGATACATGTGAAGAAACTGTGCTTGCTTCTTGGTCCTGGATGCTTACACCATCTGCCTATCCATGCTATTTTGTTATTATAATACGTTTCCAGTTTTGATCTTTCTTTCACATTATAACTTCCTAGAATGTCATCATTATGGCTTCTTAATTATAATATCATAAATATTTCACATAGGATCTTGAGTGGAATATGAATTACAAATGAAGGACAGGTAATACCTTCTAATATTTATGTTTCTATGACTTACTGTTATATCCCAGAAAGTCTGATAATTATGCTCTCTTACTTACTGTTCATACTCATTCTTTGAAATAGTTGTATCACTGTACTCCAGATGACCTGGAGATATTGAATACATTGTTCGAATTCAATGGATAATAAAAGGAGAGGATATAGGATTTGAAGCTTTTAGCATATAAAGATTTAGGTACAAGAATGTTAGTCATAGAGAATATCTTTTAAAAGATTGGGCAGCTTAGGTTAGAAATAGCCTAAATTTCTTTGCATAACTTGTGTAAGTACTATGATTACATTTTCAGTGTAGTCAATAAAAATGAATTGTATTTCAATACACTAATAATAGTGTCAAACTGTAAAAACTTGTAACATACTGTAATGAGAATCAAAAAAAGAGCAGTCTAGATTAGTCTCACTCATAATCTTAGGTAAAAGAAAGCAATAAAAAGATATGTGGTACGATCCCACTCATACAGAGTATTCAAAGAGGGAGAAATATGCCTTGGAGTCAAGATAATCATTACTTTCAGGGTGATTATGACAGGATGGGAGCAAAAGATAGGTATTTGGGGTGCTGATAATTGATGTTACTTTGTTGTTACTGGTGCTCATTACACGGATATATTTAGTTTGTGAAAATTCATCTAGCAAATGACAGAAGTCAAGTTTTACAACAAGCTATTGAGAAAATGGAGTAGCAAAGAATGTATAAAGAAGATATTATTTGACATCAAACATTTGAAATAATACTCTTTGGTCTGATTCTATATTACCACACTGTAGAGTATTAAAATAACCATTCATTCTCCTTTTATCTCTTCATTAGACATCTATTTATTGAGAATTTCTGTGCAATGCTGGTGGATGAACTGAACAGACCTGGCAGGCCACTGTTCTCATTGGTGCTTATGTTTGATGAAAGACAAATAATGAACATTGGATTTCACTATTTGACAGCTGTCTGTGTAGGGACCGCTCTTGTAGCAACACAGTGGGAGCGGTTGCTTGTGCAAGATTTCTCAAGTGTGAAATATTTTTTAGCCACTTTCGCATGAATGCAGCCTTGATAACTTTGAAACTGATTGAAGAACTAAGGTAAAGTTCAGGTAGGTGTGAACAGGGTCAATACAGGAAATGAGATTGGAGAAAGCAATTAGGTAGAAGGAAATTCATATAAAACTTTTCTCAACCTAAAGACAGGTTGAAGCTAGTTGGGGAATTAATGAAGAACACATGTTAAATCAGTTTTTTATAACCGTAGCAATGAGAATGTTGATCAAGGGTTTTTCCTCATTAGAGGGGAGTGACTCAGTGTATCTATATAATGTGAAATTAATCATTCCTATAACTTAAGTTCACATCATAAGATTTTTCTGCTCTTCATTTTTGTGACCCTTTTCTCAGCTCTGGCAGTGATTCCTGTAACTGAACTCTGGAAAAGACAGTTCATGCTGTTTCAAGCATTTATTCATGAATAAATGTCCTGGAACACAGAACTATGGAGTTAAGGTCTGGTTTTATACCACCGAGCTCCTACTTTTCAGTCTTCCCCTATCCTTCTAACACGATTTCATGCATAGGTCACGCCCTTATTTCTTGATAATGACAGGAGGACAGGAGCGCAGATACAGGACACACTGTGTTTATATTCCTCATGGGATTAAAAATACCAGGAACTTTATGCTAATAGTCACATTGATTATTAATGAAAATGGGCACTGAGGTCATAAATGAGTTGATTTACAAGTATTATTTGAACAGGTGTTTAATAGACTATTATAATGCTAAGGCTTTAGGACAACTTTGTGTTTCATAAAACCATATAAAGCCACCTACAGAGAATATTTTTCTGTGTCAGTTCCATGTGCCAGGTAGGGATACCATGTGAGGATAAAGAGTCTATGCTTTGTGGAACTCCAAAGATGCCATTAATATATAATTTGTTTGGCTCTCTTTAGGGTTGTGCATATGGTGTGCCTAGATAAAAAGTTAGGATTATATGGAAACAGAAGATGGAAAGAGAAGGAAATGAGCCAGTCAAAACGAAGAAGTCATTCTGGGTGCCAGAAGTAGAGAATGATGGTAGGCGAGACTGATACTGAAGACAGTGCACTTTCTAAGAAGTGTAAACTGGAATGTAACTAGACCATTACCTGATGAGGGATAATAGAAGATGGGAATGTCACCATGCATGTCTCTACAGGAGGGAAGGAGGTGAAAGATGAATAGGAACTTGGTGTCTCAAGAATGGGTCTGACACTGGGTTTATTATCACAACTGTGTGGCAGTGGTTTTGTTCATGTGATTGCTGTGAGACCAGTTTTCTGAGCAGTCTTGACTGGGATATAGCTTGAAAAAAAATACAGTTTATATAGTAAGTACAATGAATTTTGCTTGGTTGTGTTTCCCCTAATGCTTGTGTAGCAATTTTTCTTAATGATAGCTCTGCCAACTCCATTGCTATTATCACTTTGGATAGTCAAATACATTGGTTTGATAGTTAAGAGTAAAGTCCATTTCTTTAAACTCAGCAGAATCAAGAACACTGCTCTCCCATTGTTCAGCAATATTTTTATGTAAGAAGATTACTATTTTTTGAATTTTGTGGCTCCCTGAGATTCACTTTTTACTTGGATGCAAGGATGCCCTTTTGGAACTGTGTTCTGTCCCCAAGGTCACCTCTTTTTGCCTGGTCCTCTTGTAGGGTTAGGTGTATAGGTGGTAGTGGTGGGCCATGGTGGCAGCATAGCTCTGACTTTCCTAGCACCTCTCACCTGGAAGAGATGTGACTGCAAACATTCCAAGTTTGGAATCTTACATACATACCTTTTGTGTTCAGTTGTGGGCCAACATAGTTGATTTTAGGAAAGTGGGTTCCTGATAGGTATTACATACATACTATCTTGTTCCACGATAAGTGTCGTTCAAAGATAAAGACTGTGTACTCCTGGGGAATATGAATAGGATAGAAAATCAGTGTTGTGAATGTGTGACAGTTTTACTTGCACATTGGCTTAATGAATGTCAAAGGAGATAGAATGTGAATTAAACTTCAAACCACTTTGAGAACATTTACTTAGTCATATTATGTGATATGTTTAATATTTCCAGTAGACTCTAAGCTCTATGAGAATTAGACTGTTTTCTTTCTTTGTACTAAAAATTCTGTTCACAGCATCTACCTGTACAGTGTCTTTAAATAGTAGTGGCTTAATAGCCTGTTTGTCTGAAGGCTAAGCTCCCTGAACTTCAGAGAGTGGCATCAAGCTTCTTACCATGAGAGTTGCCCAAACTTGAGCACTAACTATATGTGGGAACAGGGCTGTACCTGCCATTACCTCATGGTATTCACAAAACACTTGGAGGCAGTTACTATTATGCCCACTTTCAAGGGGAGAAAATAAGGGTTAACTCTTTGGTCATTATATCATGTATAGTTATTAAAAAAACTATGTATACGAGAGCTTAAAATATACAGTTCTGTATTTACAAAAAACTGTAACATTGCTCTACAAAATATACTTCTCTTAACCACATGTTACTTACTATTTCTACTCCTTCTCTGTCTTCTACTTCACCATTAAGATTCTTGAAATAATTGTTTATTCACTTTCTTTTTTTACTCACACCCCTTTTTTTCTTTAATAAAATTGCTTTTATTCAGGTCTTAACAGCTCTGTGTTGCTAAATTCAATGGCCACATTTAAGCATTAATGAGAAGTCTTGCTCCTTTGCTATGAAACATTCTTTCTTTTCTTACCTTGACCTCACACTCTGGCTTTTCACTTTTGTCTTCAGAGATAAATTAAAAGCTTATTTTTTTTCTTTCAATTTCTCCAACGCTATTAGACTTTAAAAATATGTGTATCATTGGAAGAATGGAGAGAATGGCATCTTGGATTTAGTTTGACTTATTTTTACTTGCGTTCATTCCTAAAGCAGCAAAGAACCAGCTTTAAAAAATTGCAAGATATGGATATAAGTGGAAGTGGGCACAGTGTCACATGTCCCAGGTTACCTATGGAGTGGACCAGGGGTTCGTGTAGTCACTACACACAGGATGGATGCAGTAATCTACTGGGGGGCAGGAGCTCAGAGCTTCCAGCTTGCTGTCTTTTTTGTTTTTCAGTGAATGGTAGGGCACACTTACTACCACTGAAGGGAATTCCTTTTATGCCACAAATCACCACTGCAAACTCCTGTGTTTGAGTTGATTTAACTGAAGCAACTTTTAGAAACTAGACCTACAGCTCCCAGAAACTCTGTATGACGGTTAGGTTAGAATTGACCAAAGAAGATCAATTTGACACTTGAAAGGCAAGAGTAAAAATGTAGTCGTAATTGCTGAAATTGAAGTAATAGGAAGCCAAAGACAGATGCAGAGACTGGCACCCTTGTTCTTCTACTCATGTCCACCTCTCCTTCCCAAGTGCTGGTTTTGCTGACTTTTGGTAAACCTAGACCTACACGAGATGCTTGGCAACAAGCTCATAGAGATGGTAGCTATGCAGAAACAACAGGCGTCCACAAACTTCTACACCAACCTCCTTCACTCATGTCTCTCACTCCAGTTCCTGTCTAACACCTAACTCCCAAATACCATCATCAAATCAGTGCTTCAAAGAAGCTTGATAGCAACTTTTTCTGACCTCCCAATTCCTTTCTCCAGTTCTTTACTTCCCAGATTAACTTTTTTTATTTTTAAGAATTATTATTTAAGCATACAAGAACTGGGGTACAGGCCAGAGGTGTGTGTGGGGGGTGAGAGGATTCACCAGAGACAGAGTGGGGAACAGAACAGGCAGATTGACTGAAATACACTGCTGAGGGGAGTATACTCGCAGGCGAGGCAGAAGAGGTCTGCTGTGCCATGTGGGTCACCTCCCTGGCCAGGGGTCAAACTCATGCTGCAGTGGCTGCAGATGCCTCATAGTGTGGTGTGCAACTCCCTGAGCCACCAGGGAGGCCCCCAGATTAACCCTTATAAAAAAATTTCCCTACTCTCATATTCATAGTATCCCTGAAGGAAGCCGGACTAATAATGCAGGTTGTTTCAGTAACTTAGTATCAAACTAGTTAGAATCACTTAAAATAGCAGCCATTTTATTTTCACCATGATTCATATTTGGTTGACTGGATGAAATGAGCAATTCTTTTGTTTGTCATGGTTTGAGTCTCCTCAGTGTAAACGGAATACATTTAGGTTTGTCTGGGAAGCTGTGACACATGACAGACCTCATTCATTCTCCATGGAGTTTCAGAACCTTCCAGGTAGCCCCTGCATCTCCATAGCTGAAGTTTTTACATAGAAGCTCAGACATCCAAAACCCAAAATGGAAGCTTTCATCATTTCTGCTACTTCTCACTGATGAAAGCAAGTCATAAGATGAATGCAGATCCCATGTGGGAGAGTATTGTATAACACCACTTTGTCTAATAATAATAATAATATAATAATAAAAGTTGTGTATCTTTAGAAATCAGTTTTGAGTGTAGCGACCATACTTTTCCTCTAGTAGGCTGGCCATAGTACCCCTTGAACCTGCTCTTAACCTACACGCTCTCTTTCATTGATTGATCTCATTCACTCCTGTGGTGGTCATTTTTAGGCTGTGACTGAGTGATAATTAAAATCCTATATTTTAAAATGTTTAGGTTTATTTTTTATTTTCTGAAAATAATGATACTAGTAGCTTTAATAATTCTGGCCTATAATGAAAGGAAAAGTACAGTCTAAGTATGACTTTTTAAGTGAAAAGTATATCTATGCATATGATTATATTAACTGAAGTAAGGAAATTATTTTTCTGCTGTCATCTTCCATATCAATTGCAGTAAACATAATCTTTTCGTATGTGATAGTATGTAAGCGGACAACTTAGGTGAAAACAATAATATCAATTTATATTTGAAAATACCAAGACCAAATTCATTTTTTTCTCAAATATTGTTTATTTTCTCAGGCGGTATTTTGACTATCCAAATCGACTACTCAAATTTTAGCCATTTGATATAATTCAATTTAGCGTTCTAGAAAATTTTATAGCAAATACCATACAACCAGTTATCAATATGAAAAAGGATCTTTATCACATGTTGTTTTGAAAAACGAAATTAGTAAATAAAATTTTAAAACTTTAACACTGTTTCACAATTTTTCATACACCTCTGGATATTTATACTCATTTAATGTATGCCTTCTAGAATGTCTGACATTATTTTATGAGTTCATGGTCATACAGGATGAATTTTGAAATCCCTTCATTGTTGTTGCTGTCATGTCAAAATTTTTAAAACCCTGTACTAGGTCTACTTGAATTTCTTTTCTTTGTTAATACACAAATGGTTGTGCTTATAATGATACAAACAGCTGCCACAGATCCAACCACTATCAACACCAAAGAAGAAATGCTAAGTCCTGAATTAGGGTGACTGCCATCAGGACCAGGACTCGGATTACTTCCATCAGGACCAACTTCTGCTTTAGGAATGAACAAAGGTACTTGTGCAATGTTGGATACTTTTGATGTCAAGTTGCTTTTATCCACACTTTTGATGGCAATGAATATGTGGGTTACGTTTTCTCCTGTTAGACTTCCTTGTTTAAATGTAAAGGTTTCCTTGGAGTTGGCTTCTTTTGGTAACAGGTCAGTAGTGTTCACTTGTAGAGCATTATCAAAATTATCTTGTAGGTCAAGAATATTTCCACTTATCCTTATGATATACTGTTTAACTAAGAAAAAAAGTTACATTTCATTTAGAAACTACAAAATATCATGGTAAATTCTTCTTTACCTATTTTCTGACATGCATTGCTCAGTTATGCACAGCTATATTCATATGAACAACTAACTTTTCTAATGCAAGCTAAATTTTTATTTTTAATCTCTGTCAGATGAGAGTAGGACCAGTTAAAATGTGGCAACACCACATTTACTCCATTACTGGTGTACTTATACCAGTAATATACCAGTACCTCCATTACTGGTGTGATATACACAGTTACTCAGTTACTGATGTTAGAAACTAAACAGCTGAAATGGACACAGTGTTGAGAACTAATATGCTATCAACCTCAATAAAAGGAAAAGAAGAGTCACAATTGATTGAAAACATGAGATTATGAAGTTAATACTTTAATGTACTATCAATTCAAAATGGTCTCCCCTTCACTCACCACTGTGCTTACTTTTATAATGAGCCACACTCACTTAATCAACACCATGCATGACATGTCATCCTTACCTGTTCCAACATCAAAGTCATCTCCAGGTGCTGTCCACATTAGACTGATCTCATCCTCATTACCTGTAGCCTCAAGGTCTGTAATTTGATTTGGGGGAAATGGGTCAATTAAGGAGGGATTTTGTGGAACATTTGTAATCACGAATGCATCTCCAATTGCTATTCTGTTGAAACTCCCCAAGGTCGTCTGAGTATCATTTTCAATTTCAGGTTGCGGAGGATTTGCTTCAATTTCCCCTGCATCAAAACAGTCATCATATTTTATAAGCAAAACTGTATTAGAATTTTCCAAACTCAGAGTTGAATTCTCTCCCATCTCTCTTTCCCTACCCCTACTTTCCCACCCAATACATACTACACAGTCATTTCTGGTGACAAAGTCAGAAATATTGAGCTGGGGGAGAATTTATTTTAGCACATGGACTAATCTACTACAGAATAAAATCATATAATGAAACACTTTTGAAATAAGGGAGAAATGAAGGGGAATAGTGCTATATAATTCAATATGTACCTTTTTTTTTTAATTACTTTATCTTTCAACTGACCTCCAAACTGAAAAAAACCTGGGGACATAGCTACTGGGTCCCTTCCCATTACTTGACAGGTCCCTTCCTCCCTTCCTGCAATAAGAGCTGAGGAATAACATTTCAGGTTATAATCCAGTTGCCAACAGAAACCCCTAAAAGTCATAAGATAAGTGACAAGAAAAAGGGAAAACAACAAAGATAAGCCTCTTAAACCTTATTGTCACCTTACTTAGCACATTTTTTTCCCCCTAAAAGTAAAGGGTCAGGACAAAACTAACTGTAATAAAGTAAAAATCAAAGTCATCAGGGAACTATAAATCAGAGACATTCTGTAGGTGAGGAGAAGGATCAGGACGGGGTGGGAAGAGCACAAGGGAGTATGGTGGTGGTGCCTGGGTGAAGTGGTGATAGGAATTTTACAGGAAATCATACGTTGTACAAATATGAAGGGTGATGTAATAAATACATATTAAAAATAAAAATATATATTTACATTTATGATCTGTACAGCATGTGTAACCTGAAAGATAAATCCTGCCATTGGCATGTGTTTGGGCACTTATTAGCTCGTTTCCATCATCCTGAGTTAAAAATTAGGAATACAATTGTTGCTATATTAAGTTAAAGAGTTTCAGAATAATGTAATAGTGGCTCATTTTTATTGAGAGCTTACTACATGCCATACACTGTACTGAAATTTAAGTTAATTTGGAGGCAAGAGCCAGCATGAGTGAGAACTTCTAAAAAGAGAAAAGTTATATTTTGAAATATAAATTATTTGAAGCTATAGTAATATCAACTCACAATTATTCAACCCATCATGGGCTTTGATATAAATTACTAACCATTAACCACCCATCCTGGGATAAATGCAGCTCTGTTTGGGGGATGTCTGAAGCTTCTTTTGGCACTTGGTCCATCATGAACCCGTACTTTTAAGTTATATCTGCCATTTTCTGAATAACCTGTAAAATATCTGGAGTAGACCCCATCGTTCTTGAAGGCATCAGCACCTTATTATGGAAATGAAATATAAATTATTGTATAGGAAAAGAGAAAATTATGCATTCTCTAAACCAAACATACCACTTTAACTAGCATAGTCTCTTGATCGGGTTCCCTATTTTGGAACTGATCCCTTGAGGAATATTTCCCCCTCTGCCAATCATTAGCTTGTTGAATTGATATCCTTGAATTTTAGAAATAGACAACACTAGTATATTTATTTATACTCATACTAAATATGCATTTTTAATATTTTATAATGTATATGCATAGTACACATATGCAGCACTGACTTCTGCATTTATAATAAATGCTTTCAACTTATCAACTTGCATTGGGATTATTATAAGACTCTTCTTACCATTTCTCAGCCAAATGGTTGCCTTAAACACTTTACTTTCTCTCATCTGTCTTCATCCCCACTAAAGAAAATGTATATTTGCACTGGATTTAAATGTCACAACAATCATCTGTAAATTTCTTATGTCCAACCACTTTTGTTTTCGCTTAAACTGCAACCATTAACTCACTGCCTGAGAATGGAAAATTCCATCTGCTATTAAAATAAACATTTAAGGTAGCTCAGGAATATCATATAATTTTTGATTCTACCAATAGTAGATTTGTTAAATTGAAACCCAGTTTCTCAAGGGATTTAATACCCTAACACAGAGGGCTCTGAAAATGAGGTCCTTGGACCAGCAGCATCTGCATTCCTCTGGACCTCACTAGGAATGAAGACTTCTTGAGGAAAGGCTCAGCATTGTCTGAACAAGCCCTCCAGGTGATTCCTTTGCAAAATGCTGAAATTTGAGATCTCCTGTGTTGTCATTGCAAGTCATGAATACCTTCTTATGTGAGAGAATTTAAAATTAGCTAATTAAGTCTCAGTTAAAATTTGAGATAAGAAATGATGCAGGTAAATTTTAATATGGAAGGGGTGGGTCGGGGGGAAAGGGACTAGTCAAACAGTTGAGGAATATATTGTCATTACAGATTAAGGCACTCAGCTGCACCAAGGGACAATTTTGCCTTCTAACTTTCCAGAGGGCTAAGTCTGGTTGATGACAGTATTATGAATTGGCTGGATTAATTACATTACAAACATTACTGATAGAAAGTTCTGATAACTAAGGAGGTTATCAGCATGGAAATTTTCTTGCTCACTGACCTTTCAAAAGAAGGTTTGTTTCCCACAATAATTCAGAATCTGGGGGAAAGGCTTAAGTAACACCTATGGAGACCAGGCAGACAAGGATATTCAACACTGTGTCTTGTTACCGGACAGTCACACCTGCTATCTGATGCCCCAATGATGTGCTCCTCTCTTGTGAAAGCTCTGCCTGTCCTTGGCCTTCAGTTCTCAGAAGCACATTTGAACTTTGTTCCAGCTATTGGGAACAAAGTCTGCCTGCCCTCTCTCCCTGCCTGGGACACAAAATCTACCACCAAACCCCATCCATATGACTGCTTGTGCTTTATGTTGCTGGCCAGGATTTCTGGATGAAACACCCTTAAGAAACAATTTATGCAGTATCTTTACTGTTCTCAGTATTCTGAATGAGACCTTCCTAACTGGTCACTGACCACAGATGTCCAGATGACAGACAATAATGACAGTAAATGCCATTTTTTAGTGCTTGCCACATGCAAGATATTTGCTAATCACTTTGTAGGTTTCACGTGGATAGAATTTCCTGCTGGTTCTGCTGTTCATCTTTAACCTGCAGCATTGTTTCTGCTGTGTGTCCTACTGCTCAATGATCCTATGATGACCCATAAAATATCCTGTTATGAAAATATAGGCTTATTCATGGAAACCTGTGAGTTACCTGCACCGTTATCCAAAAGTTGTAATATTTCTGTCTTTCCATTATTTGATTCAACGAAAGCAGTCACATTGGCTCCAAGAACTGGTGTATAGCCTTGTAGAACTTCTGCATAAACAATCATTGGGTTGGGGTAACTGTTTGCATCTTTATTCATTTTAGCACTCACTGTGATGGGAGGCACAGAAGGATTTGCTGCCCGAGAGTTTACTGTGATAGTTAATATTTCTGAGTTTGCTTTGGCTTCAAGATTATAATTCCAAGTGCCAACCTAAAAATTTCAATGAAAATATAATGGGTTTACAAGGTCAATGTATTTTCTGTGTTTTCATTGTCCCAGTCTACAGTAAGTCTTATTTGTGTTGCAGAATAAATAGGGTTTTGAGTGTTTTTGAGGTGAAAGGATGAGAGTTGAGGTAGTTTAGATAGCACATACTGCCTGTTGTCATGCAAGGTGTCCAAACATCGTGAAATCTTAACTAGGAAAAACAAGCTTTGGAGAGTTTGTGTTAGTCTTATTATTATTCTTTAACTTCACGTTTCAGTCTGTGGTCTGGTGATGCTAACAAGTATTGATTCTGTAGCTAACTCCACACCAAACTGCATAGACTCTTACATTTCCTCTTCAAAGTTATTCTTAGCTTACCTAATTTTACCTTGTTTTCCTTACTCATAATGCATAAGTTCTTTTCTCCTTTTTTTTCCAATACACTTTTCAGAACCATAGAGGCATATAAATTACATTTTATTTTACCTTAATTGTGAAGATCATACAGATATTGGCACTCATAATGATGACATGTATTTTCAGCTATAAAACAAATTTGTGAGGAAGTCTGAAAGTTGATTGCTTACCATTGCAGTTTCTGGAATATGAAGGTAGGCCATTTTGGACCCCTCATCCACTATGAAGTTTTCCATTGGTTTTCCACTGGAGTCCCAGAGAGAAATAACAGGAAGCACGTGTTGCCATGTGACAAGAAAAGATGTGTCTTTTCCCACTGTACTGTCAATTATTACAGTATCATTCATCCAGTCATTATTGCTGAGTTTCAATCCCTTACTTTCAAGCTGTTCAAATATATTTTAAAAGTTAATGACCAGACAAGAGAGTAACTTTATTCTTTTTCTTTTTAAACATAGTTCTTAATTTCTGGAAATATAGACTATGAGGAAAGGGTGGGTTATATATGACTCTATATTTTTCCCCAGACTTTAATATTAAACGAAGTTACAGCTTCATAGAAGAAATGAGCTGTGTGTGTGTGTGTGTGTGTGTGTGTGTATGTGTTATTCTCACTTTACCCATCTTATTTGGTAAACTTCTTGATGGTGGCTAGAGTATACTTAGTAGAGGGGGGTTAGGGGGAGCTCAGGAGAGAAAATCAGGACTAGCAGATGAGAGAGGCACTAATGGACATTTTCCTGATATGAAATCTTGAAATGTCCAATATTCATGTGCAAAATTTTGACACATCATAGAGTAAATAGCACTGGATGGTAAACATCCAACAAGAGTAGAAAAAAGGAGAATTGATAATCTATGAATTTTGGAATCTTGAAAAAGAGGAAATAAAACATGGGTTATTTCTCCTAGAGGGGATTTATGGAATGTTTTTCAAGTCTTTGTGAATAGCTCTTAGTCTTGGAGAGTCAATACCATCTACTGACCAAGAAGGGGCTCTGTACACCCCTCCAACACAGTCATAAACAAGAAGCCTTCATCCAGTGTGAACAGGAGGGTGTCAAACATTGCAACATCTTTGCAAAGACAAAAATCCCCATCTTATTTAAGTGGATTTGCTATTGACTAAACAAGATATTTTTGACTTAAACCTGAATGTAAATGACTCTTTCGGACTCCCCATCAGAAGAGCCTAGGAAAGTCTGAAGGCTTTTTCTACATAGAGATACTATGGCAACATCACTGCGTAAACAGAGGATGTTGCCTCTTCTCTGTATTCCTGCTGCCACCATCCAAATGCACGTTGCATCAACTCAGACTCTTGTAACATACCTGAAATTCTCTCCCAGGACGAACCTATCATATACATGAATTCAGATTAACCTTCCAAAAGTTTACCTTCTAAAAATTATTTCTCTATGAGCCTACAGGCTTTTCAAGTGAGGGACACTCAAACTGTCTTCCTGCCCCTTTGACACCATTAAAAAACTCTAATCTCAAAATGTTGAGCATCTCCTATAAGCAGTTATCTCCCTTCTTCCTGGTTTCTCACATTATTCTTATATTTTTAAATTCCTTTGAAGAGTTTTATTTTAATGTTCTACCATCCTTTCAAAATTTCTAAGGTTAAAGAATAACATAAAATAGCACCCTCAAAATTTGTTCTCCCTTCTGACCAATCATTTTTAGAAAAAAGGTATCAGCATTCTCTCAGTCAACAGAAAATCTGCCAGATGAGTTTTATTCTCCTTCAGTTTGTATTCTATACACAGCCAAACTAGACTTGAGGCCAAGTTTTAATATGTCTTAAGTGTGAGGCTATTACTTATTTCACCATTTTGATCATATCTGAAGAAAAATTTCTATTTTAGATTGATATTTTGATTTTAATTATAAATTTTCTTTGTGAAAAATATAGAATATAACCTTACAGCGACTTAATAATTTTTCATGCTATGGTTAATTGCATACACACAAACTGAACGAGTGGGAATTCTGACCTGAATAGGCTGTTGGGAGACATCTGCATTTGCTGATGTAAGGGCTGAGAAAGCATCAATGAGGCCATTGTTCTGGGCAATATCTGAGACCAAAATGTGTTTTCCACCTAAAGTGTAAATACATTAACTTGGTCACTTTCTTGGAAATAAATAGTTTTTACATACAGTTATTAATCAGGTAGTAATGAAAAAAATCATAGCTTCTGTATGCATTATTAAAATAGATCAAAACCAGAGAAGTATATAACTTAACTCTGAAATATTCACTTAAATGTCATAACCAGTAAATGTCATAACCAGTAAGTATAAACTGATGTTATACCTTATTTATAGAAATCTTACATGACTAAATGGATCAAATAACCATGAACTATAAAAGAAGGTGTTGTAATGCAATGCATTAATGCTAACAGATTCCACACAGACCATTTGAGAAAATTATTCACTTTTATTTAAGATATAGGCTAATAATGTTGGATTTCAGATATTCTAGTCAGAGTATATCAGAATCAGAAACTTAGGAAAGTGAATGAGCTAAGGTAGCCTGACAATTGCTAGCAATGTGGAGAGAGGAAAGTAATACAGACAAGACCAGAAAACAATTACTTTGAAGGGATACTTACTTGTGAGAAAACAAATAACAGTAGCCATAAAATACCTTGAAATAATGGGAGTTTGTACAACTAAATATTAAAACGCAATTATGTTTTGTAAAAAAAGAAATCAACCTAATCGTTAATTATTCATGTTGTAAGTTGTGTGTTCTCAGGATGTTTAAGAACACACTAAAAACTAGTTGATTTTTATCACCTATCTCTGTATCTAAAACAACAACTACCCAGCAGTTATTCTGGAAACTGATGGTTTTAGATCTATTCAGTAAATGTTTCTGTTGATCTCGACCTCTACCCCTATCCTGTAGTCTGTGCCCTGTCTCATGAATTTGTGATTATCCTCCATGTACCTCTTGCATTGTCATTTGAGCATGATTATTTTGCTTATGACCTGATCATCTTTTCTTGCCACTTTTTCCTTCAGAAATATCAACACCTTTTTCAAAACCCAGCCTATGAGTCACCTCACCTTTCTCGTCTTCTTCCTCGACTCTGGGAAAATTTAAAGCTTCCTTTGCTTTCCCTTGTGTTGAAGAAGGTTATCTGACTATGCTCTCTGGTTCATAGTTTTACCTCCCCAACCAACTGGATTAAGACTACCTTCAGAACAGAGAGTGGGCCTGGTTTGACTCTGGTCCCCTGCTCTTACAGAGAAGGAGCTTGGGGGAAATTAAGCTGTCTGCTTCAACACTTATGCCACTTTTATCAAAAGGCTAGGATCTATAGGTCATATTTTACCTGTCAGAGTGCTCATTTGTGTGACTCCTTTATCAGCAGATGGTCCTAAAGCAATAAAGTGAACAATGGCCCCGCTTCCTTCCACTGTGGGAACACAACTCCCTGCACTGGAATCCTCCCCATCAGTCAGCAGCAGTATTTCAGATCCATCCAATTGGAAAACTTTTCTTATAATTACCTGTAAACATAATGAGAGTAAATTCACCAATGTTCCCAGATCAGATAGAGCAAAGGGAGATTAGGAAAAACTACACAGAGAAAATAAAACCAAAGTGTGCAGAAGTGTGAAAGAAGGTACAGATAATTTATCCCTGGATAGTCACTTTATTTCCTCTTCTCTAATCACTTTAATTGTTATTCCTTTCTTAGTCTAACATTTTAAGAAACTGAGTACAAGCCAAGAAGGAAAATATGCATTTTCAATGGCTTTTCTGGATTTGGAGTGAAGATTTGTAGAAGAGAGTTTGGAGAATAGAAACCCCTAATAAAGCTAGTATCAGGGAACGAAGTGATCAGCCTCAATTCAGTTTTCCAAAATTTTCAGGTATAGGATGACTGTTGCACGTATATTGTAACACATGCGAAATATATTCTGATATGCATTAAAATCAAAGTGAAAAATACAAAATGCTTCTATACTTTTACAGCATTTATACAGTACCCCTACCATACTTTCCTGCACAGCTAAGTGCAGACTGAGGACTCAAAGATGAAATAGAATTATTCTTCCTTGTCTTCTTCCATGCTTGTATTAGTCAATCTGCCAAGGACTTAGGATGTGTTAATCTGACTATGATTGCTACTTTTTACATGGTTCCTGCATTCATTGGAGCCACTGAATTAAATTTTAAGATACTGAGATTTGGGCTAGAGACTGAGGAGATCTAGAATGAGTTGCAAAGATACAACTAATGTATTCTGCGTTCAAGAGAAGCAACACAATGTTATGTTACCACATATTAAAAATTTTGTTTAACTCTGTTTTATATATTGTGTAAGTGATAGAAATGCAAGGTCCCAACCTGTCCCTAGATCAGTGCTCCACTACCATTCCTACAATTTATATTGTATGGGGCAACGAGAATCATCTTCCTAAAATAGAAATTCCTAAAATTTTTAACTATCAGTTAAAAACCTACACTAGCATTCAATTGTGCTTATAATAAAATTCAAATATCTTATATATTTTTTTAAACTTTGAAAGATGTAGTCATTGTATATGACAGTCCTCAGTGCCTTGTATGTCAAACTCACATTCCACTAGCTTTTATCACTTCTTAGATAATCTAGTTATTTTCAACCTCTCTCTGAATGTACTTTACACTTTTCTTTCCGTCTGAACCACTGACTTCTCATTTATTCAAATCTAAGCTTGAATGTCACCCTTCAGAGAGAGCCTCAGTGGTCTCTCTACCTAAAGCGGGTAGTGTTCCTTTGCCAGTTGTTCTATAACATTTCCCTGTACGATTTCTTCATAACAGTATTTCCACAATCTACAATTGTAAAAATTTATTTATCTATGTGTTATCTTTTTCTTAATTCAATGACATGTACTTTAGGGGGAGAGAGATTTGCTTGGCTGTTAATTTTGAGTACACTGAAACATGAAGAACCCTCTGTGTTGCTTTCATTACCCCATTAACCCCTAATAAAATGGAAGGCTGGAGAAGTTAAGAATCATGCTTAGAACGCACTATGAAGCAAACCACAGACACTGAGCAGGAGTTCAATCCCTGCCTCCAGCCAGGGAATGACTCCCATGGCATAGCAGACCTTTCCTGCCTTGCGCGCTGCTGCCCTCGGCAGTGTGTTTCTGTCAGTCTGCCTGTTCTGCTCTCCACTCTGGTGAATCCTCTCACCTACATGGATTTTGGCCTGTACCCCAGCTCTTGTATGCATAAGTAAATAAATTTTTTTTTTAAAAAATTAAAAGAATCATGCTTAGGATCACAAAGCTGCTAGTAAGAGTACATTGCGTCTGAACCCAGCACTTCATGTTAGAAACCTACACTAAATGCCTTGCAATTCATAAAAGAGGGAGTTTCGGTAGGTTTGGGATTTAGAGGAAGAGCTACATGAAGGAAAAGGCTTTCAAGGAATTGGTAGTTTTAACATGCAAAGAAGGAAACATTTTAGGGAGAAGAATTGCCTGGACAAATGTATGAAGGTTGTTGGTAACTGCAAGGCTTGGGAGATGACGTATGCTCTAAACTCGTTGAAGTTAGAGCAGCATAAGTGTTGAAGTGGGAAGGCTGGCAAGAGAGGTACCTTTATTAAAGGATGAGAGGTTTCTGACTATCATCAGACTGAGGAATTCAGATAATTTTATAGACTATGAGTAGTCAAGATTTTTAAGCAAAAAAATCATGCAACTGACATTAATTTTGAACTCATGATGACAATATTAAATAAAAAAATAACATCATAACAATAGCAAAAACGAGTGACCTATTTACTAGATGATATAAGTATTTTTAGTATATCAATCATTTCACTTACTCCTTCCAATAGTCCTATGAGATAGGCATTCTTATTTTCCTGTTTTATAGAGAAGGCAATGAGAGTTCAACGAGACTGAAATCTGCCTTGATCACATAGCTGGTAACTAGCAGAGCAGCAGGCCCTCTGATGTCAGAAGTCATGTTGTGATGTGTATTGCTTACGCTCTAACAGGCCTTGTGACATCTGCTTTAATATATAAACATTAGTTTTCCCTAAATGACACAGAAATAAAAGCAAAGATTGCTCCAAAGAGGATTCACACTCCATATAACTTACTTCAGTTCCTTACCAGTTGTTGACTTGTGTTCCCTAAGCACATATCTTTATTTAGTAGCATTTAGTGAGCAAACACTATTTCATAGTAACGGGAGACAAAGCCCCTGTCCTTACAGGACTTATTTTTTAGTGGGATTTAAAGCCATTTATTCATCCCATCAGTTAATGAGTCACTAACCCATTGAAGAAAATCAACTGTATTTTTTCTATGTGCTTAATCCTATGCTGTTTAGGATTAGCTATATGGAAATTAAGAAGCAAGTACATGCAGTAGCACCTAACATAAAAATGTCCTAATAATTGGGAAAAAAAGGTATATTTGCAGTATGATTTTCACCTGAAATCCTTCATTAATCCCACGGCAGATGTCAGTTCCTCCTTTAGCTTCTTTAGGTAAGAGCCCCACAAGTGTGTCTCTTTCCTTCTTACTTGTTATTTGGATTATATCACTTAAGACGCTAGCACTACTGTCAAAGCGCACCATCCCCACGAAGGATCCATTTTCAATGATCTCCAGCAGGAAATGTCTTGCAGCTTGATTCATTCGATTTAGGCGATTGGATGCCTACATAAAAACAAGAGAAACAACCACAATGCTTCCCATTCATTGAATGAGGGTAAAAGGAAGGAACAGCTGAATCTTGGCATATCTTCTGTATGGTGGTGCCATTAACCTTTGTCTTTGAACACAGAGGACATTTGTATAGATGATGCAAATAAAATAAGCCATATTAAGAATTCTCCTGGCTGATACCATACCTTCATGTGGAATAGACTTCAGAAGCTCCTAAGCTACTGTTTCCTCATTTCTGTTAAGTATTTTCAATTGGGAATGATTAGAAAACATTTCCATTTTTCAATCTGTAGTTCTGATCTTCTAGCTAAATACGAAAGGGTCTAAAATCCTCAGTAAACTCTCAGTTTTCTGGATAAACAGAGACTCTAGGTTTAAGTCTTTTCAACTATATTTCCACCCTCCTTCACTATAATATTCACTGCCCCTATGAGGTCATGGTCCCAGGGAATGATGGTATTTATGTCACCATGCAATTTAGAACAACCCAAGCGAATGCCCAGAGTGCTCTTAGGCATTCAGTACCTTCCTGTCCAGGAAAAGTGGACCAGTGAACTTACTCCCATACTTCCAGATGTATCAAGAACCAAACACACAATTCTTTCACTGATCCTCAGCAGTGAGAAGACAGGTGACGGGGGTGGTGCCGTCATAGGTTTGGTACTGTTGAAATCCTCGGAAATTCTGATCACCTCCCATGTGCTTTTAGAATTGCACTTTTTGTTTTGTAGGGTGGGAGCTTCTCGGTTATGTTTTTTTTCATTACAGAATTCAACGACCTAAAAGGTTGATAAAATGGAAAAAATAGCATATGTGATTGTAGGGTAAAGGTTAATCAGGACTTTCCGCCCTCCTACCACTGATGATGGAAACCTGTGCACATGCCTGAGTGGGCATGCGCAAGTAGATGCACCTGGGCTGATGCACCAGGTGTATAAAGCTAGCGTCCCGGAGACGCCGGTGTGGTGTGGTGGTGTGGAGCGGTGGAGTGTGAGGGATATCGTGACGGCAGCGAAGAAACTGCTTGAACCGACGATGAACCTCCTACCCAATCTGGGATGGTTGCAAGACAGTGATGCATTTAAAAATTCAACTACAAAACTGAAAAAAGTGAAAAATCTGCTCTGTTTATTTAATGAAATATGATTCATTGAGGAATCATTAAATAGCAAGGTAAATGTTCAATAATAGTAATAGTAGGTCATACTAATTGAGTGCTTACTCAGTGTGCCAGTCATTGTTCAAAGAACTTTATATTAATACATTGAAGCCTTCAGGTCACCAGCACAGCATGTCCAAGAATTATGACATATGATCTGAAGTGACGATTGTCATACTTACAGAGTCAATAGCTTGCATGAACATTATGGATGCTGTCTCAGTTTGATATTGGTCAGGGAAGAATTGACAGTCTTTTTCGTACAGTTTTGTTTTGGAATCAACTTTGCATAGTTTAACTGCACAGCTACCTCCTTGACATTGAAGCACTCTGTTGGCACCAGTGATACCTGTGGAACACCTGAAAATATTTGACAGTTCATCTCTGAAGCAATTTAACCATTAACATTTTTTGAAAATCTTTAGTATTACTATTCACAAGATCCCTGTATAAATATTTTAATTTTCATTTGTTTACCGCAAATCTTATTCTGATAGCAAAGTTAGTGGTTCCCACCAGAATAGTTATCTCTTTCCCAAGAAATTGTAGAAGAAAATTTCAAGTGAGGTCATCAGTCTGTACAATGGTTGAGTTCGCTGCTTGGATTCAAACTGCTGCTAACCTCTTCATACAAATGGCTATGGGTTCCCCTTTCTAGAATCTTTTCTGGAAGCCTCGTGGTGATAAATGCACTGCTGGCACCAGGACTACCTTGTGAAATCATTTAACTTAGTTTAAAGTTCTTTGCAGATCTCTTTTATAAGATGATGTTACCAAAAGAATGGGATGTGGCGTAACTACAAATGTTTTGCTTATTCAAAGGACATTTTTGTCACTTGAAGGAAGGACTAGGTACTGCCTAAGCCAGTCCAGAAGTGGAGGCACTTTAGACACATATTTTTTGGGCCCTGGAATTGGCCGCAGGTGACAGTGATTAAAAGAAATATGCTAGGGTGTGACTATGGCTCCTCTTTTCAATGTGTTTCCATTAAAATTCACATGCTGACTTGTTTTCTTTCAGTTATTGGGGCAGTTTTCTAAATATATGTCTACACTTATTGCCCTGAAATTCAGTGAACATAATGATGTTATCTATATTAACAGTCAAGATATTTTGCCACACAGGCTAGAAATTTAGGGGGAAATATGATTTAAACAAATATAAACTTTGTAATATCACTTAAAATATGCATCTTGAAACTGATGCTGTGGTGCTGTTAAAGGGTCTTAATTGAAATCATGTGTGTTTGGGTATGTGGTTTTTTTTTTTTATACTTTTAATATCTTTTTACTCCTTAGCCATTTTTATTCCTTCTTCTGTCATTAAGTAATTTGGACCTCTCAGCATATAGCACACCCCTCACACAGATGATGCCACCAGCATAAATGAGTTCTGTCAGCTATGGTAAAGAGGTGAGAAAACATGTTAACCTGACTACCAAGTGTTCTTAAAGCTATATATATTAAAAATGGACAGCCAGCTACCTTAAACTGCATTTCCTAGTAAACCAGAAAAGCACAGTCTTGTGCGAAAGCATGTAGTGTCTACTTTGGAATGAAAATGATTAATATTTGAAGGAAATGAAAATAAGGAAATAAGAAACCACACCCTAGAATAATTTAGGAAAATGTAAATGGTCCTGCCTTGTTGCTTCGATTTTTTTTGACTTTGCAGCGTAGAAAGGTTCCTCTTCATTGTACTCATCAAATACACCCCAGCGGAGATGGGCCCACTCATGGACTAGCAGCCTACCTGTGGGGAAATATTTCAAGTGCATGATCATCATTTAAGTGACAAAATATGATCCCAAAATATTTTAAGAACTTTTTTCAATAAAAACATTCAGGCTTTAAATAATTCCAAATGTTGTACTTTTGTTCATAAAAACATTTCGCTGCTGTAGGGTAAAGGTTGATCAGGTATTTCCACCCCCCCACCACTGATGATGGACACCTGAGGTGCTGCGAGCATTCCAGGGTGGGCATGCGCAAGTGGGCACACCTGTGTTGGACACGGGCATAAATGGGCGGCATCATGAGGACACCAGAACTCCGAGGGCCGATAGAACTGATGAGCAGCAGCAGCAGAGAGAGAAGAAAGCAGCCGAGAGGGTGAGATGCGCCGGGGGCTGGGAATGCTGCCAGTCTCCCGGCCCCCCGGCCCCCCTGCCTGCCATGTACCTGGCCACCTCTACTAAATAAAGCCTAAAAGCCACCGAGGGCTCCAAGACTACTCTCCTTTCTTGACCCCTCCTTTCTTGACCCGTCTGCCCAGAACCATCCCGAACCCTGCTCCAGTGCCACCCCCTTTTTTGCCGCTACAACTGCGTTACATAATAGTATTGTTATTGATATATGATGTAATATGTCTTTTTATTCCACAACATGTTAAATCAATTAAACATATATCATGTATATGATATGGGTAGAGTAGAATGGACTTTGGGATTTGGGTATTAGAGAGCAAAAGACTTAGACAAAAAGTAGTTTTGGTTCCACAAAACTCCTCCCAACAACATAAGTACCTACTATGATAATAAACTTTTCACAAGGGTGCAGTTACGTGTTAAAATGTCTATAAATCTCCTTAAGTGGTGATGATGAAGAAAAGTTTGACAATGATTTCAATGCTGTGGGCCATATTTAATTTTGGGGTGACAATATAAAGTAAGTAGACTTAGCTATTTTATTTTTGTTCTGTGGACCACCTGATTTTTATTTTTATTTTTTTTATAGATTTTATTTGTTTATGTATACAAGAGCTGGGTACAGGCCATAGGCACCTGAGGTGAGAGGATTCACCAGAGTCAGAATGGGGAGCAGAACAGGAGGAGCCACTGAAATACACTGCTGACGGGAGCAGTGGGCTAGGCAGGAGAGGTATCCTGTGTCCCCTTGGCTGTAATCGAACTCAAGCTGCAGTGGCTGTAGAGGCCTCACAGTGCTGTGCTCAACCCCTTGTGCCACCAGGAGGCACCCCCATCTGAATTTTGGTCTCTGGCCAGAATCTCTCTTCTCTCTCTTAGAATTTCTCTCACAAATTCCACTGACAAGTTTTACTCAACATTCAAGAAATAGACATTATAAAGTTATTATAGACTTCTGAAAAGCAAAAACATTGGATTCATTTTAAGAAATTTGTGGCATATTTAATTTTAATATCTGCTATGGTGGCATTCTCAGCCACACTGAGCGGCTACCTGCATGGGCCAGATGATCCTTCTGACTATGTATTGTTATTGTAAACAGCAAAGATTTTTGAGGACTCACTTCTCAATCTTTATTCCCTCAAAGCCTTGTTGAGTCACATAGGAGCATAAACACTTAAGATGGGAAACTGTCAGTTGTAGGATATGGGTCAGGTGGGTGTTTGGGAAAAGAAAAAGAGATTGGGGGGCATTTTTTAAATTAGAAATCAGAGAAAATCCTCCTTTTCTCAGACAGGTGGAGATAGAGAGGGATGAAAGTAGGAATGAGTTTGGAAATAGAGGAAGAATTAGGGAATCCATTTCTTCATTCAAGGCATCTTTAGATTGATTGGAACAAAATGAATGGCTAGAAAATAAAGAATAGTGGTAGATGTTTTACAACAGATGTTATGGAGATTGAGAAAGGAGCTAGATTTAAAAAGTAAAAATATTGTTGAGGAGTAGCTTTGAGGGCTTCCTTGAGATTAGAAAATATGCTTTTTTCTGATGATTGATAATTTTCTTTATAATCTTGGAAACCTAGTACCATGAGCCAAAGGGGCCAGAAGTACAACGCAGAGTATGTGGAAGTTGAATTAAATTTAAATGTGAGAGTGTTGAGCAAGTTGAGCTCTTTAGACTTGTGAATGAAATGACTGCCTTTGCTGGCCATGCCAGGTAGGAAAGAGAGTTTAGATACAAGGGCACAGAGGAACAGAGGAATAGTCAAGCTAATGTATGTGGGAAGGGTAAGATTGGGGTGGGGAACTGGCCCAGGCAGTTATATGCAACAGGACTAGTGAGTGATTGTCACAGACAGGAGGTTTAATGAATGCTCACAGAAGAGGCAGGGGAAGAGGTGATCCCAGGAATGTGGATTCAAGAAGGTGTTCTTGATTAATGACATGTGATTGTGCTTGCCTTTAAAAACTTACCAATTTTACATGAAAAATAATGTGCATTAGGTCATTTGAAAAAAGATCTGAACATTTAGATTGAAGTAGATGAAGCTGCCATTTTTATAGGTAAAAATAATCCCTTGTAGATAAGTGGAATACTCATATCAACAACTGGTAGCCTGTAAGTGTTTTCTCTTGATTGGGAACTGACATCTTGCCTCTTTTCATCTTGTTAATCAGCTGCCTTCTAAGGAGGTGGCATATGATCGATTCATGTCCAGATGTGGAGAACTGGAAACTTAAAAACTGAAAAGGATGCCTTAAGAAATCCCCTCATTATTTGCTACTCTGGTTGTCAAATTCTGTAGCTATGTACTGATTGTAGTTGTATGGGTTATATAATTTCATGTTCCTAATTCCATAAACTGGGAAGTCCTCTACTCATTGTAGCACAAATAAACACAGATAGACGAGTTCAGTTTTCCAATCTAAATGTTAAGATCTTCTGTTTAATGACCTAATGCACAGCTAATGAATGGGGGTGTCAGGACCCAAACCTTACAATGCTGGTTCCAAAGACTATACACCTAACCTGAATACCAAACTGCTTATTAGATTATAACCAACCTACCTGATGGTCCAAATTCTCGTTGTTTTTTGCCAAGGACAAAGTCAGGGGTCAAATGAATGAATTCTGCTT
>JAGFMF010009943.1:0-32625 GCA_019455555.1 Galemys pyrenaicus
CCCCTCCCTGGCCGGCGGCAGGGATCGAACTCGTGCTGCAGTGGCTGCGGTCTGCTTCATAGTTCAGCACTTAACCCACTGCGCCACCAGGGAGGCCCCATATCTTTTCTTTTAAAATCTAATTCTGTTACCACAGCCCAAAGAGATCAGGCCTAACTCAAGCTCTCTAGTTCTTACTGTCTTTTTGGTTCCTTGGATAATTCTTCATTTTTGTACCTCATACACTTCTGCTTTCTGATACAATTCTGTTTATTTTAAATTACTTTAACTTTGTACTTTTTAATATCCTCAGCCCCTCACACAAGATTGTAAAGAACCTAGAAGAAGGTAAAAGAAATGAAGAAAGAAAAAATACTCTACCTAGAACATACTATGTGTTTATACTATACTATGTGCTATACTATTCCAAGCGTTTAGGTGCTTTATTTCACTTAACCTATAAATGACTCCATGAAGAAATTGGAGGAATCTTTGATCAATAGATTAAGAGACTAACTCAAATGAGCTAAGCAGTTTGCCCAATTTTATGTCACTATGCACTAGGAATTTATATGCAGGACAATCTGATTCCAAAACTATTTTTTCTATTACCTGAAACTGCCTCATACTTTATATTTTGATTTCTGCAGCATAGTGCCGCATGTAATTAGGATCTCAATAAGTGATGATCCTGTATTGGGTTTCTTGGTTTCCTTCCTTTCCATTTCACTTTTTATTAATATTGCTGCCAGAATGTAGGCAGAAAAGGTAAAATCTATGTTATTAAATTCTTCTTACTCATTTTGCATTAAGATTTACTAGGGAAAAAAATTGAAATTTTTGAATATTTGAATCATCTCTTAAATGGTCATTATCCATGCAATTCCTACCTTCTTAGAGATACTCCAAAAAAAACATTAGAGAATGTTATTCCTCAGAGCTCACTTTAGTTTTTTAAAAATGCTATTTAAAGCAATAGAAAATGTAGGCCATGAATGTCTTCAGCCGAAAAATGTTTCCTCTTTTGTGAAAAAGAAAATTAAAAACAAAACCACCCATATGGTTCCTTTTTTCAGTTAGCTGAAAAAGACATTAGGAAAAGAAAGAGCCCTAACATAGCATAATTATAAACCCACTTTAGTTTGTAAGATCAGTTTTGATAGGTTCATAGTCTTTTTTATTGATAGGAAGGTCATAGGATCATTAATATTTTAAGAGTTTTAACTTGCTGTTTAAAGGCTACAGCAATATTAAAACCAAATTCCATTTTTCACTCACTCTGCCACTTTCCCCACTCTTTGGTGAATTGTCTACCCTCTAATAATTTGCTAATCAGAATGACAGAATCTGTGCTAGAATCCTACTGTGGGGATTTAGAGTAACCCAGAAAAGAAACAGCAAGATTTGAAAGAAGAATAAGTAAGGGGTATAATGGTGACGATACATTTTTTTTTTTTATCTCAGAGACAGTGAAGCCCTTATTTTCACCATTGTGGAAAGTTACTTAACAAAGGCATTTAAAAAATAGATAAGTGGCAAAAGAATACTTGCACCCCTATGTTTATAGCAGCACTATTTACAATAGGTAAGACCTGGAAACAACCAAAATGCCAAAAAAAACAGATGACTGGATCAGGAAGATGTGGTACATATACAGAATGGAATACTATTCAGCAATCAAAAAAGATAAACTAAAGTCATTCATAGGAACATGGATGGAGCTGGAAGGGATTATGCTCAGTGAAATAAGTCAGAAGGCAAAAGAAAACTACTGGATGGTTTCCCCCCTTAGTAGGAATATAAGGGAACCAAATAAGGATCAAGGATAAGAATAATAACAATAATGATAATAATAATAAAAACAAAACAAAAAGACAGGGACAAATTGGGGACACTTGGTGGGGAGGGAGAGGGTTGAGCACAAGGGACTGAGGTGATGGTGCACTGGTGAGATGGTGATAGGGAATACATGGGATTACAATTGATGTCAAATATATATATATATATATATAAAGAAAAAATAAAAAATAGATAAATGGTATGTACCCGAAGTACCAACATTATTTCTATGGGGAGGGAAAAAGAAATATACAAAGTAACATGAGAAAAATAAAGCAAAATTTATAGTAAGCAGCAAAAGACTACTATAGCAGGAAAAGACTACAGTCGTTTAGCTAGAGCACAAGTATTGAAAGGAAGAAAGGTTAAGAAAAAGCTGAATAAAAAGTGGCAGCTATGTAATTAGCGGGTAGTTGGGGGAAAAGATTGAAGTAGATGAAAAAAGCAACCACAAAATGCTCCTCTGTCACTGGCCTGTTTCTGTGGGTTCAGGGAACCAGTAGAGGAGCAGATCTTACGAAGATACAGGTCTTGAATGATCTCTCTTCTCAAACTCATCATTCAGTGTCTGTACCCCTCCCTCTCCCCAAGAGCATTCCTGCTAGTTAATGTCAAAAATCTCTGCACATTTTATATTGCACTTTTCTGGAAATTAGTCTGCTGCTCAGGTAAATCCCAAATTTCTTGAGTTTTATTTGGTAGTATTTTGCTCATTTTAGGTTGACACTTTAAGGTATAAGTCTTTAATTTTGGGCGTTTGCTTTCCTTAAATACTGAATTTTTAAATTAAATATTAAATGATTTACTAATTTATTGTTATTAGAAGAAAATATAAGTTTTTTTAACTAAGCATTTTTAAGTTGGTTACAGTGACGTATTTCCATGTATTAGATATATTCTCATAAGTAATGCATAGGTATATAAAGAGTTATCATTTGAAATACACGGTTGAGTTGGCTAAATAAATGTCACATCTTTTAAAGGAAATGAAGGTTTGGATAGCATATCCTATATGAAAAGGCAAATGTCGGTAGCAGCATCAAAAATAATACAAGTTTCAGTTTATTTGATACAATAAAAGTTACAGTGCAGTTACAATAGATTAAAATCTCATAGGAGTGTATCTCCAAGTAGTGAAGTATGCGACCATAAAAGGAAGAAAACAACAATTCTGTATCTTGAAGAACATGAAGAACGGAAGGGGAAGTTAACCTTAAATTCTAACAGGAAATATTTGATAATCATCTTTTATCAGTTATAACTCTCATTTACTGAGTAAATGCTAGCCACTATCCTATTTTAATGAGCAAGGTGTTGCCATCTCTACCTTACAGATAAAGAAACTGAGACAAAGAAAAGTTGGTTAACTTGCCAGCATTTCAGAAACAAGTAGTGGCACTAATATAAAAACTGTACTGATCTTGTAGCAAAGCCCTTTTCTTCTGTTTTATATATATCATTATATATGCTTAAATAGAAATACTTCATGAAAGAAGGAGATGTGAGCTTTCAGAGTCTTGTGTAAAAAAATAGGAAAGGAACTACCAGAGAACCTGTTTAGTTCCGCGACTTATCTGTGAAAACAGTTTTAACTTTCAGTGGTTAGTATATAGTATTTGAAGTGATTTTTAGAGATTGTACATTGAAAGGCATCAGAGTTCTACTTAACAAAATCCAAACATAGAATTCATAATTTCCTTCTAAGTAGGAATTCATTGAAAAGCATAATACTAACCTAGTTTGAGACCTGACCCTTTAAGAACATACATATAACTGTTGTCTAAAATTAGAGGTAAAGTCTATAGTTACTTAGAAGAACTCTAAAATGGTCTTCAATAAAAGAAAGTTATGAACATCTATGAAGTGTTGAGCTAGGTTTTTACCCACTATAAATTTATTATCCCATAATAAAGGTCTGTGTAAACTCCTGGCAGTTATTTTGGAAGATATCTGCTTTATAATTGTCCAGTTTACTCATAGCATAAGCACCTTTTATGCATATTAGCAATTTTCTGTTATTTTTTCTTTGGGTATTTTTTCCTATATCTATTTTACAGTGCTTATGAGTCATATTTCCATGTCATTATTATTAAAATGTTGTTTGTATAAGAAATAAAGTATACGTTAAAGTGAGTACCTCATTTACTCTATTGATTTCTTTTTAACTTAAGTGAAGGATATCATTCTTATGATAAAAGCTAAAGGGAATTAAAATCTATGGAGTAAATACAGGGAAATTTTACAAAAAGCAAATCAGAGTATTTAACAGCTGGTATCTTGGAGATTATTAATTCAGTCCTACCCCTGGATTCTGGTTTTTATATCTAACCCTTAGCTTTTACTGCACTGACAGTAAAAGTTCTCTTTTAATTAGAGAAATAAGCTTAATAAACATTTTTATAAAATAAACTTAAAAGGGCTTATACTATACAAACCTGGGTGAAAAATTTTCTCCAAGGCAAATTCAGCATTGAATATTTTTAAATTCCATGCAACAAAACCGCAAAACCTATTATAGGCATCTTAAACTCTCGGAATTTAAACACTAGTAACATTTTAGCTTTTAAAATAAAATTTATATAAAGTGAAGAACAAACCAGATTGACTTGTGAAAATTTTCTTACCTCAGCTGTTACTTCTTTTGCAGGATGCTAAATTCTTGTTTTAACTGGACATTTTGGTGATTTGACTAAGAAAGCAAAAGGGGTGGTTCAGTTAAGATCAAAAATGGTCCTCTAGCAAACCGAACTGGTTTCCGTAGAAAAAGAGGAAGTTTATCAATAGATGGTTCCGGAAGTGCAATAAGCCACAAAATGACTAAGAAATGTATTACTTTAAAAGAATTTATTTTGAAATATAATTTGAAGCTCTATGATTTGAGTGCTTTCAATTAACATTTATAAAGTTAACACCTAGTAATGTGATTATAAAATTTAAATATTTAGAATATAACCTTGGAGAGATAATTGTGTGTTATAAGGAAAAACTGCAAGTTGGGTTATTACCCATAGTGGATTTCTTGTTGTAAAAAATGAAGTATGTGTTCTGTTTCTTTGTGTGATGTTAGGCAAGCTGTTGCACTTCTAAGTCATCATTTCCTCCTTTGGGGACTATTTCCCTTACTGCGTTGTTGTGAGAATTAAATAAGATAACTCATACAGATGCCTCTCACACAGTAGGTAGTAATGCTGTTTTCGCAAACATAGGTTAGGTAAAAGCTCAAGTTAAAATATAACTAAAAACATTTTACCCAAATACTTTGCTAAATGATTTTTAGTTCAAATTCACAACTCTGATTACCCACAAAATGTATGCTTCTTAGATGAAAGTAAAACTGAATCGTTTTTCAAATAATTTAACTAAGCAAAGTATATTGAAAAGCATATGTATCAGTCTGAATAAAAATTTCTTTGGGGAGGTCATCTTCACTTGAAAAATGAAAATCATCCTAATTTGTAAGGTTATTATGGAAGTATTATATAAAATGTCTATCATAACATGTGTTGTAGTCGACAGTGTATTAAACTATATCCTGCTCTCCCCTGATTACTACAGAGAAACACAGGTTCTCAACACCTAATTCTTACCTTAAATGTACTGATAACTTGGTACAAATAGAAAAGTGTTTTGTTGAGGTGTCCTGTTATAAAGCAGAATATAAAAGTTATGAACTTTTGGTTCACTGTTTTTAAATCCCAGAATTAAGTGTGTGGACTGTGATACAAGCATAGAAGACAAGTGTCTTTGTTCAAAATTAACTTAAAACTTGAACTCAAAGATATCTTCCTATTATCTTAAACATTTTGTTCATGATCAGTCATTGGTTGATATCTTCCTGAGGGATATCACTTAATAGTAATGTGATAAATGTTCAACGTTCTTGTAGTAGAAGCTTTCTAGTTAGTGAGAAAATATTGAACTGTATGAAAGTAGTAGCATAGTCAACTTATTTTAAAAGACACTAATTTGTTCTAATTTCCTCTGACAAGTATTTCTGTATTGATTCAAGAAGTGCTTTGTGTTAATGCTATTTGTTCTAGTACATGATCTCAAAATTTTAATTTGCTTAAAATGGGAACTCTGCCCAGTTTCATTTCTTCTAGTCTGGTCCATTTTACCCTTCAAAAGATAACCTGATGGCACCGTGATTGGCATGATTTCCATTATACTTTATTGACATTTTGCTTTATCTGGAATAATAAATATGGTTATGACTTACTGTTTAGGGAATGGATTTTTTTTTATTTTTTACAGTTTGGTAATGAAGTAATAAAATTCATGCACTGTTGTTTCTTCATGTAACCTAGATATTTGGAAATGTGAGACTTTTAAGAAGTGAATTTGATTACCAAATCAATATTGGAATTATTGCAATATGCAGAAATTACCAATGCCTGGGATTGAGCACATTCCCATTGAAACAAAAGGCATTGGTTCGAATAGGCATTGGTAATTTTTAAAGATTCAGATTCTGGTATGCAGCCAGAATAAGGAGAGTAAGATTATGGTAATTCTTAGAAAAAATATATGCTATCTTTTCTTACCTGGCTAGTATATTGCCCAGAGTAAATGTTTCATGAGGGTGAGTTTTGGTGTTTTGTTGCTGTTGTTTTTAACATGGCCTAGTCTCTTATTAGATTATCTTAATGTCAATTTCAGTAAATGGAAAACTCTCTCAAACAAACTTTTGTAATATAGTTAAGTGAAGATGAGAGTCTTGACTTAAATGTAAGTTACTTGAAAACATGTATCTTTTCTTTGCTCATGTCATATTGGGTAGTAAAAAATACATATTCATTTGGTAGGCTAATTGATATCCTTGAAGTTCAAAGATTAATCAGTCTTTGGATGTTTGCTATAAGTAAACTAGTAGGCAATATTTTTTAAAAAAGGGTATCTGACATGTAAACATTAAGACATGGACATATTTCAGCCTTCTGGTGTGGCTGTAAGTATCTATTTTAGTTGTGCTCTATTTGTAGTGTAGTCTTTCTGATAATAAAGTTAATGCAAATACACACGGTTTTATTTTTAACCTTAATTTATTATACAAAATTAAGTTTTAGTTAAATATTTATGGTAGAAAAACACTTTGTTGTGTGTGCCATATATAAAGATGAAGACACCTAGCATAAAATTAGCTGTCATGATGAATTAACCAGTATCGATTCTGTTACATTTAGCAGAAATAGTACCACTTAATAATACAGTTCAACTCTATGCATAGTAATTCAACTTATGTTAGATGCTGAAAGTCTCTTAGGATCCATCAGGACTCTCCCAAGTTCATCTAACTACATTGCTGAATAGTAAATATTTAGTTGTCCCTTTCTACCTTTGTCAGTTTTTCAACTCATCTTTGAAACCCTCCCCAAATGCTTGGTTGTTTTCTTTTTTTTATCTGCTTTTTGCTTTCCAGAATATCAATTGTCAAAACAATTGTGCACAGTTTGAGTAATTAAGTAAGCAAGCATACTTCTCAAATGCTATAATCTAAATTGCCTGCCATATCAAATTTTAGACCACCAGACCAACACATTGGCATTAAATATCAAACTGACTTCATTTTTACTCCAAACGCTTTCTCTTGACTACTTTGCAGTTTTCTTCACTAAAGCATTAGGTAGTTATGTAAATTAGATTGTTAGATGGTGCGTTTTTCAATGTTCTCCTCCTCTTTTCTTTCACTTGTTGCTGTGAGCATGCCAGTTGATTGCATCATTAGGTTGGACCCTGTGAACTGTTTTGCTCTTTTCCAAGTGTCTGATTCAGCAGGCCATAGGCCACTGCTTGCCAGAAAATCGCCGTTGCTTCTAGGCTGACGCTTGCCTACTTGTTTTGAACGTCTGAGAGATGAGACTTTGTTTGCCAGAACCACCGTTGATAAAAATAGAAGAGTACAGATAAGAAAAAGCACCGCAATTATAATTAAGCAAACTAGCATAGCCATTTTGTTGTTATTTTCCTCACAGACATCTTTTTTAAAAATTTCACTGTGATTTTTGCTTGTGTTTCTGATGCTCTGCACTGTTGGAGAAATATTCCTGACAACAGAGGGTGTATAAAGCTCCAGTTCAGATTTAGGAGGTAATGATACAGTGTGAGATGATGTTGCTCTTTCGGGGTTGTTTGTAAAATTACCTTTCTTATCTACTTTAGCAGTTGTAAGCTTTGTAGTGTTTTCATTTTGGTTTCTGCCCATCTTATTTTGAAAATCTGGATCCCCGACATTGGTATTTTGAGCCCTCGGATGGGTATAGTTTGCTGTTGTTCCATGAGACAAAACTATCGCCATCAGAAGGACAAGATGTAAATAATGTTCTGTGTATTCCATGTCCATGAATGTGCTGGTAATCTGTGGAGATAGCATTATAGACTGTTAATTTCTGAAAGAATGCTGGTTCTTATTTTTGGCAATTGCAGTTAAAAGATAAACAGCTGATATATTACAACTAAACTACAAGCTCATGCCAAAAAATTCCTATCCTGTTTGAATCCCCCCACCCAACTGAATTTTTTCTGTAAAGCTGTGTAAAAAGAAACAATTTAATTTCTGTCCTTTTAGATGCGAAAGTGAGCATTGCAAATCTAACAAAAATTGTTTATCATTGTAAACTGGATACTGTGGTTTAATACTGTTTTCTTCCTCTTAAGTATACTAGACTTCAGCTTTGAGTCAGATACTTCTCTTTTTACTTTTTTGATTCCTCCTCCCCTCTCCTCACCACCATTTGAGGATCTTGCTTAAAGAAACTCCTCACCCTCTAACAATTGTTACCATCTTTATCATAACGGAGAGAGGTGACTGAGCGTTTAGCTTCAAGTATAAAAAGAAAAGTCAATGCCTTGGGTGGGAATTGTGGGGGGCGTGAGGAAGTTTGGTAGCAACTAGAGGAAAATGGATTTCAAATAGGAATTCAAAGTGTTCGTTTTCCTTCTTGGGTATTTATCTTGAAGTCTAGAATTAAGCTGGTACTTACAACTGTATTCATGAAAGCAATTTTGTAATGCTCTTCACTTGTGTCCCTTGATTTACTGTGACTTTTCAAAAACAAGGACATGCCAGTTTTCTCAACCTAAAAATATGTCATTATGAAGAAAAAGAAGCACATTTCTTCTAAATACTTTTAAAAGTTCAACAAAAGTTATTTACTTCATTTCATCTTCATACTCGGCAAAGTTGAATTTCAGTTTTGACACTAAATGCACTGGAAGCCAGTACAAAAGTGGGACAGTTTTGTTCTTAATTCTTATTGCAGAACTACAACTGGCATATCTGTTCTAGGTACTGGTCACCCAGTAGGGAGAATTTATTACCACTATTTAACAGTCTCTTTTCTAATATCCAGTTGATCTTAGTCACTTTTCTAGGACTATTTTATTGTTGAGGGAGCTTGAAGCAGTAACTAGATTGTTCCCTTGAGGTTTTCTAAGTTAACACTTTTTAAAAACCTTGTGTATTTTATAGACTTTTCTCTCAAATTTGAATGTGCATAGGTATTTTGGTTTTTATTGCAAATTGTAATATTGTAAGTCTAGGAGGAGCCTGAGATTCTGTATTGCTAATCTAAGCAAAACAGATAGGCACTGCTAGCCTTGCTTTTGAATATCAAGGGCTAATAAGTTGTTATAAGTCATCAGTAATATTTATATACTGTTGATAAAAAATTGAGAATAAAAAGGGGATCATGTTGAGTTACATAAGCAAAAGTAGTACACAATAAACAGTGCTAACTGGAAAATAACCTCTCACAATATTTCCTATTCATCTAGGGAAGGAAAAGCTGCGTTAAATATTTTAGAATTATGATTGCTTTCTAAGTTGTGGCCTTAAATAGATAGCTAAAGATACTGTGCCTTGACTTATATATAGTAGTGTTCAGCTTCAATTATTAAGTTGAATGACATGAATCTTTGGCTATTCTGTAATTCTTTCATAAAAATTCTTAAATTGGGTTACCAAGTAATTTCTATCCTGTTCATACTAGCCTGAATTTCTGCATTAGCTGCTAAAACAGTTAAATTGGGTTTTCCTTGTCATATTAGTTCATTAACAATTTGTGGAATTCTTACACACTTTAACAGTGCTTACCACCGGGCAGATAATAGGCCCGCTGTTGATTGTTTTCAGCCAGATGTACGGCCATCCCCAAATAAATAAACCATTGTCAAAGTGAGACTTTCTCCTACCCTTACAGATGCCTGAATTGAGGTCTGTCCAGATAGCCCTAACTTAGGCCCTGGACTCCAAGTTATGTTGTCAAAAGTTTTCTTTATCTCTGGTCATTTCCAATCATATTTATAATGCCTAAACATTAGTAAATGAGAAATTTATCATTTTGGCTTTTTTTACAACAACTTTCCGATTCAACTGTGGAGTCTAAACTCAGATCCTTCCAAATCCCAATTTAAAATTCTGTGTTGGTGGTAAATCTACTTCTAACTTAAATTTTACTTACTAGGATAGAAAATAACATACGTTTCAATTACTTACAATTCTACATTGTTAGTGAGAGTTTCAGCCCTACCTGAAAGAACTTCCTCAAACACTAATTAGTACAAAGTTATAAGTGAAACGGGATAAGAAAAGCCACACCTACCTTTAAACTTGCTTGGTCAAAATCTGATTATAAACTGATTTTATAAGCCACTTCTTGTCTTATCTTGAAGCACAGCTTCCAGGTAATTTAAAGCAAAATAGACTTGAAGAACATGAGCCTTCACGTAAATCTACAGAAAAAAGGGTATGTACAGCTAGCTTTCCACTTTTAAAACCAAACCACAGATGACACATTTCCTTTTCAGTGCAACTAAAGCACATGTCACAGGGGAAAAAAACTCCAAAGTGTCTCTGCCCGCTGCTGGCATGACTAGAGGGCTTTGTAGAACAAGACCCCGCCTCCAGGGCAGGGAGGGTTTTCCACTTAGTGCCTTTTGACCTTATGCTCATTTTATTTGTCTGACACACACTCTCATTATATATGCCTGCTCATATATGCATGATATATTAGAATCTTCCGAAGAAAGATAAAATAGCATTTTACCTGCAGCATTAAAGTCTTCTCTAAAAATTGTATTTGTATACCCCAGGCTGACGTGGTTGGTATATGAGTTTGGAGGCCTTTATTGGTCAGAGCAAAGAAACAGTGATACACATAACCAGTACCTCAAATTGTGAAGCTGCAACAGTGATTTTTTTGGGGTTTCTCACTCTTCCCTTTCCCAGATGTCCTGTCATCACCTCACATTATTCTGAAATGGACTTCATTTTCCCCAAGAAGTGGCTGTCCCTGACTTGTTTGTCGTCTGTGATGACAATATTCTTTGTAATCTCAGAAGCCTGGTATATAGCAACTTCTTTTAATTCAAGTCCTTTCTTTCAGGCAAGATTAGAACTTAGATCATGTTTGTCCATTCTTCATATTCTTGGATTAGTTTCTTTCCTGTTTTTACTGTCACCGTTGTATTTTAGATTCTTATTAGGCCCTACCCAGACTAATAGGATTCTTTTTACTAGCCCTCTTGCATATATATTGTATATATCACTTCCTTTGATCATATTACCCTTTTTTAAAAAAATAAAATTCCTAAACACTACAGCAGAGATTCTGAAATGTTTATGCACATAAATATCAGATTAGAAAGTTACTTTAAAACACTGAAAGTTGTCAGGTCCCACTGCATAAATGCATAGGGCGTAAATACGGGCTAGGATCAGGAAACTGCATTTTTATCAAGTCCCACAGTTGAAATTGATGCAGAACAGTTTTGATCCCTTTACAATTTGGCTGTTAGGTATTTTTCCAGCCTTATCTATTAAAACTTCTTTACATGACTCCTCCGTTCTAGTTAAAGTAGCTGATGGTTGCTTGAACATACCTAGTTACCTGTTTCTTTCCCTCTCTTCGTGAGACCTGCCAATCTCCCCTTTTGTAGAGTTTGAAATTCCTCACTTTATTTTCTGTGTTGTTTTCACTAATAATCTGTGCTGCTCTCACACTCTTCTGAACTTAATAGCAGTGTTTTCCCCTGCAGTTCCCTTGATAAATGATTGCATGCTAGCTTGAACTGTTTCCTTTATTTTAAAATCATCTAACTTTTTTAATCTTATGTCCTCCCCAAAAGATTGAAAGCTCTGATGTGAGGATATTTATTTTAGCTTTCTTTGAGTACTACTACTAGAGTTATCTGGTATAGAACACTGGGTCAAAGTTAATCTGGATTGTTTTGATTTAAAATTCTAGTACTGTGTTCTTCAGGGTTTTCTGATGGTCAGTGTCTTGGCTATATACATTGATTAGGGTTATTTTCATTGTAAGCAACATATTACCTAAAATGGTTTAATCAAAAAATGGAGTTTATTGGTTCACACAACTCAATAGTGCAGGGATAAATTTCATCTCGGGAGAGACTTTATCTAGGACTCAGATGCCAGGATCCCAGTTTCCATCTTCGTTAATCAGCTCCATTTCCTTAGTTGTTAGGCATGCTTCTCCTCTATAAACATTATAAACATTAGAAAAGAAAAAGCCTCAAATTCCTACAGTCTAAGCTAGAGTCTCTGAATTATGCCTCTTTAGTCCTGGCTACCCTGATTTGAGTCATGTAATCAATAATAATTCTCTCAGGTCAAGGTTTGATAAATAAATTGGCTCTAGGTAGACCATTCCCACCCACACTGTTGACCTGGGAAGTTTGATGTATCTAGAGGCGGCTAGCCAACATCTATTCCCTCTTCTCTCTACTTGACCATGGTGGGCAAGTTTGTTGTTGCTATTGCTCACAGTTTTTGAGTTGGAACTATTTTAGCCTCAATTCTTTAATTTCTAAATAACAGCTGATCCAAACGTCATGTGATCATTCTATATAATTGAAGTTTTCTCTAAAATTAACCATAAATTAGATTAATAGTATGTATATGTTTATTTAGGACTCTGTTAAAGAACTGTCTTTTTTTTGTCATCTTCCTTAGGTTCAAAACTGGTCAGATCAATGGTGACTTGCTGATATACCACGTCTTGCTGACTTTAAAGCCATATTATGCAAAGCCATATGAAATTGTAGTAGACCTTACCCATACTGGGCCTAGCAATCGCTTTAAAACGGACTTTCTCTCCAAGTGGTTTGTTGTCTTTCCTGGCTTTGCTTATGACAACGTTTCTGCAGTCTATATCTATAACTGTAACTCCTGGGTCAGGGAGTATACCAAGTATCACGAGCGGTTGCTTACTGGCCTCAAGGGCAGCAAAAGGCTCATTTTCATAGACTCTCCTGGGAAACTGGCTGAGCACATAGAGCATGAGCAACAAAAACTACCAGCTGCCACCTTGGCTTTAGAAGAAGATCTGAAAGTATTCCACAATGCTCTTAAGTTAGCTCACAAGGACACCAAGGTTTCTATTAAAGTAAGTTTCATCCATTTGGTAAATGATTCATTGACTTTTTTCTTTACTAATCAGATAATATGCTGGCATCTCTCAGTGTTCCTGTAATATACATCCAATGTAAATTTCAAATGGAGGGCAACCAAGCTTTCTAGCTTCATAGGGACCCTGCAGAAGACATTAAAGACATACATTTGATTATGATCTATGTTGAATTGGAAGCAGAAGAGTTTTGTAGAAAGGACAAATTTTTATATACCAGTCAATAGGCAGAAATGGTTGGAGAAGTGTAATTACCTGTTGAGCATTCCAATTATTACATGTTTCTTACAGAGAAAGAACATGAATCTTCAGTATAGAATTAGCATTTGTCAATAAGATTCTTGATCCTAAATTTTTTTCTGATGTATTCCGTCCCTTGAGAACGTTTATTACAATAATTTTTGAATCCATTTGAAAATACAATGGTGGTAACTTCTTAAAATGGCAAACATGGTAACTTGTTAGTGGGTTTGGTTTTTGGAGCCTCCTAGACTTCTGCATAATAGAATCTAATTCCTCTCCATTCTACCCCCTCACCGCCACTTTCTAGGTTGGTTCTACTGCTGTTCAGGTAACCTCAGCAGAGCGAACAAAAGTCCTGGGACAATCAGTCTTTCTAAATGATATCTACTATGCTTCGGAAATTGAGGAGATCTGCCTAGTAGATGAGAACCAGTTCACCTTAACAATCGCAAACCAGGGCACACCGCTCACCTTCATGCACCAGGAGTGCGAAGCCATTGTCCAGTCCATTATTCACATCCGGACACGCTGGGAGCTGTCTCAGCCCGACTCCATCCCCCAGCACACCAAAATTCGGCCAAAAGATGTCCCCGGGACACTGCTCAATATCGCATTACTTAATTTAGGCAGTTCAGATCCTAGTTTACGGTAGGTTTTTTAAAAAAATTTATTTCACTTCTGTTCAGTTTGTTGCTTTTAAAATGGGACCACATTGTATGCTTTGCTTTTGTTTAATTAATGACAGACCATTATTTTGATCCTTGTTTGGAAACTTGAAGGTGCACTATGACCTCATCAGGTTGTGGGGTAGCCAAATGAATTGTGGAATTCTGAATAAGGTGATTCACACTAAACCAATATATGTTCTTTCACCAAGAAACTGATCTGAAACAAATAGCCTGACATTTTCACTTGTTTGGGTTTTCCCCTCAAAGGAAGTCTTTTGTTTTTTTAAGCTTACATCTAATTTAAGGTTTTCCTCCTCTAAGTTCTCTTGTTTCCCCATGTTTAAAAGTATATCATTTATTAGTTTTTCCTTGAAATCAAATGATGTTATAATTGTTTGACAAAGCAAATCTGATGTTCAGTAATGCTTTTGCATATTTTCCAAATACGGAAATATGACTATAATAAAATTCTTGAAAAAGATCTTAAGACAATTATACATGTCACCTGAGCAGAGTATAGTTGGTTCTGGTTAGGTTTAGTACTCTGAACATGAACGAGGAAAATAGAGAGTCTATGGAATCATTAGGTTTGGTTAAAATCTAAATTTACTGCTATGTATAACTTTGATCAAGGTGCCAAGGTTCTCTCTGAGTTGTTTAATTGTTTTTAAAGTAAAGGTAACATACTTTCCTTACATACCCACAAAGGGTTAATTAATAGTATGTGTGGCAGTTTAGCATAGCACCTAACAAATAGTTTGTGCTTAGTAAATGCTATTTTCTCCCAACCATGCTTCTCTTTCTTTGCCAGCATCTCTTTGCATCCCTTCTCTTTCCTCCTCTCCTTTTCATGTGAGAATAATTATTTGTTATAAGTACCTTGAGATTGTCAAGAGTTCTAGTAATATAAATTCTAGGTCCTAGTTTTATTAGGGGCCCTTTTAGTATTCTAGTGTCGCCCTTATTTAAAGGGGTGGGGGGGGAGTCAATAAGATTCTGTGCCTGAACTGGGCCTCAAGGAGTCTCTGAAAGCACAGAAATTATACACAAAATTTTGTGTATGCTTATCTTTCTTTACCTCAGAGAAGAATAGCCAATTTGAGGGACTCCCATTCCTTGTAGCTACTAAAAAAGATACAGAGTCAGTGTCAGACTAGTATAACTCAAAGTTCTTAGGAATTAGTAAGCAAAATATAAACTAGGAATAATTATATTAATATTCTCAGTTTAGCAAAATGGAGCTACTAGCCTGCCTTTAATTTCTAATTCAGAGTTCTTGCAGAAGAATGCTAACAGTCTTCTAGCAATTACTACCTTGAATGAATCTGTATTGTTCCCTTGTGAAATAAAGCAAGCTGATAGCTACTGCTTTTTCCTGAAGCATGTCATCTCAGAGAAGAGGCTATTAGAGGACTTGAATTTCAGTGGCTTTTACTTCCTCTATGGTTGCTGTGTGAATATATTAGAACAGTGAAAGTTTGGAGACAAGGAAAAACTGAAATTACTGAGAAGTGAAACAATCTTTTGTTGGATAGGAAAGGAAAATGAACATTTTAAAATTAAGTGAGTTTTCTGAGCTATTTCCAAAATTATTTAAATGTATTTTCAGATATCTGTAAGGGAATTTTGAGTCTAATGGAGCCTGGATATAAATTATGGGGTTTTTTTGTTGTTGTTTTCATTATTCTACAAAATGGAAAGAGTTTATGTAAGGACAAATGGGAGGAACTTATGTTAATTTTTTTGGACCTCCAGTTTGTAGTGTAAAATAGAATAAAACCCAGAAGGATGCTCTGTGGATGCTGATTTAAAATGTTAACATGTATTTGATAAGGGACCATCTCAGTTTTCTTCCTACGATTCCCATTATAACTAGTTCTAGTGGGAGAGGAGTAAGGAAATATAATACACCTTATTCTGACTTTCTTCTGATCCACCTTAGGGCCATAAACCTCTAATATTTTATGTCCAGTGAACTGGCTTTTAAGGGAGACCTTATACTCAACATTCTTAAGAGCCTCACAGTCCTCTTCTGACTAGGTCAAGAATCTCCCTTAAAAAGTGATCACCAAATGATCAAGGGGTATTTTGGTTTAAACTATAGAATCATAACATCTCTAATCATAAATTTTAATAATAGTTGGTTTTGCTTTGTTATAGAATAAGTTGTATGTTATTTTAAAAAATTAGAATTGTAAGAAAAAACAAGTTCTAAAACAACTTCATTTGTGCTTTCTCCTAGGTCAGCTGCCTATAATCTTCTGTGTGCCTTAACTTGTACCTTTAATTTAAAAATCGAGGGCCAGTTACTAGAGACATCAGGTCTGTGTATTCCTGCCAACAACACTCTTTTTATTGTGTCTATTAGTAAGACACTGGCAGCCAATGAGCCACACCTCACCTTAGAATTTTTGGAAGAGTGTATTTCTGGATTTAGCAAGTCTAGTAAGTAATGATAATTTTCTTTAATGTGACAATGATTCTAACAGAATTTTAAAAAAACCCTTTTATTTCAGAACTTACCAGTGAAATCTTTAATTGATTATATTTTCCCTTCTTTACTCTTATAAATTTTCACCAATGGTATTCTGTAACTGAAGGAATTCTGAAGGAATTTGCTGGTACAGTACATTAAGAGGTCTACCAAAATTCTGGCAGTAAAAGCAAAGTGGCAAGATTTTTAATACTTTGCCTGTCTTTAGGCTATTTACAAAGTATTTTTTGCACTGTATTTCAGTTTAATTAGCTTCAGCATTTCTCCTCTTAGATTATTCCAAATAATTATCTATGTTGTCTCCTTGATTTTAGGAAAAAAGTCACTTTCTCTTTACTTCAGATTGACTTTGAACTATGATTTTATTGTTTGTGTACATATTGTACATTCAGGATACAGTGACATATAATACAGGGTCCAGAGACAACAGCTGATCTTAACAAGTCTCATATTGAGCCTCCACCCATTGCATCTCTATATCTTCATACCCTGTAATTGTACAAATGTTACTTTTCTCTCAGCTTACTTCCTGACATTTTTTCCTTCTCTTTCTCCATAATACATAAAACTTTATTTTTCCGCATTCAAGTACATTTCTTGATTTATTTTTTAATATTAGGTAGTTGAAAGCCTTCATAACTCATCAAAACCAGGTCATTATATGTAGATTTTGATATGTAAGGATGTAACCTTTAAAATAAAACTTGTAGGGCTGGCAAGACAAGAAAAGTGTAAAGCTTTATTGAGAAACATTAACATAAAAATATTGAGTGCATGAACAGACTTATTTTATTAATGAACAATTCTTCCCAGATTACTGCAGATCCAGAGCAACCCCATCAGAATAACTAAGGGACTTGAGGATAAAGAAAGAGGCTTAAGGCACAGCAGATGCATGACACCACCAAACCAGGCTGATGGCCTCATGCTCATGCCCCAAATAGCAACTACTGTGGTATCCCCACAGCACGACCTAGTCAGTTCTCTGCAGTCACAACTATGCCCACCTACTTCCAGCAGTCGGTTTGGATTAACATCCCTACCCATTGTGCCTCCCCAACATAGTGTGTTGGGTATGCACCTTGAATGCCTCACGCAGGTGACCAGACGGCAGTGAGTCTTAAACTCCATACATAGCACATCATACACACAGGGTAATCCTTTGAGACTAGGAGAAGAGGTGGAGCTTTGCCTAATACATGGAAACAAACACAGAATCAGACAAAATAGGGAGACAGAGAAGAACATATATTAAATGAGAGAGCAAGACAGACCTGGAGAAAAAAACCTTAAAGTCATAAACTACCTGAAGTTCAAAGTAAAACCTTGGGAGAAGAATGGAAGAGCAGGAAAGGTTAAGAAAGACTCAAATAGAAGGCACAAACCTGAGGACTACAATACTAGAATTGAAAAAATACAGTGAAGCAAAAGAGCCAATAAGTGAGCAGTAAAAAAAAAAAAGAAGTAGAATTCATCCAGAAAGACAACAAAACGAAAAAGAATTTTAAAAAGCGGAAATACCTTAAGGGATCTGAGAAAGTATCAAGAGGAGTAACATCTGCATTCTCCCAGAAGAAGAGAGAGAAAGGGCTGCAACAATTATTTGAGGAAGTGATGGCCCAAAACTTCCCTAAATCTGGAAAAGGAAACGGGCAGAACTCTGGGAAGTTCCAAATAAGAGAAACCCAAGGAGATCCACACCAAGATACATTATAATTAAAATGGTAACCCTTAAAAAGGATTCTAAAAGCTTGAGAAAATCAGCTTGCTGCATACAAGAACTCCAAGAGGTTATCAGCATATTTGAACAGAAACTTTGCACACTAAAGAGAGTGGCTGAAGTACTCAAAGTGCTGAAAGGAAAAAACTTCTAACCAAGAATCCTCTACTTGGCAGGATTATCACTCAGAATTGAAAGAAATATTGTAGTTTCCCATACAAGCAAAGCAATACAAGAAATGTTAAAGGGTCGCCTCTAAACTGAGGGAAACAATGGCAGTAACAGTAAAGAAAAATGCAAAAGAAATAATCTCATTAGAAAAGTGTCATTTATAATAACTAAGATATGATAACATCCTAAGTATCTTAGATGAATGGATTTATATAATGAAATATTATTTTTAAAAAAATGAATTCCTGCCATTTCTCCAATATGGGTGGACCTTGACAGGATTATGATAAGTGAAGTAAGTCAGATAAACACCATATACTTTCATTCCTGTATAGAAGATAAGCAAAACAAATGAACATACATAACAAGTGCTTAGATTCTGACACCCAAATGGTGGTTTACCAGAGAGGCAGGTAGGTGGGGAGTGAGTGAAGATGGGTAAAAGGGGATCAATTGTATAGTAGTGGGCAGAAACTAGATTTTTGGTGACTTTCATAATGGGATAAAAATAGGTTTTGATAAAAAGTTGAAACATATTGTCATAAATCAGAGTTACCCCAGTAAAAAAGAATAAATAAAGATTTGGAAACTCAAAGACAAGTATTATATAAGGTCACTTAAGTGTAATTCTAAAATGCATACAAAGTGAACTCATAGAAAGTAGAAACTTATAAAAGAATAAAGTGGTGGTTGTCAGGAATGGGAGGGTTGGGACAAATGGAGAGAGGTTGGTAAAAGGGTACGGGTCATACTTGAAATTATAAGACGAATGTGGTCTGAGGATCTCATTTATAATATGGTGATGGTAAGTTGGTAATATTGTATTGTATCATTGAAAGTTACTAAGAGTAGAACTTTTAAGTGTTTACATACGCACAAGAAAAAGTAAAAATATGTGGTGATAGATTGTGGCAACCCCTTCATAGTGCATACATATATATCAAATCACATTACATACTTTAAAAATACTACAATTTTATCTTTCAATTATACCTCAATAAAACTAGAAAAAGGAGCCTCCTTGGAGGCACAGTGGGTTGAGCACCGCACTATGAAGCATCCGCTGCACAGCAGCGTGAGTTCAATCCTTGGCCAGGAAGGGGACCCACATGGCACAGCTGACCTTTCCTGCCTCACCTGCTGCTCCCCTCTGCAGTGTATTTCAATTGGTCTGACTTTTCTGCTCCCCACTCTGTCTCTGGTGAATCCTCTTAACCTCCTGCGACTCTGGCCTACACCCCAGCTCTTGTATGCATAAATAAATAAATCTAAAAAAATAAAACTAGAAAAAAATTAATGAGGTAGAATTTAAAATGACTGTAAATTTCACTTGAAACTATAGAAACAGCTAAGACAGTGTTGAAAAGAAAAACAGAAATTTGGTATTACAGATACACCAAATTTTAGCATCAGAATAATTAAAATAGGAGTGTTCAAGAAACAGCAATCAGATGACTTTAAAGGGAACAGATGGTAAAGAAGCATCCCAAACTTCTGGGAGAAAGATTAGATCATTTCAGAAATAAGGTTATGGAATGAATTAAATTGAGTCTTCATTCCAGTCCACAGATACCAAAATAACTTCTGCTGTATTTAAGAGCATGTAAAAACTGGAACCATTAAAAGAAGAGGAAAAATACTTCAATGCTTTCTGAATAAAAGACCATATGAAGCAAAAAAAATGATAGATGGCAACAAAGGAAATAACAGTTTCGACCAAGTAAAACCAAATATATATAGTGAAAACAAACATTCAGAAAATACTGCATATATAGCATAATCCTAATTTTTATGAATTAGTTGGAGTTGGTTCATGTGTAGATATACACACATAAATATATATACACGGGTTTGGGAAAAAACCTGGAGATGAGGTGTGATGAGCCAATATATATGGATTTCATTTTTTGTGGTAGTGATTTCCTTTTGCGAAACTTTCTGTGTTACTTTATTAGAAGAATAAGGTATAACATACTTAATTAACAATAAGTACTAAAAAGGAATCACTGCATATTTATTTTATAATTAGAATAAAATAAGTTTTTTAACTAAAAGACATTATTTAAAAGGTTGTCAAAAACAAAACTTTAAAAATAGGCTTACTGTTAAAATTATTTTCTTTAAGACTTGTTCTCTTTCTTTATCTGACTTCAATAATATATTGTCTAAACCTGATTCTAGGTAATAATTTTTACCATTTCCCCCTCCCAAACCCTTCTTTTAAAATAATTGTTGCTACAATTTCATTGACTCTGTGTTAACAATGTGTTTTCCCCCAGGTATTGAATTAAAACACCTTTGTTTGGAATACATGACTCCATGGCTGTCTAACCTAGTTCGTTTTTGTAAGCATAATGATGATGCCAAGCGACAGAGAGTTACTGCTATTCTAGATAAATTGATAACAATGACTATAAATGAAAAACAGATGTACCCATCTATTCAAGCAAAAATATGGGGGAGCCTTGGGCAGGTATTGAGTTTGTTTAAAAATGTATCTAATACCTCCTTCAAGCACATATTTATCTGGAACCTGCTTTTTGCAGAAGCATGGTGCTAGGCACTACATATATAACTGTAAAATTGACATTCCCCTTTTTCAAAAAGCATACACATAACTACCTAATTTTTTATGTGGCTAAAGATTGTGAATGTCTAATGCATGTCTCAGAGAAAATCTACTTTCACACTCCTATCCATGGCACAGTTATGTCAAATTTTTTAAGCCAGTTTTACAGCCTTAAAAACATCTCAGTACTTGATATTACTTTCTATATTTTGAAATAACTTTTATTTTGATTATCCATTACTGTCTTAAAACAGAAATGTTTTGCAACTGAATGAAAGTAACATGGGACTTTTTGGTTTTGTTTTTGAATACAAATCTCTTCATCTCTGGAGGAATCAAGTGAATATCCTAATGCTTTTTGGATATTTTATGACAAATTATAATTTGCTAGTGAGTCTGTAAATAAAATGTATTTTAGAGCATCAGGTAAAAAAGAAGTTTCATGTTAAGTGGGCTTCTTCTTGAAGTATTTTTAAATTATGAAAATTAATTGGGTAGATTGACTAAAACAAGTTATTTTTCTCTTTCCCACCAGATTACAGATCTCCTGGATGTGGTACTAGACAGTTTCATCAAAACCAGTGCAACAGGTGGCTTGGGATCAATAAAAGCTGAGGTGATGGCAGATACTGCTGTAGCTCTGGCTTCTGGAAATGTGAAATTGGTTTCAAGCAAGGTAATGAAGTTTCCTTTTTTCTGAACTAAGGCATGATGTATCTGTTTTTATCATTAGAAGGGTTCTTTTGTTTTCTAGCTAGTCATTTTAAAGTTACAGTGAACTTTTTATAAGACTTTTTAAGAATTCTGCTTTTTACAGGTTATTGGAAGGATGTGCAAAATAATTGACAAGACATGCTTATCGCCAACTCCTACTTTAGAACAACATCTTATGTGGGATGACATCGCTATTCTAGCACGCTACATGCTGATGCTCTCCTTCAACAATTCCCTTGATGTGGCAGCTCATCTCCCCTACCTCTTCCATGTTGTTACCTTCTTAGTAGCCACAGGGCCACTGTCCCTGAGAGCATCCACACATGGATTGGTCATTAATATCATTCATTCTCTGTGTACTTGTTCACAGCTTCATTTTAGTGGTAAGTTCCAGGGGCGTAATTTCTGTTTCATGGGTTTCTTTCTCTGTTTTATATTACCTAGTTAGCCTGGATATTGTTATTAAGTTACTTTAGTGCCTGGACATCCAGCTGCTTATTTACCCCTGTGGCAATGACTTGAGATTTTATGAAAAAGAAAGAATAAATTGCTTCCATTCTATATTAAACCGTAGGAAAGACTTTCTGTGTATGTTTGTTGTATAGATATGCTATCAAATAAGCTGAAGACTGCGTCAGTTGAGGATATTGCATTACTAACAAATTTGTAGATAAATGGGGCTTAAAGCAATTATATTAATGTAATGTATGTAGAAGGTTGGTGTAATTTTGATATGTATAATATTCAAATTTTCTAAATTCAAAATGAAATATGGTACTTCGGAATTTAAAAATTAATACCTTTAAAGTGTTTACTTGTTCCTTTTTTCTTTTACAGAAGAAACCAAGCAAGTTTTGAGACTCAGTTTGACAGAATTCTCATTACCAAAGTTTTACTTGCTGTTTGGCATTAGCAAAGTGAAATCAGCTGCTGTCATTGCATTTCGTTCCAGTTACCGAGACAGGTCATTCTCTCCTGGCTCCTATGAGAGGGAAACTTTTGCTTTAACATCCTTGGAGACAGTCACAGAAGCTTTGTTGGAGATCATGGAGGTATATAAAGCAAAGTGACAAGAAACTTAAATCGTGTTTTAAAATGCACTAATACTGTATAGAAGAAGTAAATACTGGTTTATTCTACCTTTAATGCTTGAGTAAAATTCCATGAAATGTGTTTATTGGTGACATATACGTCATTTACAAAATGACACATTACAGTAAGCATTATTTAAATGTTCTAAAAACATGTACATAATTTTTTTTTGTTTGTTTTTTGGGGTTTTTTTCTCTATTGTGGTAACATTGGTTTACAACACTGTATGTGACTTGTGGCGATTGGTGAAAACCTCCTCACATGTATGTCACCACCGCAGCCCCACCACCCAAGCACCATAGTCCTTTACCTTAGACCATTGGGATTCCTCCTTCCCTTTGTTCCCACTCCTACTCTCCCTCCATCTCTAGCAGCCTCTATTTTGAACTCATATTTCCAGTGTTGGTTTTGTCAATTCATTTGTTTTTTTATTCCTTCTATATTCTACATATGAGTGAAATAATCTGGTATTTTTCTTTCTCCTGACTTTCGCTTAACATAAAACCTTCCAGTTCCATCCATGTTGTTTCAAATGGAAAGAGTTCAAGTTTTTTTTTCTTTTTTTTAATCTAGCCAAGTAGTATCCCACTGTGTATTTACACACATCTTAATCCACTGCTATAATTTGGTTGTTGTGAATAGTGCTGCAGTGAACATAATAGTGCATATCTCTCTTCAAACTATTGATTTTGTGTTCTTCAGGTAGATACCTCAGAGTGGAATTGCTGGGTCATATGGTAGATCTATTTTTAACATCTTCAGAAACCTCCATCCTGTTTTCCATTAGGGCTGGGTCAGTCTGCATTCTTGCCAACATTGTACAAGGGTTCCTTTTTCTCCATACCTTCACCAACATTTGTTGTTTCTGTTTTTTCTTTTTAATTTAATGTTATATATATTTTACAGCATTTTTGTATAATGTGTATTTTCTCCTCTCAGGTGTAGTCCCCCTGAAAGTCTTTCCACCAGCTCACCAGTGTCCCATCACCATAGTCCCATGTGCTCTTCCCACACCTGTTTTGTTCCTTCTTCCCTGCAGAATGTCACTGATTTATAGTTGTCTGTTGATTTTGATTTTTAATTTATTGTAATTAATTTTTTCCTTTATTCCTACAGTCCTCCTATAAGTGAAACCATCCGATATTTTTCTTTCCTTTTCTGACTTATTTCAGTGAGCATTATCCCTTCCAGCTCACTCCTTGTTGCTGCACATCTTCTTGATCCAGTCATCTGTTTTGTGGCATTTTTGTTGTTCACATAGCTTACCTGTTGTAAAAAGTGCTGGAATAAACATAAGTGTCCTTTTTTAAAAGATTTATTTATGCATACAAGAACTGGGGTATAGGCCAGAGATGCAGGGGGTGAGAGACTCACCAGAGACGGAGTGGGGAACAGAACAGGCAGATAAACTGAAGTACACTGCTGAGGGGAGCATCAGGTGAGACAAGAGAGGTCTGCTGAACCATGTCGGTCACCTCCCTGGTGGGGCATTGAACTCATGCTGCAGTGGCCGTGGTTACCTTCATAGTGCTGAGACTTAACCCCTTGCACCACTGGGAGGCCCCAGGTATCCTTTTGAATTAATGTTTTTGTGTCCTTTGGGTAAATTCCTAGTAGTGGAATGGTTAGATCAAATGGAAGCTCCGCTTTTAGTAGTTTGAGGAACCTCTACACAGCTTTCCATAGTGGTTGAACCAGTTTGCATTCCTACCAGCAGTGTAGTAGAGTTCCTTTTTTCCCACATCCTTGCCAACATTTGTTGTTGCGTGTTTTTTTAATGTGCCATTCTCACTGGTGTAAGGTGATATCCCGTGTTTTTTTTTTTAAGATTTTTTTTTTATGCATACAAGAACTGGGGTACAGGCCAGAGATGCGGGGAGTGAGATGAGTCACCAGAGACAGAGTGAGGAGCAGAACAAGTGTATCTACTGAAATACACTGCTGAGGGAAGCGGCGGACGGAATGAAGAGGTCTGCTGCATCTGACGTGTGGGTCTCCTTGTCAGGGAGGGGGTCAACTCATGCTGCAGTGGCTGAGGATATCTTCATAGTGCTGCACTCTAACTAAACCTTTGCACCACCAAGGAGGCCCCTCATGTGTTTTTGATTTGCATTTTCCTGATTAAAAGAGATGTTGAGCATTTTTTATATGCCTATTGCCATTTGCATTTCTTATTTGGAGAAGTCTTTTTAGCTCTTCTGCCCATTTTTTGACTGGATTGTTTATTTTGTTTTTGTTGAGTTTGTTCAGCTCTTTGTAGATCTTTGTGATCGGTCCCTTGTCAGTAGTGTGTGTGCAAAAATTTTCTCCCTGTCAGTAGGGTGTCTCTTTGTTTTGGTTAATGTGTCTTTTGCTGTACAAAAGCTCTTTATTTTAATGTAGTCCCAGCTGTTCATCTTTTCCTTTGCTATCTTTGCTTTAAATGCTATGACTTTAAAGATGTTACTGAAATCTATAACGTGGTGTTTGGCCTGTATTTTCTTCTTTATACCTATGGTTTCAGGTCTTATGTCTAATTCTTTAATCCATTTTGAGTTGGTCTTTGTGCATTGTGTGATAGTAGTAATCTAGTTTCCTTTTTTTTTGCATGAAGTGGTCCAGTTTTCGCAGTTTTATTGAATAGACTGTCCTTGCTCCATTTCATATTCTTTGCTAATTGTCAAAGATCAGTTGTTCATATATGTGTAGCTTTATTTCTGGTTTTTCTATTCTATTCCACTGTCTGTTTTTGTTCCAATACCATGCTTTTTTAATTAGTATGGCTTTGTAGCATAACTTGAAGTCTGGAAATTCATTCTTTTTAGTCAGGAGAGCTTTAACTATTCTAGGTTTTTGTGGCTCCATACTCCATATTTCTTTGAAGAATATCATTGGAATTTTTATTGGCATAGCATTGAATCTGTAAATTGCTTTTGGTAGAATTGCCATTTTAATAATGTTAATTCTTCCAACCCACGAACAGGGAATGTCTTTCCATTTCTTTGTGTCTTCTTTATTTCTTTTAGCAATGTTTTATAATTTTCTTTGTAAAGGTCCTTCACCTTTTTTGTTAGGTTTATTCCCAAATATATGATTTTTTTTGTTTTAATTATAAAGGAGTGGTTTTCTTCATTTTTTCTTCTTCAGATTGATTGTATATAGGAAGGTACTGGTTTTTGCATGTTGATTTTGTATCCTGCTACTTTACTAAACTGGTTGATTTTTTTTATTAGATTTTCTGTAGAGTTTATGGGGTTCTCTATATTATCATATTGTCTGCAAATAGTGATAGTTTTACTTCAACTTTCCCTATTTGCATTCCTTATACACCCTTTTCTTGTCTTATTGCTCTGGCTAGGACTTCCAGTATTATATTGAAAAGTAGTAGTGAAAGTGGATATCCTTGTCTTGTCCACTTAAGGTAAATGCTTTCAGCTTTTTGCCATTGAGAAGGATACTGGCTATGGGTTTGTTGTATATGGCCTTTATTATGTTAAGGTATGTCCCTTCTATCCAGAGAGGTTCAATGGCCTTTATCATACATGGATGCTGAACTTTGTCAAAGCTTTCTTGGCATCTATTGATATGATCAGATGGTTTGTATTTTTCTTTCTATTGATGTGTTGGATTACATTTACTGGATTTTTGGATGTTGAACCATCCTTGTGCCCCTGGAATAAATCCCACTTGGTCATGGTGAATTATCTTTTTGATGCATTGTTGGATTCTGTTGGCTAGAATTTTACTGAGGATTTTTGCATCAGTGTTCACTAGGGAGATTGGCCTATAGTTTTATTTTTTTGTGTTGTCTTTGTTTGGTTTCGGTATTAGTGTAATGTTGACTTGGTAGTATCCCTTCTTAGTTTTTTAAAACTAAGACTTTTTTTGTTTTGGGAAACTTTTGTTTTGGGGGAGGCTTTTGATTACTGTTTCAATTCCAGTGCTTGTGATTGGTTTGTTTAGGTGCCCTATTTCTTCTTTGTCAAGCTTTGGATGATTATAAAGTTGTAGGAATTTGTCCATCTCTTCTAGATTGTCGAACTTGTTTGCATATAACTGTTCATAGTAATCTCTGATTATTCTTTACTTCTGCTGTGTCTGTTGTAATTTTTCCTTTCTCATTTATTATCCTATTTATTTGTTCTTTCTCCCGTGTTTTCCTTTGTGAGCCTGGTTATTGGTTTGTCTATTTTGTTTATTTTTTCAAAGAACTGGCTTTTGGTTTCATTGATCTTTTGAATTGTTTTCTTCTATTTCATTTATTTTTGCTTTGATTTTTATTATTTTTTCTACTGGCTTTTGGGTTTTTTTGTTGTTGTTCTTTTTCCACTTCTTTAAGGTGGGACATTAGGTTATTTCTTTGAGTTCTCTCTTGTTCCTTTATGTGAGCCTATATTGCTATCTATATCCCTCTTGTAACTGCTTTTCCTGTGTCCCATGCATTCTGGGGGGTTGTGTCCTTATTGTCATTCATCTCGAGGTGTTTTTTAATTTCTTCTTTGATCTCATTGATCCCATGATCTTCTAGTAGTGTGTTTCAATCTCCATGAGATAGGGGTGTTCCTTGCTTTCTTTCCATGGTTTATTTCTAGTTTGATGCTTTTATGGTTGGAGAAGATAGTTGGTTTGATTTTGATGTTGATGTATCTGTTGATGTTGGTCTTGTGTCCCAATATGTGATCAGTCCGGGAGAATGATCCATGTGCACTTGACAAAAATGTGTGCTCAGATTTTTGGGGGTGCAGTGTCCTATAGATGTCTGTTAAGCCCTAAAGATTTAGGTCCTTGCTTAGAGCTTTAGTGTCCTTGCTTATTTTTTGTCTCATTGATCTATCCATTGGTGAGAGTGGTGTGTTGACGTCTTGTACTACATATGTATTTTCTCTAATGTCTGTTTTCAGAGATGATAATAATTGTCTGGCATATTTTGGTGATGCTTCATTTGGTGAGTATATGTTGATGAATGTTATGTCTTCCTGATGTATTGTCCCCTTAATCATAATGTAGTGTCCATCTGTATTTATTTACCTTTTATATATTTTTTTAAAGATGTATTTATTTATGCATACAAGAACTGGGGTACAGGCCAAAGTCGTAGGCAGTGAGAGGATTCACCAGAGACAGAGTGGGGAATAGAACAGGCAGACAGACTGAAATACACTGCTGAGGGGAGCAGCGGGCAAGGCAGGAGAGGTCTGCTGCGCCATGTGGGTCCCCTCCCTGGCCAGCGGCAGGGATCGAACTCATGCTGCAGTGGCTGTGGTTTGCTTCATAGTGCGTTGCTTAAGCCACTGCACCACCAGGGAGGCACCTCTTTACCTTTTTTACCTTGAAGTCTTTTTTATCTGATACCAGTATAGCTGTTACTGTCTTTTTTGGTCCTTTTGCTTGTAGGATTGTTTTCCATCCTTTTACTTTCAATCTGTGTTTATCTTTTGTAGTTAAATGTGTTTCCTGTAGACAGCAAAAGGTTGGGTTCTGTTTTTTTAATTCAACCTGCCCCTCTGTGTCTTTGCATTTTTGTGATTCTGTTCCTTACCTTGTTCTATTTTGCATATTCATTACTCTGTTGGTTTTAGTTCTAGGTTTCCTTGTAGTATTTTTTGGAGTGGAGGTTTAGTAGTAATGAATTTCTGAAGATTTTGTTTGTCTGAGAAGATTTTACTTCTCCTTCATAGAGGAAGGAGAGCTTCACTGGGTAGTTGGAATTTGTTAACTTGGAGTTTGTTAAATATGTTCCTTCATTCTCTTCTTGGCTGTAGTGTTTCTTTGGAGAATTCTGATTTCAGCCTGGTTGGTTTTCCTTTGTAGGTTATCTGTTTCTTCGCCTTTGTCAGTTTCATTATTTTTTTCCTTGCCTTGGACTTTTGAAAACTTTACTATTAAATGTTTTTGTGTAGCTTTCTTTTCATTGTGGTAATTTGGTGTTCTTCTAGCTTCCTGTATGTCTGTTTTCATTTCCATTTTCATGCTTGGAAATTCTTTTCAATTATCTCCTTAAGTAATTTCTCTTTCCCTTGTTCTTTCTCCTCACCTTCTGGGATACCTATGACTCATAGTTCCTCTCCTCATGGTGTCAAGTTTCTTGAATTGGTTTTTTATTCTTCTTACTTTGTTCTTCTCTTTCCTTTTCATTTTTGGCTCTTTTTATGTCTGTATCTTCAAGGATACTGACTTGTTCTTCCATTTCTTCTGTTTTCATGGCTTTTCCCAGAGTTCTTGAGCTCCTCCACTAGTCTTTGTACATAAATATACTGAGATTTTTTTTTTTTTTAGGCATGTATGAGAGATATTCCAACATGCAAGTGGCTGGACCAGTGGACAGAACTAGCTCAAAGGTATGTCTGAAATACAAGTTATAAAAGTCTCTTTGTGTTGTTAAAAGAGATATATTACTTTACTGAATAATCATTGTTTTACTTTTCAGTGTACATACATATAAACAGAGGTTTCTCATAAGCTCATTGGATCTTTTATTACAGATTTGCATTCCAGTATAATCCATCCCTCCAACCAAGAGCTCTTGTGGTCTTTGGCTGTATTAGCAAACGAGTGTCTCATGGACAGATAAAGCAGATAATCCGTATTCTTAGCAAGGTACTACCTCCCCTACCCTCTTCCCAATTATTTGTGGTTCCCAAGCTATAAACCATATCTTGCATTTTTCTAAGGGACATTTAAATTTGAATTTAATAAAATGTCTTGTGTATTGCTTACTGAATATTTTATATTTTTTTAAAGATTTATTTTATTTATGCATACAAGAGCAGGAGTGTAGGCCAGAGGTGTGGGGAGCAGGGGTGGGGGGAGAATCCACCAGGCAGAGTGGGGAACAGAACAGGCAGATTGACCCCGAAATACACTGCTGAGGGGAGCAGCAGGTGAGACAGGAGAGGGCTGCTGCACCATGTGGGTCAGCTCCCTGGTTGGGGATCTAACTCTTGTTGCAGTGACTGCCAGTAGTTTCATAGTGCAAGATTTAATCCCGTGCAACACCAGGGAAGGCCCTGTTGAATATTTTTAAAGTATTCAACAATATTTTATTGGGTTTGGTTTTTTACTTTATTGTAATTTGAGTGAAGAATCTTTAAAAGAAAGTATTATCTCTTGTTAAGATGGTATACTGTTGATATTTTATCAATTTTCAAAGCATTTTACTATGTAGTAAGTCTGTAGAGCCTAATATAAAATTATATACTTTGTAATTAACTTTGTATTGTCTGGTTTTTTTATAGTAGATGTAAAATAGAAATATTAAAAAATAACTCGTGTGTATTGAGCTGACTACTAAGATCTGCACAGCACTGGAAATAATTCTACCACTTATTAAATAAACAGTTATTCCTGAACTAATCCTAAGATTCAAATTAGGAATTAATGTTTTATTTCACTGAAAGTAAAATAAAGAATTCTGTTTCCCTAAAAGGCACTTGAGAGTTGCTTAAAAGGACCTGATACTTACAACAGTCAAGTTCTGATAGAAGCTACAGTAATAGCACTAACCAAATTACAGCCACTTCTTAATAAGGTAATTACTACTGTAAAGAAAATGAAAAATCCACTTTGGTGTATCTATGTTAAATGTGATTTTACTTCGTTTTCTAAGAATTCAGAAAACAAGAAGAATGGAGAAGAAGCTATAAAGAAAAAGCTATTGCTACAATATAACTTCTTGTCTTAAAATTTAGTTGTTTGAAGTATTTGCAGTAGAGGAAGAATAAAGACTATGTTCTGAATTGCTTGTCTGTCTTGTTTCATCACTGCTAAAAGAAAGATAATTATATATTCCTAATTCTTTATTCAGCGGGTGTTAATTAAGCATTAATTTACTGCTATGTGCTAAGTACTGTTTAGGTGCTAGAGGTATAGTACTGTAATATCCTTTGCCCTTACGAAGTTTGTATTCTTGGTTGAGTGTAGGAATTGGTAAATGAATGAATAATAATAATAAAAGGCAAATAAAATATATATATTTATGATCATTACTAGGTAAAAGAGTTTGGTTGCTAAATAAAAGTGATAACTTGAAAGGAGTAGAATGATGTGGCCGCTGTTTTAGGATGGTCTGAGCTCATCTCAGCTTTTTGACCTCAAGCAGATCGTTAACATACACAGATACCATGTTTCCACATGGATAAAATTAATAAACTGGTCAAGATAATCATACAATATGTAGGATATTATTATTTAGAGTGGAGTAATATCCTGCTATAAAGATGTAGATTCCTGGTATTGAGTTACCATGTTCTACATATACTCTAACCCTAAATTGTACAAAATGGTTCTCTTATCTTCATTCTATGAGTTAAGATGAGACTTAGAGGGGCTAAATAACCTGCCAAGGCCATGCACCTAGTTAAAGATACACCCATGATTCTAATCCGTGATTGTCTGATTCTGAAGTCCATGTATTCTTCCGTATACCATACAGTAAAGTAAATAAGATTACAATACTGATAAGAGTGACAAGAAAGTTGTTAGAATCTAAAGTTGAAGAGATAGATAGGATTTACTAGAAAGAAAGGGAGAAAGCCTTGTAGAATTGTAAAGAATGCTGGGACAATGGAGGGATGGTGGCTCCTTCCAATCATTCTTGTTCAGATGGAGAAAACTTCCAGGCAGATAGTGAGAGGGAAGGTTGTAAAGTTCAGCTAGAGCTAATTTAACATCCAACATTCTTCATAAAAGAAGTTTGAAATATACTTGTATTTGCAAAAAGATAAATAATGTGACAAACGCAGGGGTTAGATCATTCTGGTAGTATTATAGACAGTTAAGTAAAACAGTGGGGAGAACGAATCCACATTGAAACCAAAGAAGGTTGATAAAGCAGTAGCAGTAATCAGATGCAAAAGAGATTACTTTGGAAGAATCAAGGAAATCTAGTTACTGGATTTTGGAGTCAAAGATTAGGGAGAATCCAAAGATGCTAAGCTCTCAGGCTGACTAATTGTGTCTTTAGTGAAACAGATGGAAGACATGAAGTTTGCCCGTATATTTACCTTCTGCAAAAGAAAACGCATGCACAATCTGGGGAATAACAGGCTTCCCCTTGTACTACAGTTTGTTCTGAATAAGACCATTTTGTTGTTCATCTTGCTAACTTGAAACGTGCGTCTCTTGTCAGGACTCCCCTCTGCACAAAGCCCTCTTTTGGGTGGCTGTGGCCGTGCTGCAGCTTGATGAGGTCAACTTATATTCGGCAGGCACTGCACTTCTCGAACAAAACCTGCACACCTTGGACAGTCTCCGGATATTCAATGACAAGGTAAGCAAGCTTTTGATTAGGTTCCCAGATTATGTGTGTTTAGAACTCCTCCCTCTTTTATTGTTTTTGTCCTTTAAAATCAGAAGAAATCCATAACTTAAATATGAATACCTATAATGCACAACTTACCAGTTCACAAATAAGTGTTTATACTTCACTGCATATTTTCTACATAAAAATAGCAGAACATAATACCCAATACTAGTAAACAGAATAGAGGTAAATAATATGAAGAGTTACCATACCAGTCCCTGTGCTAAGTACTATACATTCATTATTTGTAATTTTCATAAACTAGAGGTAAAGGTTAGCATTTTTCAAACCATTCCCCATTTCATATGTGAAGAAATAATCTAAAAACAGGTTTGTGGGCCTCCCTGGTGGCGCAGTGGGTTAAGCAACACACTATGAAGCAAACCGCAGCCACTGCAGCATGAGTTCGATCCCTGCCGCCGGCCAGGAG
>JAGFMF010009944.1:0-19077 GCA_019455555.1 Galemys pyrenaicus
ATCAGGGGGCGCTGTGGTGTCAGCAGGCCCTGAGCTCCACTGCCATGGCCTGTGCAGGGCAAGGCAGATGAGGGCTAGGCTGCCAGGGAGGTGTAGGGGATATTGGGTGGGGACTTGGGAGCTGAGCCCTTTGCTCTTCGTCTGGGAGCAGCTGGCTGTGAGCAGGATGGACCTGGACAGGCAGTCAGAAAGCCCACACCACTGGCTACTGATAAGGGCCAAGAACCCGGGGTTTCCTGCCTACCAGAAAGGCAGTGGGCCAGCTTCCGCCCTCGACGAGCCAGCCACTCTCGGGGCAGGAAGGAACCTTCACGAGCCATCCCATGGACCAAGTGCATCTCATCCTCCTGTGTGTGTTTCCTGAGGCTGCCACAATGTGTTTCCACAAACTGGGGGGCTTAGAAAAACAATTGCGATGGAGTCCCTCTTGGTCTAGTGGCTAGAAGTCTGAGATCAAATATCCGTGTGTCTTTCCCTCCAATAAGAACACCAGTTGTTGGAGTTTGGCCCCACTGTACAGCCAGCGGACTCTCACCTTGAATCCTTCACTAAGTAATCTGCAAAAGCCTATTTCCAAGTAAAGTCACATTCTGAGGTTCCAAACAGACATGAACTAGGGGGACATGATCAACCTACTGTACCCTCCTCCTTTCAATACTCCCATGAAGGAGGTCTCAGAGCCCACACTACAAATGAGGAGAAGGTGAAAAGACCACCCAGAAGGGGAACAGTAGAGCAGTGTCTGTTGGAACCCGGGCTGGCACCCAGGAACCATGCAGAGTGCTGGAAGGGAATTCCAGGGGTCTCCACAAAGACAGAAGAGACAATCTGGCCACTCCCAGGGAAACTGAGGCCTCACAAACAGGCCAGGAAAGAACAGAAATGGCCTCACTTACTTGGCAGATGGCTTTCCCTGTCGAGAAGTCCCCGGCACACAGCATTTCATCACGTATGAGATAGTTATGGTCTTTTCTAGCTATCTGTCCGTACAGGATATTACACAACTTATTCTCAATGAGGTTCACCTTACCCTCCTGGAGGTGGAAGGGCAGGGTCAGCGGTGCTGTGGGGATAAGGGAGATCAGTGACAGCACAGGCCGGCCAGGAACAGGCCTCCCTGCATCCCACTCTGCCCATGCCCTCCACTGTCACGTGCACAGGCTTTTCTCAGCCAACACAGCGTTCAGCGCTGCTTCAGACTTCCGCCCCCTCCGTGTGCACCTCTCCTTTTCCTCAAACTCCCCAAGCTCACCCTATTCCTTCCACCTCTCCCATAGCAATAGACCACACTTCTCCTACTCTACAAAGATAAAAGGGAAATCCCACCATGCATACCATTCACTGGGGCTTGCTCACACGTTTACCTATCCTTTCACGACCCACCCTCTCCACTCTCCATCCATCTACCATGGCCTTTACCCTGTTCTTCTATCCATCCATGCCTCCATTCCTCCGTCCCTCTCTCCTAAAGTGCCACCTGCATGCCCTTCCATCCATTGCCCATCCACCCACCCCTGCTTCACTCACCTGCCTATCCTCCTCTCCGCCCATCAGCACATCCATCCACTCTACCGACCTGCCCAGCACCCTGCTCCCTGCTCCGCACCCACCCATTCAGACTCTAGCTGCCCTCCCCATCCATATTCTCAGCCAATCTGTCCTCTTCTAGGCTCTTTTAGACACTAATGATAAAGGACAATATTTTCAGCTGGAGGAGACAAGGTAAGAAAAGAAGTATCATTATTTTAGATCTAGCAAGTGGTTTGAAGGAAATAAATGCAGGAGATGTGATAGCAGCAGGTGCCTGTTTTTGCTCACATGATTAAGTAAAACTCCTCAGAGGACAAGTAAGTCATAAAAGTAAAGAAGAAATGAGTCATGCAGAGATTAGCTGGTGAGAAATGCAGGAGGGTGAGACAGACACCGAGCAGGGTAATGGTGTGACTGGGTTTTTAGTGCAGACAATGGTGTAAAGACTAACTTGGGCCCTGGGGCGGCGACTGGGAGACCTGGCTGGAGGTGCAGGCAGGAGATGATGGTCTATCCAATTGGAGGGCAGTTCTGTGGCACAAAGTGAAATGTGGAGCTTGTACTTAAGGAAGACCCAGTTGGTGCGCACACTTGCGTGTGTGTGTGTGTGTGTGTGCTTATGCCAAGGCTGGTTGTTATAATTAGAGTTCCTGACACCTGGCAGGCAGGTCCAGGGCTCTGGCACACTTCTCCCCAATGAAAATATGATCTGCCCAAAATGCCTGTCGCACCTCTGTTGAGAGACACCATACCAAATTACGACCCTACAAATAATGACAAATGTATGCTCCTTTTTCCTTAACAGTATACCAAAAGCACTTCTCTGAACTAAAAACTCTCCTTGCTCTAATAAACTCGCTCTTTCAGAGTCTTTGCAGTATTTTTTCTCTTACAGTCTCAAAAAACACAAGCTTTGTTCCTCTGTTTTCCCTGTATTGTTAAGTTTACCTAACAAATCGAACAGACAGGAGACCTGAGTTAGGCGAACAAAGCACGGTTATGAAGAGGCTCTCAAGTCATCATTCTAACTGGGTCCAGCAGGCTCAGAGGGCAGAAGCCATTAAGTACTTTCTTTCCACTTTGCCCGGGCACTTTCCTTGACAATGGGAAATCAGGCAGTTTGACTGTGGCATGGGAGAGGCCAGACCCCAAACATGACTTAAATTAAATCGAGTCATCTCAGATCCCTGGCTGATTAAAACCTTGAAATCAAGAACCAAGCAGCCCCTAAGTACCTAGATTCTTGATACCCAAAGTAAAAGATTCCCAGATTTTCAGAGCCTTGGACGTAAGGAATGCTGAAGCGTCAGAATCACACACTTCACAGACTTTGACCTGGAATGGTCCAGGTCTCTGAAAGTGAGACTCAGGGTGTCAAGACCCAGGACTCCGCCCCCCGCACTCCCCTCCCCACCCCCCGCCCCCCTTCTCTCCTTCCCTGACCACCTTCACCACCAGCCTCTCCCACAGTCACTCACTGCTCTCCGCGAGCATCCCCCAGCCAGTGATCCAACAGGACACATTAATGGGCAGCGGCATGCCAGGGGCTGGGAGGCAGGCAGGGACCACATAAGAAGTGAAGTTCACGGGCAGATACAGCTGCAACATGGCTATGTCACTCCCAAAAACATGATGCTTCTCAAAGTCTGGGTGGATGATGATGCTGCTCACGGCCATCTTCTGTGTGTACTTGGTGGGCTGGAAGAGGCGCGTGTTTCCCAGCACCACCCAGTAGTCCTTCAGTGCCTGGGACTTGCTGGAGGAAGAAGGGCGGCTGTGGCCTTTGGCTGAGGGAGGCTTGCGCTCGCCCCCATAGCCTCACCTGAACACCCACACCACTCTGGATCCCCTCACCCCACGCGATTTCCCCCTTTCTAGCCCTTCTTTCTTGAGGCTGGATGCTGTTCTACTCAGGTCAGCACATCTGGCTTCTCCATCACACCCCAGAGTTGAAGGAGTGGAGATTCAAGGCAGGAGGACCCCATGAGCCCTGGCCTCTGACTGTGCACACAGGAGCACTGGCTACGCCCAGCTGAGCCGGCCCCCCCTCCCCCGTCCACCCTCTGGTCCAAACACCTTTCCCACCCCCTTTCTTTCCACATCTTCCAATCCCAGTGGCTCCCACTAGGCTACAGGCACCCACACAAGATTTGTTAAATGAACAAATGGATGCAGGTTGTCCTGTTACCTAAACAGGGATGAGACTTCCCATATTTCTGGTTTTGCACTCGTGGCTCATCCACCTGCAAAGCCCTCCCCACGCTTCCCAGGCAAATACCCTTCCCTTCCGCAAGCCCCTCGCTGCTATGTCAGGACAACCGGCACATAGACCCTTGGCCTCCCCACCTCAAGGTTCATCCCTCTCTCACTGTGGGCCTTCTCTCCTCGCCGGACTGTGGCTCAGCCAGCTGGGGCATCACCACCCCCGCTGCTGCAGATGGGTATGTGGAGTGCGGCTCAGCGGCCCCGGCAGGACGCTGACGCTCAGAGTCAGTCTGCACCCAGCTCCAGTTCCCTGACCTGGGCTAGGACGCCCTTGTTGCCTCAGGACCTCTCCTTGTCTGTTCAGGAACTGAACAGCACTGGGCCAGGCCCAGGAGCTCCAGAGAAGTTAGATTCTCCCAGGTCAAAGAGACCCATGCCTCCCTCCATGTAACTTGGCACCCAGGTACCAGTCCTCCCCCAGTATAGCTTTGCAGAAGTGATAAGAAGCACCACCAGTTGCTCGCTAGAGGTGCAGTTCCAGGCCCTTGTCCAGAATCTGACACCCAGCAGTGCAGGGGCATTGAGGACCTTTGCCCACCTTTGGTCTGAGGTAGGAGCATAGAGTCAGTCTACATCATGTAGTGGCCAAGATGGACACTGTCAACCTCCCGGGTCTGTGTGAGGGGACAAGCACAGGAGTGAAGGTGGAGGATGAGAAGGATCTGAGCACGTGAGCAGGGAGGACAATCCAGGTGGAGGGGTCATGAGTCAAAGGCAGAATGATATGCACTTGGAGGCTGCAGAATTGTCCTCAAGGAGTGGTGTGGGGTGCCCTTCACCCTTTTTACCCTCTCCCCCTGTCCCCGTTTCCCCGGCCAGCCCCTCTGCTGGGGACTCAGGCAGGACTCACTTGACAAAGCAGTGAGCTGTGGAAAGCAGCCAGCGGGACTGGATGAGGACCGCTCCACAGAGATGCGAGCCCTGGTACAGCACACTGGCCTGCCACGGCCACTGGCCAGCTTCCACGTCCTGGCCTCCGTAGATCCTCCCTGTCACCCTGGGCTTCCCACACACTTCGGAGACATCCCTGGCTCCACCTGTGAAAGACACCAGTGGCGCCTCCAAGCGCCATCCCCAGGAGGCCCTCACTTCACAGGCGGGATGCCAAGGCTCCAGTCCCCTCAGCGGTGGGCAGGGATGCCAGGGTCCGCGTGCACGGGCCGCTGCAGACGGTCAACGCGTCCGCGAGAAGCCCTGCAGGGACGAGGCCCAGGGTCTGTGCCGCAGCCACCACAGCGGCACCTTCAGGGAAACCCACTCCTGGGGGACCTGCCGAGGGCAGGGCCCTCACAGACACAGACCCGCCCCAGCAACTGCCCAGCTCTTCTCCCACTCTCAGGTCTCAGAGGGCACCTCGTGCATACGCAAGGCCCCGGTCTCCCAGGGAGGGAGGCTTGGTGCTGCGTGACCTGGGGAGAGTCGGTCACCCCCATCTCTGACTCAGGGGCTCCATTTCTAAGAGCGGAGGGGTGGCCGGTAAGACAGCTTGGCTCTCCGGCCCACACCCAGCAGGGCAGCTTGGGCCAGCCGACCTGAGAGGGGGCATCCTGGTGCCTGGTCTGTACTTCCCAACTCAGGAAGGGGAATACCCCCCCACCCCGGGGCCCCGGGGTCTCCTCAGGGCCCTCATGCAGATCGCTCTCCCCCACCAAGCCTCACAGCCGGGTTCCGGGGCAGTGCCCCCACCCACAAGAGACCCCAGAGTGGGCCCTGAGTGGACTGAGACTCACCTGTGTTGAGGTGTTCTCTGGCTGCCGATTGGGAAAGGAGAACAGAGAGAAAATGAAAGTCAGTGACGGGGACCTCAGTTAACAGCGCGACCTATCCCACCCACCGGCTCTGCCTCGGCCTGTGGCTCCCGGGGCCAACCGCTGCGCACCGGCTGCCCGGGCCACAGTTGGCAATTCGGTGGTTCCACGGTGCACGCTTCCAGCGGCGGTCAGGGGGTCTGCGCTCAGGGGCCCAGGGAGCATCACCGGCAGTAGCAGCCAGAGCAAGAACCACATTACGCCTATGCCGCAGTCTAGGCGGCTCTGCGACAGGGTGCCCATTGTCAGGGTCGCTAAAACAAGCAAAACAAGCCAGGCGCCACCAGGCCTTGACCCCTTCCGGAGCCGGCCCCGCCCTCGACTCCTCCTGGAACCGGTGCCGCCCACCCCAGCCTAACCTCAGACCCCGCCCAGTCTCTAGCGCCTACCTTGCCTTTCCCGGTCACTGACCCTGAGTCTGGACCGCATACGAATCCCGCCTTGACCCCTGAACTAACATCCCTCACCTTCCCAACATCCTACTCCCACGCCAAGCCCACCCTGACCCCTATATCTGACCCTAGTCTAACCCTGCCGGGACCTCAGCCTTGGCTTCTCCTCCACCTGCTCCTGACCTCAACATGCCCTGCCAGACTCTGAGCACAGTGAGACCAAAAGGCAATCAAATGCTCCCGCGAGTTAATTAGGGGGGATATGTAGATTACGTACAGAAAGATGGTAAGGAATATGAAACGATAATTCGTGGGAGAGAACACTAAAGAGGTTCATTAAACAAGGAAAAATGTTCAATCCAGCTTGTGCTGGAAAAGGCGATCAAAGGCTGGTCACTGCCTATTTGACCTACAAGCTGAACTCACAGTCTGAAGCTGTTCACCCCCCTCCCCTGAACTGTGTATTCTCGGAAGTTACTTTAAGGATACAACCTTGGAGAAAGTATATAATATGTTGTTTTGACTTTCTGGACAGCCTATAGGACTGCATATAGCAAAGCCTCTATAAAGCTTTTGGATTTGGTGGGGAATGACATGCAAAATTGATAGGAGGAAAGGTAGTCCTAAAGGAATTACATAAATAAGTTTATAAACTCCAACCCCCACTCCAGACCAACAATGTCCCAAAACCACAAATCCTATAAAATAATTATCAAAGAGCGGATCACTGGGACCTGAGGGTGGAGTTAAGCAGCCAGGCTGGGTATAAAACCATAAATGTGGGCCTTTGGGGCCCTCTCCATTCCAAGCCTGCTCTCCTTGCTTAGAGCCTGCTCTCTTCATTCAAGGCCAGCTCTCAGTACGCCGTTAGGTTCCAATTCAAAAAATTTAATAAAATATTTACAAATTTGTATCCCTCTCTTCTCCTTGGGTTATATTCACTGCTTTATTTCCCCTTCTTTTGTAAAATAAAACCCTTTATTAAACTTTGCCATGTGTACCTACAGTTAGTGCTTATTATAAGTACCTTTCAAGCGCAGGTAAAAGCCCAGTCAGGCAAACCCATGTTATTTCAGGGTTGCCCTGTAACAAAAAAACTCACCTCGCAGCTATCCAAGATCTAATCTCTTAAATAAGTTTCCCTGTGGCAGGGAGGGAACATGACTGTCTTAGTGGACTAGCCTCTATTGTGAGCAATTCAAGTGTGGCGGACGCCTATTTAGAGGTTAAAGCTTGAGTTTTAGCTGAAACAAGAGTTAAAAGATTGGAGACCTTACACACTGTTTTGCAGGTTGAGAAAATACAAGCTACAGATTAAAATCCAAGCACTTTTAACAAAAATCTGATTAGGAGACTGAGAGGTGAAATCCCTGGGAAAGAGAAACATTTTAATAACATTTATCTTAGATTTATGATAATAGAAAAATATATCCTGAAACCCCTAGGAAGGCTTGCGCTTTTTCTCTGTCCCTGGAAGTTGCAACACTTAAAAATTAAGTCTTTGGGACGTACCCACCCGAGAGACAACCAAGACACTGCCCAACAAATTGAAGTGAGAGAAAAAATTAGGATAAATTGTCAAAATATATAAACTACTAGAGAATCTCCCTTGACTTTAAAAAAAAATATTTATTTATTTATGCATACAAGAACTGGTGTACAAGCCAGAGGTGTGTGAGGGTGTGTGTGTGTGAGAGGATTCACCAGAGACAGAGTGCGGAGCAGAACAGGTGGACTGACTGTATTACACTGCTGAGGGGAGCAGTGGGCCAGGAGAGGTCTGCTGTCTCATTTGGGTCAGCTCTCTGGTCAGGGGTCGAACTCGTGCTGCAGTGGCTTTAGATAGCTTCATAGTGCTGTGACTTAACCCTTTGTGCCACCAGGAGTATCTCCCCTGACATAAACTTTCATTAGAAATTAAGGATTCTAAAGAATGAAAGCAAATGAATGTAAATGGAAAGTTATCAAGGAGAACTGGAGAATATTTCTGGATAAGGCCGAATAAAGGACATGGGCTTTCTCTTCCTAAGGAAAAAGACAATAGTCATTTTGGTCCAAAGTGAAAAATTAAGTATTATTTATAGCAACCTATGTAAGCCTTTAAAATATTTTGAAATATTTGACAATTTCCCAAAATCAAGTTAACAATAACATTATTCTCCTTTTGACTTAAAACCAACTTTAAGATTTTTCCAGAAGGGCCCCCTGTAATGATCTCAAAAGAATTGTTCTCTTTACTTCTGAAAAGATAAATATTAACTAAAGGTTCTTTACACGAGTGGCAGACTTTTGGGTCTTGCTTTGGGCCAATCCTATTTGGCTGGACTTTTGCCCTCGGGGAGATGGGTAATTTTGGATGCTTAACTTAGTAACTATGTTCTTTGTCCCTTCTGCATTGTACCCTAATTGTATTAAGGTTCCTTTCTATTAAAGGTTTTATATGTTTGTCTTAATGCAGTGGATGGCAGAACCCATTCAGAGAGGGCAGGTTTGGGGATTTTGGGGTGCTCCTCTCCCTGTCCTGTAACAAAAGGACCTCTCCTAGTGAAAAATTTCCATGAAAGCATCTCTCCAAATATCACAGAAAGGAAAGTAATTGACTCTAACCTTAATGAGTTTTCTAACTCTAAAAGCATGGGTGATTAATTTATAAAATATTATTATGATTCAAAACAACATGTATCATTTCGCAGCTGGCTGTGTACCCCACATAAAATAGCAGGTCCCCACAACTTTGAACCTTGCTTTGGGGATGGAAGCTTCAAGGAAGGGGCTGGAGAGGGGGGGGTACATGTCCTATGAGGGGACTTGGGTCCAAGGAGAGGGGACCAGGGTAGTGCTGGAAGAGAGCAGGGGTCTCCTACCAACTTAGCTCCTGACCTGGGTTACATCACCTCTCTGATGCGGGTCTGTATCTGCACACAAAGAGGGCAATAGAAGCCTTTGGGGTGCTCATCCTAGCTCCCCCTATCCCTGGGGCCAACACCTGCCCTACTACTCCTCCTGGGGCGGCTATGCTTGGGCAGAGTGGTCAGTTTCTATTCATTTTACTACAAATGCAGATCTGAGGCAACATCTATTTGCCAACCATGGTGGGAGGACAAGAGACAGAAGTTGGCTCCTGAAGCCAGTCCCATGGCCATGGCACGATGGGCCTTACTTCAATTGAACAGGAGGTTGCTGCACGGAGAATCGTCTCGAGGACTTCGGGAACTTGATGCCCTCAAGCCAGCCGGCTCCTGTGTGCATTGTCTATTCGGTACCCTATGATCACCTCAGCCCATTTTCCTGGTTCTGCCCTCACAGACCAGGAGGTAGCTGCTACTCCTTTTTTCACTTTTAAATAACCCATAGACTAGGACATGCTCCTCCCACAACTATGGCAACAGGCAGTGATATGCCCTCAAGTCGCCTCTTCCCCTCAGGCCCCTCCATCCATAACAGAAGGAGGATGAGTGAACCCCATGTCTGGTCACTACAGACAGGTAAGAGAAGCCACTGACCAGCAGGGCTAACTCAGGCTCCATTCTACATTACTGTAACAGATGCAAATATACAAAAAACACTTTCCACCGCAGCTATTTAAAAGCACAGAGGATGATGATGTGCCTAGAGGCCCCCTAATAAGTGGACCATGTGGTGAAGACTGCTAAGAGGGTCTCCTTGGGGGGTTTGTAGAGAGGAGAGCTCACAGGAGTAGTTCAAATTTGTGATGGGAAGAAGAATCTGATCTGTCACCCCGGGACTCCCTCCTCCTATTATTCATCTCAGGTCCTTCTCCAAGAGGCTTAGGAAGAAGACAGCAGCCCCAGAGCATATTTCAACAAACTCTTTATTTACAATTTACATGCAAGTACAATTTACATCCTGTGCTAAAGGTGCTTCTCTTAGCTCCCACCCACCCACTCCATACCCTTCCCCAGGTCCTGCCCTCCCTCTCTCCATGTCCCAGATGCGCCCACCCCCGCCCTCAGCCTTGCCCTCCCTGCCCACCCCACACCTCTGGTCCTAGGACAGCCAGTTACAACAGAAAGGAGGAGGGGGCCCCGGGGACCCTCCGCCTGGACAGCAGGGACCAAGTCAGGGCCCCACCCTGGGGCAGGGGAAGCACTGGAGGCACCTCCCTCTGCTCCCTACTGGCTGCAATGGCGCTTCCTCCTCCTCCCGTCTGCGACAAGAGGATCACACCTTCTCTTCTGAGGAAGTGAGGAGCCAAGCAGCCCCAGCGCCAAGGCTGGCCTCGCGGAGACCCCCGGCTCAGCCCCTGGGAGGGGGGTCTTGTTGGCAGGAGCTGGGCCCACACACAGAGGGCGCTTCCTAGACTTGGCAGCCCTAGGGGCAGCTGCGCTGAGGCCCCTCCTCTGGGGCCGTGGGAACTGGCGCGCCCCCTGGCGGCCAGAGCTAGTAGCCGAGGCAGGGACAGGACTCTGGGCCAGCCCCCAGGGCAGCAGGCTGTGCTGAGAGGCCAGGAGGAAGGCCAGGCTAGGGAGCTCCTCCTCATCCTCACTGGACCCATCTGCTGGCACACACACTCCCCTGACCGCGGAGGCCTGCCCCAGAATGCAGGCGTTCCCGCTGCCCACTCCAGAGGAAGCATATCTCAGGCTCTGAGGGGGACAGCTGGGCTGTCCAGGCCGGGCTGGAGGGGGCTCTTGCTGTCCCGAAGAGGAGGCAGCGGTGCGAGGCCTGGACAGGCCAGTGTCCACTAGGCCGGCTCTTGGAGGGGTCTTACAGTCAGGCTCTGCGGAGCGTCCTTCACCACTGGCCGCTGGCGGGGAGCCAAGTGCATCAGCTGTGGGGGACCTCGAGTCCACGCTGGGTGCACCGTGGCTTGGGACGCCCAGCACGGCCCCCTCCTCCTTCAGACCCGAGAGTCGCTTCTCGACCAGCTGGGAGACAGAGGGCACAGTGACTGGGTCTGCAGAGCAGGAGAGGACAGGTGCCAGAGGGAGGGGGTGCACGCCAGTGAGAGGAAGGGGAGGAGGACCTGCTGGCTCATCGCAGAGATGGCAGCCACGCCCTGCTCGGCACCTGCTTCCCAGCCCTGTGTCCTTCCCCCACCACAATACCCGCAGGCTCCTTCTTGGTCCCGTACCCCCAGGATGGGCCAGCCACCACCATGCCTCCCAGGCAGGAGAGGGGCACGAGAGTAACACAGGGCTCCCTGGATCCAGAGGGCGCGCTCTCCCCTGACTGCCCTAGAGTGCCTTGCCCCCTGCTCACCTGTGCCAGATTAAGCCCTTCCTCCTGCTCCAGCTCCTCAGCGAGGGCCAAAAGATCCAGCTCAGGCTCTGGGGAAAGCAGCTCCAGCAGGAAGCGAGGGTGAATGACTGCCTCCACCTGGGACAGGAGGACGCGGAAGTGAGCGTGCTCAGGGGCACCTGTGAGCACAGCGACCTGGAGAAGGGCAGGGAACACCCACCCCACCCCGGCACGAGGCAGGATGCTGTAGACCATCGTGGCCACGGATGCACCCACGTCCACACATGCAGCTCTTCACACGGATGAACATGGACGCAAGGGAGCACACATGCATGCACAAATAGCATGGACACTCAGATTCCTGGGTAAAGACAGGAGCGCAACCAGGGGCACATGTTTGCACTCAGCACACAGGGACACACTGCACCATTTGCACACACACAGAGAAACACCCATGCACACACGTGCACAAGCACAAAGCCCACACTCACCAGTGCACACTGAGCACACCCAGAGAGAGACACACAAGCGCACACGTGTGCAACGCTTGCAGTGACACACAACCACAACCAATATGTACACCGTGCACGCTGACCCAGACACACAGCTCAGAACGAGAAACAGAACTCAGTTCCAAAGGCCTGGGAAGAACCCCCACTGGTCCTGGGGGAGCCACACCCTGGAACCTCGCAGAACGCAGAGCTCTGGCGCCGCCCACCTTGGTGACAAAGTCCTGCTGGGAGCACAGGTGGTCGATGTAGCTCAGGAGACCCGGGTCAGGGTAGTTGCCCTCCTCCTCTTCCTGCAGCTCGTTCCCCTTCTCAGGGCATTCTCCCAGGGGTGCCCCCGACAGGGGCCCCAGCAGAGCCTCCATGATGTCCACATACTCGTTCACGGCCTCAGGAGGCACCTCCTTGGGTGCCTTGGACTCACGGGGCCGCAGGGGTCGGTGTGGCTGCTGGCGGGCGGCCTGCACCCTGGCACCGGCCTTCCTGGGGCTGCATGCTGAGGCAGGAAGGAAGAAGGAAGGGCGTATGAGGGCCCCAGTTCCCATGCCAACACAGGGCATGGGGGCTGGTACTGCTGGGTCAGGACCCTGAGCCCACACGCCACAGGAGGGGGAGGGCGAGGACAGCATCTGGGGCTTCAGTGGGAGGATGAGGCCACAGTGCCAGGGGCTGCTCAACCCCTCTCCCTAGGTGAGCTGGTGGGTCCTCGGCAGGCAGGTGGGGAGAGTCCTGAACCAGGTGAGCAGCCCCGGTCCAAGGGGCAGCTGCGCCCTGAGAGCAGGCACAGCTCTGGGTGGAAGAGCACACGCGCCCCGCCCCCACCGCCCGGCAGAGAGGCCAGGTGGGACAGGGCTGTCCTGGGCCATGGCCTTTGGCCTTAGCTCCTGGGGAACAGGGGTGCGATACCTGGCTGCTGAGGCAGCGGTGGGGCTGGGGGTCCCCGACTGTCAGGCTGGGGAGGGGCAGGAGGTGGCAGGCACTGCACCCCCTTCATACTCTGTAAGTTCTGCATCTGCAGCTCCTCCTCGGCTTCAAATTCCATGAACCTGGGGAGAGCGGGGGCAGCCGTGCTGAGAGGGCCCAGGCAGAGCCCGGCATGGGCTGCAGGGGCAGCAGGCACTGGGCCGGCCCTGCTGGGACAGTCACGGCCACTCGCTGAGGAGACAGGAGGCCGAGGGGTGGACCCCATGGAGGGACCCCCATGGCTGGAGCTGGACCCGCCTGGTGCCAAAGGGACACCCTACCACCCCCTGTTGTCACGTCAGCCAGGGGCCAGGAGGTGGGAAGAGGGAGGGCGGCGTCCAGATGGAGGAGGAGCCTGTGGGCTGTGGGCTGTGGCCCCGGCCCCAGCCTTGTCCTCCATGTCTCTGCGGACCACGACTGCAGCTGCCCTGGCTGCGCCCGGCCTCGGCTGTCGCCCTGACTCACTTGGCCGCCATCTCGTAGAAGATCATCCTGTCAAAGTTGCTCTTGGTCTGCCACTCCTGCACGGCTCTCCACAGGCCCTCCTCCAGCGTCATGGTGGGCTTCAGGCGGGCCAGGGACCGAAGCACAGGGCTGCAAGCCACGGGCCAGTCAGGGGCTGCGGCGCACCTCCTGCCCTGCCACACACGCCTGCCCCCCACCGCCTCCCGCAGGCCTCCCCGCTCCCATCAGCAGGTCCAGCCCCCACGAGGCCCTTCCGCAGGGCGTGCCTCTTGGACTCCCTGTGGGAGTTACTGTGGTGTGGTGAAGCTCACGAGGACCGTGTCCCACAGCAGACATGCGAGGCTCTGCCCCAGGAGAAGTGAGGACAGCGGGGCTACGGCAGGTGAGTAGGTTGCGAGGGGCCTGGTGTGGAGCTCCACAATGGCATTAGTGTGTCTATGGAAGGCTCCAGAACTCTCTTTCTACCAGGGGAGGTCACGGGGGGCAGGTGGCCACCTGCAAGCCAGTGAGAGCCCACCGGGACCGAATCTGTTGCTCCCTGACTGACCCCAGACTTCGTGTGTCCGAGAAAGTCAAGCCTGTGCCGCAGGCTGCCGATCCTGTCACTAGTTGTGAGCACCAGAGCCCTCAACACTGCCAGGATCAGACGGCCGCCAGGGCCCCGGTGTGAGGAGCAGGGACAAACAAACGGGCCACGCCGGCTGGGCCCACCGGGGCAGCCTGTACAGGGAGCAGAGCTCGCGCAAGGACCCGAGGCCTTCACTCCAGCAGAGAGGCCGGGCGGCTGCAGGGCACGCACAGCCGCAGCTGGATGCAGGGTGGGACCCTGACCCTCGGGCAGGGACTCCTCCTGGAGAGGCAGTGGGGACCCCAGGCCAGGAAGCACGTCCTCTGGAGGGGCCGTGTGCTCCACAGCCTGGAGGGGCATGACCGAGCCCCTGGGGTAGAGAGGTGAGGCCTGGGCATGCAACGCCGCTTCCCAGCCAGAGTTGCGACTGCTCGCAACAGACAGCCCAGGCCCCACTCAGATCTCATGGCACTTGTCTTCTAGAGCTGGGACATCAGCAGGGAGCCCCTCCGCTACTCAGGGCGGCTCTTTCATCGTGAGCACTGCTATCACTTCAAGAGCGCGGCTCAGGCCGGGCATCTGCTGACACTCACCATTAGCCCAGGATCCCCTGCACAAGCCCTGGGGGTCCCCCGGGGGGACTCACATGAGGAAGCAGGAGAGGGCTTCTGCGTCCGGACTCTGAGGAAGGTGCATCCGGGCCAGCGCCTTGAAGCGCTGCCACCGCCGGAAGTTCTCATAAACGCTCTTGGGGTTGCAGGAGTCATCGGGTGAGGCCTTGCTCTGGGTGGTGGCTGGAGCAGCCTCCCTGCAGGCCCCACGTGGCCATGGGCCAGCGTTGGCTGGGACGATGACGGGGGCCAGCTGGGCAGCGGGTGGTGGAGCGGGAGCAGGAGCGGGCAGGCCTGGGGGCCAGCCTCCCTTGCCAGCCTGGGTACCCACAACAGTTGGGGCGGGCATCATGGTCTCAGTTGTAGAGGCTGCCAGGAACAGGGGCGCAGGGTAGCCAGCTGCCCCACAGAAGGTCCCTGGAGCACTCCAGTTGAGGGGTGCTGGTGAAAGGACAAAGGTCTGAGTCTGCGGGGGCACCACGGGCCCCCCTTCTGACCTGACTTGCAGAATGACATTGCAAGGCCCTGTCCCCTGGGGGCCATGGCCTGGTGCTCCTGCCACCAAAGGTGGCCTGGGGAAAGCTGACATCACCAGCGGGTTGGCAGGAGGGTAGACTGGGGTCATGAGTGGGGGTGGGGGTGGCTCCCAAGGTCTCAGGGGCGGGAGGCCTGGAGTGGGAAAGGGCAGGGGCCGGAGGGGAAGCATGGAGGGGCCAGGGTTGACGGTCAAGTCCAGACCCAGCATCGGAGAAGCTGTGGGAAGAGGAGAGGGCTGAATGCAGCAGGAGCATTGGCAGGTAGCGTGAGGCCCTGAGGGCCCTGTGGGCTGAGGCCACAGCGATGACCAAGGCCACGGAGCAGGGAAGCGTGCGGGCGCACACGTCCCCAAGTGCTCCTGCTCTGCCTCTGCCTGCACTGCTCTCCCGGGGACTCTCCCTGTTCTCCAAACCTGACCGTGTGTGCTGGGAAACAGCCTCCCGCGATGCCGGGCCTGGCCCTGCACCCACGCCTGTCTCGTGGCACCCAGGGGTCTGGGCACCCCTGTTTGGGGGAGTAGCCCCTCCTGGGTCATAACCGATGGACCCCACGAGAGCTACAGAAAGTCTCTTTCTCTCTCTGGACTATTCTCCTTGTTTGCCCCCTTAGGAGTCAGCCCGCACTCACTTCACGCAGGGACCTGACCACCCGTTCTGTCCCTCTGCGTGAAGCGGTGGTGGACAGGGAGAGAAGCCTCCCCCACCGACTTGAACGAGGGCCGTGGGCCACCACCAGGGGCTGGACAAGGCAGGAAGTTCAAGAAGAAGTTCCACGAAGGCGAGCAGCCCGTTGCCACTCGGGAGCAAGCCCTCTCTCGGCCGCGTCAGCCCTGCTGAGGGGACAGCCGCCACCAGGCCTGAGGGACGCTGCGGGCTCCCGGGCCACAGCCCTGGTGTGGCCGTTGCGGTGAATTCACACGCCCGGAGAGGACACTCCATCGCGGACTTGGTCACACAAACTCGCTAACAGGCTTCTGCTAGACCAGCCCGCCACATTACCCACTTCAGATCCACATCACCACATTCATTCACAGCCCTTAGAAAGGCAAGGGGGGCAATTCTTGGCACGCGGTCATCAGCCAGGGCTCAGCTTTGCCTTGGCCTTGTCTGTGCCCGGGCACAAGTCCGTGGCTGCCCGTGAACAGGCGACGAAGCGCCTGGGCCCGTCAGACAGCACCATGAGCCTGCCACCTCCCTCCCCCACCGGGTGCTTCTGAGCCTCCTGCGCCCACCTGCTCTGCACCTCCCTGCTCCATCCCACTACCTGTCCCAGCAGGAGAGTCCCCTTTGAATCTCCAAGTTGGCTGGGAGGGTGGCTGGGACCTGGGCTCCCCCTCCTGCAAGCCTCACACTTACCTCCTGAAGCCATCCCCCCGGGCTTGGATGCAGACCTCAGCTGTCTGGCAGCCTCCACAGTGAGCAAGGTCAGGACCAGCAGAGAGTGAGCTGATCCCAACAGAAGCTGAGGACCAAGTAGAGGAGGGAAAGTTTGAATCTAAACAGGGTTAGAATGTGGGAGTCAAGACATTCCGCAGTGGGGGAGGGGCCGGCTCAGGTGGGCCTGGGGGAGGGAGGGGCTGGGGGCACATTCCATGGAGGGCTCTGGCAGGAAGGCAGAACCAGAACTCCTTTTGCAAGTGTTCAGTGGCAGTACAACTGGCACTGGTGGCCTTAGCTTCACAGAACACAGCACCCGGTTTCTCTCATTGTCCCCTTTGCTTCAGCTCTTTATCCAGCAACATAGTTCTGTGTCCTCCAAACCCCTCTGCTTACACCTGGCTCCTGACCTACTGCAAAAGAGGGATCTCTTCTGGAGAAAAACCACCCTACATTCTAATAAATGTGGCCGGGTTTGTGGCCACGTGGACCGCAGCGAAATTAGGGCTGCACAGCAGCTCCAGCATCTTCTGTTGCTATATGACTGTCATTGAAGAGCCATTCCTTGTGTCCCCAGCCTGTGAAGCACTGGGACTTCTGCAGACTCTGGCAGGACCTGCCTTCCCTTTGCTGAAGCCCCAGTCATCACAGCAGCCATGTTGTCTTCACATCCAAGACCAGAGTCTCTGCCCTCTGTTCTCAACCAATGGGATATGTGCTTTGGCAAACCCAAACAATAGACGCCCAGCTGATTTTTAAATTCAGAACAACAAGGGTTTGTTCCTGTAATCGTGTCCCGTGCAGTGTGTATTCCCTGCTTATCTGAAATCTGCATTTGACTGGGATGAAGTACTTTGTTTGGCAGCACTAGCAAGAAAATGTAACTAACGTATTGAGCTAAGCAGTTACTCACTCCCCCTGTGAGTAGAGAACTTGGAGTAAAGACGCTCAAGGGTGCATCCTGGGTCCACCACTTTTTGCTCACAATTGGACTGACACGGACAGCAAACCTGCATTTTGGGTGTTACAGAGTTTGGTGGCGTCATCACTGGCGGAGCCTCTTGGCTTCCTGGGGAGCAACAGAAATAAGGCAGCAAATCTCCTTCCTTAAGTTAAATGGCCTTAACACCTTAGAGCCTTAATCTGTTCACGTGTTGAAGATCCTTACTTTGCATGTGCTCCCCAGACCGACAAGGATTCTAACCACCAATGCCCAAGTCCCATTAGCTGTCCCCCCAACCCCCAATTACCTTCTAGTGACCTTCTGAGCCTGGAATCCTCACTGGTGACCAATCTCCAGTCTTCATCTCACGCCCTTGCTCGTTACAGTGCAGGCTCCTCTCACTCAAAGTCTCACCTCATGACCGTCATAGTGGCTCCTTGTGAAACAAACACGCTTGGCTCTTTTCTCTCAGCTGGAGCCAATGTCAGTTTTTCAGCATAAAACGATAGGAAATAGCATTCGTGTTTTCTGTAGGGAAAAGAGAGGAGTGGTAGGAAGTCCCTCAAGGGAGCGAGGGTGACAATGCAGAGGCCTGCTCCTGAAACCTTAGCGGACAAGCTTCTCTGCCTGCTGCAGCGGGAACAGTTCTGACTGACGGCTTGGTGTTGGGAAGGACTGTTCCATACGGTGAACCTCACTGATAACGTTTTTTTGTTTGTGCTTGAGATTTTCTTGCCCTTTGGGAAGAAACTCCAATTTGAATCATAAGGGTGAACTGTATGAAGATTAAAGAGTGATAGATTTGCATGACTGCAAATGTAGTAATACATGACTGGCTGTAAGGCCCACACTACTTCCCATTTTGCCCATTTTGTAAGAAGGTAATCTGTGCGTCTGTACACTTTCCATGTGACTTCTATGCTTTCCCTGAACTCTCAAGATGCAAGTGCCCAGTGCATGTTTGTGCTGAGTAGTTGGCTGTCCCTGTGAAGGCTCTGACCTCCAACGACTTCCCAGAGGAACTTTTGCTTTCTCTGTAGCAAGGAATTATGTTTTCATGGGCATTGTTGTTTTTAATGTCTCCTTAGTCCCCTCGTGCACTCTATATTGAAGTGAGAGCAATACAAGGGAAATCATGGTGAACTTTATTTCCAAAACCTACTGTTTTGGATTAAAAAACCAACTTGTGGCGTTTTCATCATGGCTCTGAAGTATTGAAAAATATTCAACTAAGGTATTTTGAGAAGGATCGTGAGTCAGAATAATATGCACAGGCAGTTCAGAAAGGATGGCTTCACTGTTGGTCCTCCATTTGTTAAGTCAGTTGGCCAGTCATTTCCAAGGTTGTCTCCATGGTTCTCATATAGGTTTGGAATGCATCTTTTCAGGGCATTGAAATAAAAACTACTTGTGGAATATTGTCTGGTCATGGATCTGCAGTCATTTTGTACTGTATCATAATCCCTCCCCGCCCCCCCAGAAGCAGAGATATTTAAATTAGCCTAAAAGTAATTTGCATTGTGCAGCCAATGAAGGGAGCAGTTATAAGTCTTTCACATTATGGTCATTGACCATGCCTGCAGAAAGCCTCTTTGCAGGCACTGACTACTGGAGAAAATCTCTTTGGACATGGATCAGACGCCTCAGAAGACAGATGATCTTGTGCCCAATCACAGAATGGCAAGATAGCACGTTTGTGTTTTATGGACTTTTGTAATCTTGGCTTCTGAGGTTCTTGTTAGATGTCTGCGGTCTCCAGAGTCACCCTGTTGAATGAGAAGTGAAACTAAACTTGCATTGACCTAACAACCAAAGAGGATGCGATGATTGGAGTTCCTTTGAAGGCATCACAAACTCAAGCCATAAATCGATTCTACTATGACATTTTCCCTTTAATTAAAAAAAAAA
>JAGFMF010009945.1:0-35915 GCA_019455555.1 Galemys pyrenaicus
GTCCCCTCCAAGCCGGCAGCAGGGATCGAACTCGTGCTGCAGTGGCTGAGGCTTGCTTCATAGTGCGTTCCTTAACCCACTGCGCCACTGGGGAGGCCCACGTTTTTTGGATTTTTAAGGATTAAGATTCTGTCTCCCTGTACTCTCAGCCTAAATATTTCCTGTTTCTTTAATTTTTTTTTTTTTTTGCTTGCCATTTGCCGTAGGACCCTTGCCAAAACAGAGCCTTGCTAGAAGTTGCAATACCCATAATGTAATAATAACACAGCCAGCCTGTGTTAAGTATGCGCTATGCAGCGCACTTCACAATGCTTTACATCCTGTGACACATTTAATCTTCACAGCAATTCTACGAGGCGAGTACGGCCATCGGTCCCATTTATAGTTTGCGATTGAACCAGGACATTGATAGTTAAATGGTGACTTGAGTCCCGGCTCTGCTTCCTGCCAGTTTGGGCTCATTTATCCAGTTATTAGCAAACGTAGATGTATTTTCTGCACCTCTCAAGCGGGGAAGGTGAGCCCTATGTCCTAGAGATGTGAGGGCCCTGTGACACACGGAACAGGTCAGCATGAGGCCTTCCTTAGGCTTTTCTCGGGAATGCCTGCCCTCGGCCTGACTTCCAGCCCTATCCTTCCTACCTAGAAACTCAGAAAAGCAGACTCTGAATCTGCCTCTTTCCAAGGTCGGGTTCCTCTGGTTAAGTGAACACACCTACACACCTTCGCTCTCTTCATCCCATTCTAAATTTTTCAATCGAACAGAAACCCAGTGCAATCTTTTTTATATTAAAAATTACATATATATTTTACATGCATTGTACAATGCATGCTTTCTCCTCTCAGGTGGAGTCCCTGTCCAATTCCCACCACCAATTCACCCATGCACCATCATTGTGCTCTCCCCTCCCCTGTTTTGATCGCCCTGCCTCCTCCTCGCTTGCAGAATGTCTCTGATTTACAGCTGTCTGCTAATTTTATATCTTTAATTATTATTATTATTTTTTCTACTGATCCCTTAGTTGGTTCCCTTCTATTCCTCCTATAGTTAAGGATTGGGGGAGCGTGGGACTTGCCCTTGGACTTGCTTCTGACATTGGTGCTGGTGCCGCTGTGGGCAGAGGGCCGAGAGGGCTGTCGGCGCTGTCCATTTGTGATCCCTTTCACTCCACCCCTGCCCCTTGGCTGCACTGGCCGGCTCCCCTGGGATGGGCTGTTGGCTTTGCGCTGTGGCAAAGCTGCCTGGAAAGCAGCTGGATGTGCTCCTCTGGACCCAGCCCGGAGGGTCAAGGATCCCAGCAGCTCTCTCCTCCGAGTGGCTGAGGTTTCCAGACACAGGCAGCTGAATTCTCCACGGCACTGTGACTTTTTTATGTTAGAACAACAGTCGACATATTTTTCCAAATGAGCAGTTAAAAGAAATACAAAATGAACCACTAATTTAATAGCCACTGACTTCTTTCAATAAACACTTCAGGGGCATAAATACACAACGAAGCATTTTGGGGAACACATGTTGTAACTCAACCCACTTCTGGCTTCTCTTTCAGGATTTTTACCAAAATGAATAATCATCCATGAATTAACAAAAAATAACAGCATATAACTGGCCCCAGGATGCTTGCTGGGCCGGTGACACCTAGCTGGGCTTTGCCCTCATCCTCGATTTGCAGGGGTCTGGACCTTCTCAAAGGGCAGCGGAACCTTCTTTGGCTCTCTGGTCCCCTTGTACCTCTGCAGACAGGGTTTGCTGATCCATTTCACTTTGAACCTTTTATCTTGACCAAACTACAGGGTCTTGGCAATTGTAGGATACTGAGCCACCCATATGCCCTTTACCCTGGGTCCCCCAGGGCACGCAGCGGGCGAGGCAGGAGAGGTCTGCTGTGCCATGTGGGTCACCACCCTGGCCGGGGATCGAACTTGAGCTGCTGTACCACGGATGCTTCACAGTGCAGCGCTCAACCCCTTGTACCACCACCGAGGCCGAAGGTAGAAGGATTCTTTTGGGCTATCTGATTTACTTTTCTCTTGGATCTTCCACTTTCAAAGGTTTGTAATTTGGGAAACTGAGACTCTGAAGGGAAAGGCTACTTAGACCTTTGGCCAGGAAGGGGGGAGCTGGGCCAAGAGCTTGCTTTCGGACTCTACCCAGATACCCTGCCCTTTCCCCAGCCAGCACCAGGCAGCAGAGTCAGCCAAAGACTTCTGGGCCCAAACCAAGAGCTAGAGGAGGGAGTTCAATCAGAAGACGGTTCACAAGGCATTGTGGGACTACACCTTATTTTTACAGATCTACGTTTCCTGGAGGTCCAGCCAAGGCCAGACAGCAGCCCCTACCCCATCACTCCTACCCCTGAGTGACCTGGCCCCTCAGTCAGTGCCTTTGCCAACCCGGGCAGGGGATGCTGATAGCATTTGCTTCTCAGCCCTCCCTTTTTTTTAATGCTCTTAATTGCTATTTGGAGCCAACAGCAGCCTTCGGAGCGCCTGCTCTGTTTGGGGAGCAGTTGGAAGGCTTGCGCCTCTCTCTGCTCAAGCGTGGGTTCCCAGGGGATCCTGCAGACACAGTGACGTCTGCTGAGGGTGACCTGCCAGGCTGCCCACTGCGCCGTGTGTGCCGTAGAGACCAGGACCACGGTGCTGGGGCTCAGCCATCGTCATCCTCACTTGGGTGAGTCTCTTTATCTCTGAGCCTCATTTTCCTCCTCTGCACAAGAAAATAAGGCCTCTTAACACAGATATGGTGGATGCTGGTGAAATAGGTGCAATGGTTTAGCTTAAAATTGGGATCACAGGAAGTACACACCAAAAAGGTTTAGCTGAGGCAGCTAAACTGAAGGGGAGGGAAGAACATTCCATGTACAAAGAAACTTGTGGACAAAATGCCTAGAGAGAGAAAGTATTTAAGAAGTTGAGAGTGTGACTATGCTGTGCAATGTCTGGGAATGTAGCCCCTCTCTCTGTAGCAGACAAGAAAGTGATGCGATCTTCATGGACTTCTGGAACAATCATGCCAAATCTGCTGCTTGAGGGTAAAGCCAGTCCTTTGAACCCTTGCTAGTGGCTCAGGAGGCGGATAGAGAAGATTTAATAATAGGTTTCCAACCTTTGCCTCTCTCTGTGCATAGATAACATCAACATATATTTAGGTTAAAACAACTTAAGACCAGAAGTGCCCCTGTCAAGAATAATTACACTGTTAGTGGCCATGACTCACAGTGTCTACCTGTATAATTTAAATACAAAGTTGTGTTCATTGCAATAGTTTTAACCAGAGTAAAATTTGTCAGATGGCTTCCAGGTTTGAATCCTCACTTTATCTAATAAACCCTTTGTCTAATTGAGAGTTTATTTCGGATCGAAGGCAGAGGACAGACAAGAATGAGACTTTAATTGGAACTGTAGAGATAGCACAGGCCCAGAAGACTGGGGCAGCACGATCTTTTCCCACAGCACTGATCAAGTCCTGCAGAACAGTAGTATGCTGAGAGACTCCACCTGAGTGAATTTATAAGGGCGTCACTGTGGTCATTAAACCAGAGGGCAGTGAGGCCAGGGAGCAGAGCTGTGGGCATAGTCTAGGAAAAAGGATGCTGCTTAGACCGCATGGTTGAAGCCATGTGAAGCAAGAAGGATGGGAAAGGTCTGTGGGGAGTCCCTTTCTCCCAGAGCATTTGCCCGACTCCCCATGAGGCTGGGAAGTTGCCATTCTGTGAGATTCCGCCACACCTCATTCTCACCTAGTCAGGGCCCCTCTTAAGCTGCCGTCCGGCTCCCTCAGCAAATGGGATCTTGAGAATAGAAACTAAATCCTATGTTCAAATCTTACTCCTGTGCCTGTGTACAGTCACTTCTGATAAACACCAGGCATTGTTCAGAGACTCGACATGACAAATGGTCCCTAATCATCACCTGAAAATTCCAATGCCCATGCCTTCACATGGGTTTAGGGTGGGGGTAGTTGCAGATCAGTATACAGTTACTGCAAATTGTTTCAATGCTGTGTCTCCTGGAAGACTGTGAGGTCTCTGAGGACAGGGCATGTCTGCCTGCTCACTACTGTGCCCTGCCCCCACGAGGCCACATGTGAGTGAACATCTGAGCTGCTTCCCCAACCTTCCCTGGAAGGCTGTCTTACTCTGGGGCAGACTTTCTGGTTCTCGGTCAGGAACCCAGGAAGTCCCCACCCTCATGGATGCCCAGATGGTAGTTGGGAGCAAAAGCTCAAAGGGCGTCTCCAATTAGCAAACCCCTTTACCTTACTCCTTGCAGGGGTCATCTTGGGACAAAGGTGACTTTCTTGATGAAATTCATGTTTCTCAATTTTACAAGAATCAAGAACCAAAGGAAGAGACCTGAGGGGAAGCCTAAGGACCTCTAAGGACAGGTCTGGCAAGGGAATCAGAGAAGGAAACCTTCTGGTGGGTGCCCTGAAACAGCAGGAAGATCACTGAGCAGGTTGTTTTTATCTACAGCATCTTCTGATTCCTTGGTCTTAGGAGTCTGTCCCACCTCTGAGCTGGGGAAGAGAACTAATAAGGAGACAAGAAGATGCCATGGTGCAGGGTCTGACGATACTCCTCAAACCACACTCCACCCAATCTCACAACAGCCCTGGAGAGGTCGTCAGCTCCCTTTTGCAGAGAAAATGTTTGGGGGAAAGGTGGTCCTAAACGGATTATGGGTGTGTGGACTCCAACCCCCACTCCAGACCATCAGTGTTCCAGAACCATAAATCCGATAAGATGATTATCGAAGAGCGGATCCCTGGGACCTGAGGATGGAGTTAAGCAGCCAGGCTGGCTTTAAGACCAGAGGTGAGCCTTGGGCTCGCTCTCTTACTGAGGAACCAGACCCCTTCCTTCGGGAGACAGCTCTCTTCCTTCAGAGCCATCTCATTTGACTCAGAGCCAGCCCTCAACGCGCCATTGCTTAGATCTGGTAGGGTATTTGTGGATTTGTATCCCTCTCTTTTTCCCTTGGTATTATTATTAATATTTTATTCCCCTTCTTTATTTCCCCTGTTAATAACTTTTGCCATGTGTACCTGGAGTTGGGACTTTTTAAGTCTTCTGAGCGCGCGGGTGGAGAACCCAGTGAGGGGAACCCATTTTATATTAGGGTTGCCCTGTAACAAAAAGAAGTGTCTCAGAGAGGTTAAGTCACTGGCCCAAGGTCACACAGCTAGTTAGAAAAACAACACAAGAGTGCAAGTCCAGGTATAGGGATCCCTCTTCCCCACAGGATTCTCGTAATAACCTGAACAAAACAAGCCCAATAAGGAATTCTGCTAGAATAAGGGAATGATCAAAGCATGTTGTTTATAGTTAAGGAAAGTTCCTAAAGGGAAGCCAGCTTCCACCAATAGTTCTCATTGAGTATGTGATGCTGTGGGACATAAAGAATAATATTTGCATTTCTACCTACAATACACTTGTGGTGATTCAGGGTAGCGGCAGGCCCATACCATCTTTCAGATGAGTAAACTGAGGCACAGAAAACTTAGCAATGTACTCATTGTCATTTAATTTATGGGTCAGAGTTAGGGCTTGAACCGTTAGCTTTTAGAGCCAAAAGCAGCATGAGTTGCTCTCTGTCAAGCTCAGAAGTCTGGAGTCTTTGTCCTCTGGGGTAGAAGCGCTCCCTGGGAAATTGTTGAACAATAATGCAAAGCTGGTTGTGATTCCGCTATAATGTGAGCAGCTCAGACAGTGATGTCCCCAAAGAGCTAAACATCAAAACAGTTCTGAACTAGACAAGGAGAATACTGTGTGGAGTGTGACTGTGGAGGGAGGGGTGCCGGGAGCAGGGAACCTTCCGGAGACACTTGGGTGAGTGATGGGTGATGCCCAGGGAGACTTATGACTATTCATGACATCAAAAGCCTGTTAGAAGGCTGCTCTGGGTAGGGGAAGGGCAGGGAAGCTGAGACAAGACAAGCATCTGTGCAGAAAGAGGCTGCCCAGGGGATGAGTGGGGGGGCGGGGGGGGTGAGGCAAAAATGATCCAGGCACTGTGCTGGGCTCCAGGTTGTGTGGGTGCATGAGGCAGAGCGCCTACCCTTAGGAGGATAATGCAGTGTAGAAAGTGCTGTGATGGAGGTACTTTCACATACTGGGAAATTGAAGATTAAGAGCGGGGTGCAACTGGCCAAGGTTCAGATGATGTGCCCAGGGGCTGTATGACAAGAACGTGGGGTACAGATCTTCCTGGCAGAAGAGGTATGATGACTAAAGCAAGTGCATGTTTTTGCTGGAGCCTGGCTTGTAGATTGCCCGGAAGACTGCGAGTGGGGAGAGGAAGAAAGGGCAGGTGCACCAGTTAGGCCTTATTGGCTACAAGTGGTGATGCTGACAGCAGAGCAGAAAGGTGTGACTGGGTCCTGCCATCCATTCCTCCTTCTGCTAGCCATAGCCCAGCTTGTTTTGAGGCAGGGATTAGGAGGGTCCTTCCCTTCTCTATTCTCAATCCCTAAAATCCAGGTGGGACGTCAAAGTCAGCTCCAGGTTGAAGTGTGGAATTGGGGCCCAAGCCAATTGACGAAGCATATTCCCCTGATTGAGTGGAATTGTGTCCCCTCAAAATTCATATGTTGACGTCCTAACACCTCATGCCTCAGAACATGACCTCATTTGGTTATAGAGTCATTGAAGATGTAACTAGTTAAGAGGGCGGCACATTGGAGTAGAGTAGAGGGGCCCTGATCCAGTAGGACTATGTTCTCATCAAAGATGCCTTAGGAAGAGACAGACACACACCAGGGGAAGGCCAGAGAAGATGAAGGCAGAGATTGGGGTGATGCGTATAGAGGCGAAGGAGAGAAGCAGAAAGCAGATTCTTTCTCATGCCTTCAGAGGGAACCCCTGACACCTTCAATTTGGACCTCCATTCTCCAGGTCTGTGAGAAGACACATTTCTTCTCAGTCGCCCACTCTCTGGTACTTTGCAACCCTTGGAAATGAATGCCCTGTGATGTTGGTTCTAGTGTGGACTCGAGATTCCCATGATTCAACCAGCATGAAAATGAACTTGAGCAGGGGCTACCTGCTATGCATTTGGTTAGTTTGTGTTGAATTGTACCTGAAGCTGCAGCAGCTGCCCCATTTCTTTTTTTTTTTTTTAGATTTATATACTTATGCATATAAGAGCTGGGGTACAGGTCAGAGTCGTGGGAGATGAGAGGATCCATCAGAGACAGAGTGGGGAGCAGAACAGGCAGATCGACTGAAACATACTGCTGAGGGGCGCAGCGGGCGAGACAGGAGAGGTTTGCTGCGCCATGTGGGTCCCCTCCCTGGCCGGGGATCGAACTCGAACTTCTGTACCGTGTATGCTTCACAGTGCGGCACTCAACCTGCTGCGTCACAAGGGGGGCCTCAGCTGCTCCCATTTTTGCCATCCTAAGGCAGAATCTGGCTGGGAGTAGAAAACACAGAGGGGAAGCGTTGCCGAGGGGTGGGAGAAGCAGGCGAGGCCCTGCTGAGATACTGTCTATGTGCTGCCACATCCAGCTCTCCCTGCTCCTAGCCTATTACATTACACCAGTCAACAATCTCAAATTCACTTTGGGCTTAAGCCAGTCTGAGTTAACTTTTCTTCCACTTGTGACAGCATTTTGACTTGTATCATTTAATTGAAAAAGAAAACAAAAGAAAATGGATTTCCTGGAAAGAATCTGAAATGGCAGGCAAATAAATGCAAGGAGAGTTCTGGCTGGCCCAGCACGGGTTTTGGGTGAGCTGCAGCTCATCACAGAGACATTTCTGGGAAGGTGGGAAGTCTGTTAAAGGCACCCAATAAATGGAGTCCCTTTGGTCTGACATGGTGGGATTCCTCTTATGGGAAAAAATAACCCAGTGGGCTCTTAGAAGGTATGCAGATAAAAGAGTTCCATGAGCAATACATCTGGAAAACCTTGGACTTCCCAAATCCTGGGTTTCCTGCAGGACTTCTCAGAGCCTTTCACCTGTTGATGTCGGCTGAAAATTCCAGGGAAATATGTATGCTCCATTTCTGAAATTTATTTGTTGATAAAATGCCTTTATCTCAGAGTGTCTAAAGGACTGGCATTCCTTAGAACACAATTTGTGAAAAACTCTATCCCATAATGGGAGGGCTATGTTTTCTTCCTGTTATTATTTCCTCCTGTACCTTGCACATAGAAGGCACTCAAAGGCATCCCAGAGCTCAGTATTGAAAGGGCCTCAAAATTCAACAGAACAGTATTCAGTGTAGGACGTGAACGTGTTTGATAGCGCCCCCATCCCCCACCGCTATTACCACACCTGCCCTGATTTCAGTGTTTCTGTCAGGGTGGCACCTCGGACGCCAGGTGACGTGCTGGATGAGACGCAGTCTCTGACACTGACACCTCAATGCTTCTGCAAGGCCACCTGCTCTGCATGGGCCTCTCAGGGCACCTGACCGCTCAGGGGAATTCCCAGCGCCTCACAGTCCAGCAAGGTTCATCTGTTGAGCTACGCGCTTCCCTCGGCTCAGCCCCTTGGGATTCTGAATGCCGCTAGAGGCCACGAGACGCGAGCTAAATACAAAAGGATTTTCAACCCTTAGAGAGCATCCATCCCTGCCACTCAAGAAACCATCACTTTTGCCTCACTGTCCTCGGTCTTGTTAGCTCTGTTCTGTTGTCAACCTCTGGTATCTCCACTGCATTTGAACTGGGATGTGGGTGTGCCAGAAGTACAGAGGAGGGGACTGGAAAATGCTGACGCCAGAGGAGACTCTGGGGACCCAGCTTGCCCACCCCCCCACCTTGCTTTTATTTTTTTTGCAGATGAAGAAACTGAGGCCCACAGAGGACAAGGGACTTGCCTGTAGCTGTGCAGCAACTAAGATTCAGTGTCAGAACTTGTCAGCGTTAGCGTTGAGGAATGAGTTAAATGAATGTTTCCTAAAAATGGATTTGTAGAGAACAGTTGGTCTTCGGGGATGGTCAAATGTGTGTTGGAAATACTGTATTCAATAGTATTTGTTCTTAGAGCACATTGAAATTCTGCAATAAAGAATCCTCTTGAAGTCTATTTCATCCTGTGTTTGCTAAATTCGTCTGGCCAGGGGACTTCACCTCCTTTATGTGACAGGCCATCCCAAAGAAGTTGCTCAGAAGGCATATTTTAAGGGCCAGGCTAGGGTTTGCCTGCAGTTGTGCCTCTGGTGCTGTACTTGGGTGGTGGGGTGAGCAGCGGGCAGTGGGCAGTGGGCTGGAGGCTCTTAGGGCCAGTGGCAGGGACATCAGTACTAGGAAAGAGGGGGTGTCAGTGTGTCTTGACAGTGGTTCACTGTTTGCCATGAGGGTTAAGAACACGAAGCTGGAACAGGAGTCCTCAGGGTGGAGGCTGGCACCCAGATATGGAGTCCAAACACAACTGTGGCCACTGCAGTGAGTTCCAGGCTGCTGTTAGGGTCTAGGGGTGGAGGCAGGGCATCCGAGGGGATGGACAAGATAGGACTGAGAATTTAAGGCCAATACTTTCTGGACACAGTATACAAAAAGAATGGGGTAGAATTGGAAACAGGACTTGACTCCTGAGAAGTGGGGTGGCAAGAATAAGGTGGGACCCTGGAAAGACAGGGGAAGCAGGTAGGAGTTCTTTCTCTGCCCTGAGCACCAGTGCCCTGCAGGACACAGAGGCATCCCAGGCACCATGGACACCTGGGGAGATGGAGCGTAATCAGATGCCCAACTTCTTTACAGACCTCTGGGGAGTCACCTGTGTCTGCAGCAGTCACCTGCCAGCTTGCACCCAAGGTGGTTCCCCAGCACCAGGTAGAGGGCAAAGGCAAAGGCATCTCCAGGAGACTGGTCGATTACAACCAACAGACCCCTGAACACTCAGCACCCATACTTGGAACGACCTGATTCTAGGCTCACAGAATGGCGGGAACCCAGGCTCCAAGTTTTAATCCTGAAGGTTTATCACTAGTAAATAGTTCTGAGTCCGTGTGAACTAGTCTTGTTCTCTGGGTCCCAGTGCTGTCATCTTTCGAATGGGTTGGCCTCAATTATTCCTTTATTTCCTTCCATGACTTTTTAATTCTCCAGCCACACAGGTAGAGTCACCCCAGACTGACCTACTGTCTGCTAGTGTTCCAGGCTCCACACATCAATCTCCCATGTTTCTTTGTAGATGGAAGGTACGTCTCTCATCCTAGAATTGTAAAAATGGGAAATTGCAGCGCTGTCATGAACTTACTTTATAACTCAGGGAAGGTACATTTAAGAAATATGACTTTCCTGAGGAAACAAAACTCACACAGTAACACTGTGTGAGTCAGTGAGACCTGCCTTGAGTTCAGCCATCCCCAAAGATTCTCTGGACACCACTGTCCCCATAAACAACATCACAAGGCAATTGGGAGGGTCAGGGAGACAGTGGCTATGCAAAGGGCTTCTAAAGTATGCACCTGATCATGTGCTGTGCACACGGGAGGGGCTGGGGTGAGATAAGGGTGGTGATGATGAGGATGATACATTGCTAATCTCTTGAGATTAGGTGCTGTGAGGTCTGTGGATGGAAATGTGGGCTAGTCCAGACCCTGTGGAAAACAGTGTAGAGATTTCTCAAAATATTAAAAATAGATCTACTGTGTGATCCAGCAATTCCACTCCTAGGTAACTACCCAAAGAAAACGGAAACACTACTTGACGGGATGTATGGACTCCTCTGTTCACTGCAGCCTATTTACAATAGCCAAGTGATGAAAGCAACAAAGTGCCCAAAGACAGATGAAAGGATTAGGAAAATGCAGTTTATATAGACAATGGAATACTACTCAGCCTTCAAAAAAAAACTCTTCCCATACCCAACAACACGGATGGAACTGGAGGGGATAATGCTAAATGAAAAAAGTCAGAAGGAGAAAGACAGATACCAGATGTTTTCACCTAAACAGAAAAAAATAATCAACAAAAATACAAAGGAACTGATAAAACTAAACCAAAATAAAACCTAGACATAGGACTGCAGAATTGTAGCTAGAGGGTAGAGATGGGAAAAAATAAGGATCAATCAATCTCCAATGGTCTAGGATAAAGAACTATGGATGCTTTGGTGGTGGGAAGGAAGTGGTACATGCATCTGAGGAGTTGTGAACCTATTCCCCTAGATGATATATAGAGCTATTAACCAATGTTACCTCAATATGGAAAAAAAAACAATAAAAAAAAAACAAACAAAAGCAAGCTACACAGCAAGAACAGTATCATCACATTTTGCACACATGCACGTATATATTTCCATCTGGATAGAATCACTTGTATGTGGAATGCAGGAAAACAAAACTAAGGGTCAGATCAAACCAAACCTCTAGCAAACCCTAGACATCTGATTGTAGAATTCTGGCAACCAGAGGAAGAAGGAGGGTGGAGAGCAAAGCAGGGAGGGGCACGATGGGCCGGGCTGGAGACTGGTGGTGAGCGGGCGACGGTGCAGGCGCCTGAGGGGTTGATCCCATACCTCTGAAGCATATACAGCATTGGAACCAATGTTGCCTCAATAAAAAAAAAGAAAAAATGTTTGCGAGGCAGGAAGTGGGGTCAGGAAAGGCCAACCTTGCTTTACTCTACTAATACCTGGGGCTGCAGGCCCTGCAGTGGAAGTGGTGACTTCCTCCACCCTCACCCCCTCCACCCTCCACCTCACCCCCCGAATCCCAGCAGGGGTTCGGCTTCTGCTGTGCCCAGGTGGGACCTGTCTCATTTTGCAAGCAGCAGTGAGGTTTTTCTGGAGCCAGGGCTCCCTAGAAAAACTGGCCAAGATGTTGGCTCACTTCACTATGGTAACAAAGCAACCCTGCTGATAAAAGACGAGGTTTCGGGTCCAGTCTCCCCTTGATCTTGTGTGCTCTTGATCTCTTTGCTGGCCTGCAGAGCCTATGTGTCCTGCTTTGTTTAAAAAATAAAACCCCTTGGAGGTCAGTGAGTGTTTAGGGAGGAGGAAAGAGACCAGGAGGCAATAAGGAAAAGGCTGGCAGAAGTTCTAATCCTAGATCTGCCATCAAAGAGCTCGGTGACCTTTACAAAGCCACTGTCCTTTTCTGAGTCACAGTTTCTTCATCTGGAGACACAAGGTTCAGCCTTAATAAGGACACTACCGGCTCCACTTTCAAGGGTCAGGGGAGAAATAAGGAGAGAAGCCACCCCAGACAGACCGCCTAGAGCCTCCAGTTCAGGGAGCTTGAGATCAAAGGCAACCTCAGACACACCAGCCCCCTTCCTGCCCCAGCCCTAGGGACAGTGGGCAAGGGCAGGGAAAGATGCAGGTGGAGTGAGAGAGGAGGGGCTTGTGCCTTCTAAGAGTCACACTCAGCCTTAAAAAAATCCCCAGGAACTGAGTAATTGGGGAAAGGAAAAATACTAATTTTCGGCTAGCATTAATCGAGCCAACAGTTAGCTTTCTCTTTTCCCTGTACATTGTGAGAATTTGCTTCTAGACATTCACATGCCATTCTGCTCTCTTCTGGGCACCAGCGGATGATTGTGCCCACAGCTACGCAGCGTGTTTCCGTCTGAGTCCAAGCAGACCTGACTGTCAGGTAGCTGTAAAGAACCAGACACCTGCCTCCTATTGACTTGGCCTCAGATGCAGAGTTTTTCCATGTAGCTGCTGCCTCACACTCCATGAGACTGTTTGACACTCTTTGGTCAGCTCATCAGCCACTCCCCTCGATGTCTCCTTTATCATGACTGCAAATCAGCTCTCCCCATCCAGTCCTCGTGATTGATTACCAAGCTCAACATGTAGAACTTGACATTTATCTCTGCTAAATTTCATCTGGTTGGTTCAGGTCTATTGTTCCTAGCTGTCAAGAGAGCAGGAATCTGCCATATCAGCCTCTTTCCAGCCTGGTCTGCTGGCGTGAGGGGCAGAGGGTGGATTACCTGCGGCAGAGCTGGGATGGGAGGTTGTGGCTGCAGTCTGGCCCAGCTCAGTGGGGGAGGTACAGAAAACTGGACTGGGGAGGATGGCGGTGGGAACCGGCCCGGCTCAGGGCTGGTAAAGGATGTGGTTCAGTAGAACACACTTAACACAGATGGTAAATCAGGGTAGATGGCAGCTTGCTTGCAAGACAGCTCAGTATGGGGGCAAGGCATCTCAACTGCCGTCATAGGAAGAAGTGATGGCAGAGGGTCAGGGCGTTAGAGTGAGACCAGTCAGTGGCTAGAAGAGCAAAGGCAGGAGTCCAGAGCTCTGGAGGAGAGGAAGGCAATGCTCGCTCAGAATCCTCCTCCTCGCCTCTCACACTCCATCATAAGCCATCAAGACCTACTCATTCTGCCATGGAACTGTCTTGCTGTTAGTCTCCTTTGTATTTTTTTAAAGATTTATTTATTTATGCATAGATTTATTTATTTTATTATGCATATACAAGAGCGGGGGTACAGGCCAGAATCACGGGAGGTGAGAGGATTCACTAGAGACAGAGTGGGGAGCAGAACAGGCAGATGGACTGAAGTACATTGCTGAATGGAGCAGCGGGCGAGGCAGGAGAGGTCTGCTGTGTCCCTCCCTAGTGGGGGATCGAACCCGCGCTACCGTGCCGTGGATGCTTCACAGTGTGGCACTCAGCCTGCTGCGCCACCAGGGAGGCCCTGTTATCTATACTTTGCTTTTCTCCACCTTAAACACTACCATCCTTGTGGCTCAGCTGTCTCCTTGCAGTCCACATCCATCCTCCATGTGACACCACAGGACTCCTTCCTCTTATAAATCTGGTCCTCTCACTTTTTTTTTTAAAGATTTATTTATTTATGCATACAAGCACTGGGGTACAGACCAGAGGTGTGTGTGTGGGGGTGAGAGGATTCACCACAGAGAGCAGAGAGCAGAACAGGCAGATCAACAGAAGTACACTGCTGAGGGGAGCAGTGGGCACAGCAGGAGAGGTCTGCCGCACCATGTGGGTCCCCTCCCTGACTGGCAGCAGGGATCGAACTCCTGCTGCAGTGGCTGCGGTTTGCTTCACAGTGCGTTGCTTAACCCACTGCGCCACCAGGGAGGCCCACCTCTCACTTCTTACTTCAACCCTTGCCGGAGTCCATATTGTCACAAGCATGAAGCACTAATGTCTCGGCATGTTGCATAGACCCTCTGTGATCTGGTTCCTGTTACTTCTTCAATTCAATTTAGGCCCTTCCAGCCCAGTGTAGGAAAGCAGACACCATCCTTGCCAAGTTAGACTCTAGCGTTAGCACATACTGAGCCCTCTGCCTGGACTCCCACCGACACGGCCCTCCCTCATCTGAGAACGCCTTCAACCTGGAGTAGCCTCCACAGGGGAGCCATCTTTGAAGCCAGGCCAAAGTGCAGGCCGCCTGAGCCCCAGGGTCAGCAGCAGTCAGCTCGTGACATCCGCCCATGCCGTGCTTTCCGTTAGACAATTTGTCTGCATTTCCCACTAGACGGTAAGCTCCTTCAAAAGGGTATAGCATGGGACCAGTAGGTTTTCAGTGAAATAGAAAGGAGTATCAAGGTTTCTAGCAATGCATTCTGGGGTGAGGGCAGAGTCCAGGATTATGGGGTCTAGGAGTATCAGACAGAAAAGATGGACAGAGAATCATGACATTAGTGTGCGCGCGTGTGTGTGTGTGTGCCTGAGAGAGAGAGAGCGAGAACAAGAGCACAACACCTTAATCTTTATCTTTTGGACCTTCCCTAGACATAATGAATAGATGTGAGTTCTTTGGTTTGCTCTCTTTGCGTTATGAAAAGAGTCAGGCATTGGTGCCAAAAAATCAGGGGTTATTGTTTCCTCTACTTTATAGAAACAGGCCTTTGGATAAGATCACTGGTCTCTTTGAATCTCAGTTTCCTTCTTTGTGGCAACAATGGGGACAACAATGCCACCTCGGAGATAATGTAAATTAAAAAAAAAAAGCACCTCTCCCAGAGCCTAGCAAGGCAGGATCTCAGAGAGCAAGGCTTGGTTCTCTTGGTTGTCATGCTGAGGGAATGCAAAGGAACAGGCTAGCTGGACGGCACTTCCTCTCCCCTACAGGAGCACAAACATCATCAGATGGGCCTTGAATGAATTAGAGCAAAAGAGGAGGCAGGATTTAATAGCCAGACCCATCATGGACTCATCCTAAGTCTCACTGAGACAGGTGGTCGAGGAGTCTGGAACAGGCTGGAGTCTCTCTCCCAGGTCTGACTCTCTATGACCCTCCTCCTAGTGTTTGTATGAGTCCCTAGAAATGGCTGTCTTTCAGCACTCCCTTGTGACCTGCAGGTGCGGCTTCCAAGATTTCAGTTTATCTTCTATTAGCTGCTTTTGTAATTTATGCCTTGCTCCAGAGAGCCCCAGAGACCCTGTGCTGAGACAGAGAGACAGCCCAGCTCAGCTTCTCGGCAGTGCCCAATAAATCACCACTCTGGTTGCTGCGTTCTGAGGAGGTGGCTGATCTCCTCTCATTGGTTTAAGTTTCAAAGGTTGATATTTTCTGGTTTCCTCCCTAGATTCTGAGATTCAGATGCACTCTCTGGAGAATGAACATCCTTCTACATTCATTATTCACTGTGTTCATTATGGGGTCCTCTTACTTGCCAGGGGTCAGCAAACACTTTCTGCAAAAGGCCAGATAGTAAATATTTCAGGCATTGGCATATCTATGGTCTCCGTGTCACAGTCTTTGTTAGTTCTTTTTTGCTATCCATGAAAACATAAAAATGTTCTTAGCCTGGGGAGCACAAAACAGACCATGGTCTGTCTATACATGGTCCTAAATTACAGGGGTCCTATTTCACAGACCCCCTGCCTCATCCCATTTACTAAATTAATGCATTGATATAGTTCTCTCTCACCTACATTCTTTCCCTCCAGCTATCCTTCCTCCCCTCCCCTTTGTATCCTTTCCCTTCCTGCCTCCCCATCTTCTTTCTTTCTCCACCTCCTCCCCCTTCCTCTTTCCTCCATGTCCCTCCTTCACTTGCTCCATCCTTCCTCTCTGCTTTCCCTTAAACAGGTGTAAGGAGCTCTCTAGGTTTGGGGTGCCATACAGTGGTGTGTGGATATGGCAAGTGAAGCAAGACCTTCTCCTTAAGTCATTCTGGATATCTGAGGTGATTGGGCTAGGGCTAGTGGTGGGTGAAGGGCTGTAACGTGAATGGCAATCTGTCTGTGTGATTGGTGTTATCTCAACCGCCACACGGCAGCCCACGGGCAGGGAGGGAAAAGGGAGGGGGGACGCTGTGTGACAAGCCAGGTCCCAGGAGGTGGGACAGGCGCTCACCTCAAAACGACAGCCTGCCTAGCAGGGCTTTCCAAGCAGGCAGGACATTTAAGCCAAGAGGTGAAGCAGAAGAGGATGCGACTTGTTTGGGGGAGAAGAATTCATAGGTTGTGCGGCATCCAGAACATTCTTGAAGATGAGATGAAGTAGCAGATAAGACAGTGATCTCTGGAGTCTGGAATGGTACAAATCTCAATTCTCTTACTAGTGGGATCTTCAAGCTAGTTCTTCAAGCTCCCGAAACTGCTTTCTTTTGACTTGTCAGGTTAGAGATAACAGTTCCTCTAACTCTAGTAGAGGAAGGCTGGGAGGAACGTGTGAATTAACTCATGCTAAGCGCTTAGTATAGTGACTTGCACAGAGTAAGTGCTTGATAAGTGTCAGCTGTTCTCATGGAGAAGGGCGAGCAGGACAGAAGGTCAGTGCTGAAGGCTGCTGCAGCGATCCCTCACCTTCAGCTGACTTTGGCCTTGATGAGTAGACAAGGTGACACATTAAAGATCGTCAGCCTGGGCCTCCCTGGTGGCTCAAGGGGTTAAGCAACGCACTATGAAGCAGCTGCACACTGCAACATGAGTTCGATCCCCAGCCCAGGAGCTGACCCATATGGCAAAGCAGGCCTCTCCTGTCTCTCTTGCTGCTCCCCTCAGCAGTGTGTTTCAGTCCATCTGCCTGTTCTGCTCCCCGCTCTGTCTCTGGTGAGTTCTCTCACCCAGCCTCCACACCTCTAGCCTGTCCCCCAGTTCTTGTATGCATAAGTAAATCTTTACAAAGATTATCAGCCTGGGCATGGATTCAGTCTTCCCGTGGTGCTAATCTCTGTTCTGACTACAGACTATGGACATTAGACTATGATTCCCACTTCACAGACAAGAAAAGTAAGGTTTAGAGAATTCAGTGACTTCTACCTCAAGGTCAACCAATTCAGCAGCAGAAGACCTGAGCCAGTGTCCTGAACCTGATGCTCTGTGTGCTTCCCCGCCCACACGGCTGGCTCACGGATGGACTACGGCATCATGCCAGCCGGGCCCTGGCTCCAATTAGCAAACAAATCAAACCGGCTGGTGGGGCTTCGTGCCTGCTACAGTCGTGTTTATCATTCATCAGAGGAGAGAGCCATGTGCCAGGCGAGTGAGTCAGACCCCTGAGGAGAGAAGATTTAAGGTGATGTGGCTTAGGGGGCTGGTCCCAAGATTGTCATTTGGGATGTTGGATATGCTTAGGGACAGAACGTTTTGGTATTCACTGCAAGGTGGACGGAGCCTTGCGCCAGGGCTTTGAGGGCTTCAGGGTCTGGGGGAGTTAGGCGAGCCTGGCGGTCTGGTGGCCTGGGTCCGGCCTGGGTCCTGTGCCTCGCCTTGGCATTGCAGCAGGAATGGGGCATCTTGTTTTGATGCCTCAGTTTCAGCCTCCTTCTATGTAAAATATGGATTTTGGTGGGGAAATTCAACTTATCGTAGGAGGTGTTAAAGCGAGGTGGTGAAAAAAATTCAATCTTTTTTCTTTAACAGAACTCTAATAGGGGTAGTAGCTAGGGTGTAGCAAGAGGGCAGTGGGGGGGGGGGTCTGCATTTCAGTCTGGGCTTTGCCTGTCATTGTGGTGTGACCTTAAGCTTCTCCACTGCTGCCCCTGAACCTGTTCTCCCATCCGGTCTGGTCCATCCGGACCAGAACTGAGAGCTCTAACTTGTGAGCTGTGGACTTCACCTGGCTGGTGGATGAGGCTTAGCTGGTCCCACATAGGTCGATCTTCCAAATGATCATCTGCCTTTCCAGTGAGCCAGCATTGAAAGCTGGGCGATGTCACATGTAATTCTGGATTCCTAAGTTCCCTGAAAAAGCAGAAGACCTTGGCACAGTAGGCCCATTCTTTCCAGAAACACAGGCAGGGCATGGGCAGCTACGACACCCTTTGGAGGGGCCTCTGCTGGCAGTCTCAGGCATACCTCCTGCCTTTGGACACATCCGAGTGACAGGCCATGGTCAAGGCCCCGTGGACCTGCATTCTCTGCCCACAGGCACAGATGTGCCCCGCTGCTCTATGGGGTGGACGTCCAGCCCTCTTGGGGACCTTGCACCCTCCCCTGATAAGGCCACCGAGTCTTTTCTGCTTTGATGACTATTAAACCACAGAGGGATTATTTTAGTTTTTCACATACAAATTTATATAAGTGTAGTAAACATACCTTTGCAAACTCCCACGCCCTCTTGCAGATGCTGACACGCTCCCTGGAGGATGTGAGGCTTCCCACACCCCACCCACTCCATGCATGCTCCTGGCAGTTCTGTCACTCTAAGACTCCATGGTGGGCACCCCAATTCTTTGGCTCACCAGCTATACCCAGGGAGTTGGATCTCCATGCGATAGTAGGGTGAGGAGAGGCCAACACTGTGAATGATGACTCAAAGAGTGGGGATTGCCTTTACTGAAAGCTGCTTCTACTTTTGTCTTTTGCTCACTCTTCTTTCTCCAGATACATACATACAAATTCTTGTTGGATAACAAGTTTTGATAAGGAGATGCCTCCATCGAGGCACGTCCTAACTAAACTTGTGGTCTCTTCCTCCACCTCTTCCTTGTTTCTTTGCCATTGTCCCTCATTCCCATCGTGGTGCTCCAGTCCACCGAGTCTGAAGTGGGGAGTCATCCCTGATTCTACTCTATCCCTCACATCCTTGGCCCATCAGATAGACACCAAGCTCCAGTGATCTCATCTTCTTGAAGGTATTACTTCTTTCTAGCCTTACCGTCCCCTCCATATTGAAGCCACCACTGTCCTTCCCCTGGGCACCCTTCTAGTCTAGTCCCATGCCACATGTCAGATGAAAGTCATTGGGAAATCCAAATCTGATCATAGCATGCATCTCTTTAAAACCCTCTCAGCACCATGACTGACTTTAGAATAAAGTTCTTTGCACCCCTATTTTTATTGCAGCATTTATAATAGATAAGACTTGGAATCGACCCAAATGCCCCAAATAGATGACTGGATCAAGAAAATGTAGTATATATACACAGTGGAATATTGTTCAGCAATCAAAAAGATAAACTAGCATCATTCGCAGAAACATGGATGGAGCTTGAGGGGATGATGCTCAGTGAAATAAATCAGAAGGAAAAAGAAAAATACCTGATGGTCTCACTTATAGGAGGATTAGAGGGGAGCAAGGAAAAAATAACAGTAACAACAACAAAACAAAAATAAACAGATAACTACAAATCAGAGATTCTGCAGGGAAGAGAGAGGGATTAGGATTAAGGCAGGCACGGGAAGAGCATAAGGAACTATGGTGATGATGCACAGGTGAATTGGTGGTGGGAATTCTATGGAGACTACACCTAGAAAAGAAAGCAAACGTTGTAAGAAAAAATAAATAATAAATAAGTATTAATGAAAAAAAAAAGTTCTAAGTTCCAAACAAGACCGGACAGCTCTCAGGATATGGGTACTATGTACACAGTAGGCATGGGGAAGTCTCCCTTCTTGAAAGCTCACAGTCCCCCAAAACACTGGTGCGGGGCTTCCAGGCAGAAGTTATTGGAGTTGGAGCAAACCCAACCACAGTGGTCAGGAGGCCCTGCGGACAAGCGTGCCCAGGGTTCCCTGTCCACGTACGGTAGCTCTGGGAGCTCCATCTGACCCAAAGCACCAGTCACTCTCAGCTGAAGAGGAGCAAGGCCTCAGGCAGGCAGCTTCCTTAAAAGTCACCTCCAGAGTCGAAATCTCTAGAAAGTGGCAAAACAGGAGTGCATCATTATTTTGTCCCGAGACACAGAGAGAGCGAGAGTCTTCCCATGTCCCAGATTCCAGGCTAGCCGCTCACAGCTGTAGACAGTCTGACCCTGACCAATTTGCCCTTGATTTCAGAGTCTTATGACTGAAGATTAGAATGCCTCTTTGTTCCTGCCTGGTGCGGGGCCGAGAGAGTTACTACTTTAAGAGAGATGCATGTTTAGAAAAATAAAAGGAGAAAAGGCTAGATGAATGAGTCCAGTAGGGAAGGGAATTCGCCAGGTTATGAAAGAACCAAGGTGGCTACTTGATCTAGCTGGACCACCCCCTAAGATGCCCCAAGTTGGCTTCAGTGTCTGAGTTCATGCTTCCAACCTGGTAGTCCCTCTTACACCAGAGTCCTTGATGCAGCTTCTGGGGCAGCTGCCATGACTCACTGCCGCCACCATTCAGAAGATTCCTTCAGCATTTGCCATGGGGGCGGGGGAGGGTGTGTGAACCTGCTTCCTCTGAAGTAGTTTGGCCAATAATGGAATCTAGTTGACAACTGTCGGAGTCAGCAAGTAGTCCCAGCCTCTACCTGTACAGGTAGGAAACCTGAGAGCCAGGGAAGGGAAAGGATCTGGGGGAGATGCCAGTGCTGGGCTGGGCCCCAGAACTGGTGTCCTATTGTCTGGTTTAGTGCTTGTTGCAGTCTATTTAGTAGTCTTACTAGCCAATCATGCTAAGGACTGGAATGTATCTCATTGACCCTGGTTTTTGGATAACATTTAACATGAGAGTCTGGGAGGGAGGTGCAAATAAAGAGGCTGCTGGCATGGAGGGAAGAAGGAAAACTAATCAGAGTAAAAGAATACATTTGTCGTTTTCTAATGCAGGATGTTTGCCTTTTATTTTCATTAAATGCCATCTCCTGTATTGGTTTTTGTTTTGTTTTTTATGGCTCTTTGTCTATTTTCTTAGGTTGAACACTTAGTGCAATTACTTTCAGCTATTCATAAAAAAATTATAAACGTGTTGAAGGCTATAGAATGCCCTTTGTGTACAGCTTTAGCTCTGTCCCCTAGGCTTTGATATGGCGTTCTCTCCTTTTCATTACTTTCTAGATAATACATACTTTGTTTTTATTTCCTCTTTGAGCTAAGGATTATTTAGGAAATATTTCTTAATTTCAAAATAGTGAAGGGTTTTTGGGTCATATTTTTAAGAATACTTTTTAAAATGAAATAATCCATCAACATCACTGTTTGGAGACCGATGGGAGAGGCACCAGCTCCGAGGAAATAAGCAAGAGAAAGCCACCTTCTCGATTTCTTGTTGATTCCAGTTGGGTGGAGTATTTTGCTCTCACTTCCACTGATATGGGAGAGTAGGAAGCAAAAGGAAGTGGGCATCAGGACCCCATGACATCCTCAGCTAAGTGTCTGCTCTCTGGCCTACTCCCCAGGCTGTGACCTGGGGACTGCTTCCTCTCTGCCCCTTGTTGGCCCCCCTGCTTGCCCAAGTCCTAGGAGCTATCTTCTCCCGTGCCTCGTCCCACTTTGCTCATTTCCCAAAGGGAAATGAGAATGTCCATGGCTGTTTTAACTCTTCTCCCAGGAACAGTGAGACCAGGGCACCCCTCTTCTCTTTCCAGTGTTCTCCTGGGAGGCTTAGAGGTCATCATGGGTATAGAGAGGGAACTTCATGAGATCCATTAATATGAGACACCACAGTGCCAGGTACTCCACTGGGTGCTGGACGCCTGGAATCTCACATGCCTCTGCAGGCATCGTTCCCACTGGGTGGAGGTGGAAATTGACTCTCAGCAATTTTCTTAGGCCACACAGGTTAGGAACTGGATGCTACACAGGTCTCTCTGGCCCCTATGCCTTTGCTTTCATGCTGCACAACTCTAGTCCAATCGTGACACCCCTCAGCATCCCTGCTATCACTCAGAATTTTCAGTCAGCAGTTCTGGGGCTTTTAAGGGACCCGGTCATAATCACAAAGGCAGTGAGTGACACAGCAAGACCCGAATGAAGTTGGAAATGAAATCATCCAAGAATACACATCCATCTGTCCTGTCTTCCTGTTACATCTCCTCGCTACATCTCCCCCTTTTCCCCTCCATATATCTTCCTCAATCCATAGCCCAGTCCCTGTGTTCTTAACTGGGAATATTGAAAAGTATGGTGCATGGTAGGAATAGGGGCAGGCAGAAGTTGGGGGAGGGCAGGGGGAAGGCTTTGAGGCTGACAAGACAAATGGACTCCTGTGAACCTTTCCCAGCCACATGCTTGGGCCTTTATATGACCAGTATTGATCTTTCTAGGGCATTTACCCAATGGCCAAGAATTATAGGTCTTCTTTTGGAAGGGGACCGCATATCATTACAATAGATCATTTAAGGCGTTTTATGACTGTGCTGCTGGGAACTGGAATCTTAAAGCCAAAATAGGTCAGAGGGTCTTAGAAAGACCCCTTGCCTTCCCTCACCTCGTGGCTTCTCCCTCCTCTTCCCTGACTCACAACTTCACTCCTTCCTGAATTCACTGACGCTCTCAGCCAGCTGGCATCGTGACCATGGTGCCAAGGAAAAACCATTTATTTGCTCTTTTGTAATCTCACTCTTTGCTCCCTGGAATGGGTCCTTGGTTTTCCTCACTTTGTTCAACATCTGTGCCTCTCCCAGGACCCTCCCCTTATGTCCTGCTTTCTCGCCTACTGGTTAGTGGGTGTATGTCCAGCAGGCATGGATGCCATAGGAATTGAGTGAATAAAGGCATGAATGATGAATGAACAAGGGACTCCAGGAATTACAAATGCCCAATCGGCACTCAGTGGAAGAGTGAAAAGCAAGGCAAGCATGGCAGAGCAATCGCTCTACAGTTATTCCTGAAGCTCGGGCAGGGGCAAGCACAGGAGGGAGGTGCACATCCTGCCCCTGAGCCCTCCCGGTCCCCAGGCAGACCCCTCAGCCTCAGCAGCAGACCCCAAGGTGGTGATGGATGCTCACAGGGATTGCTGAGCACAGTTCAGTGCCAGCCTCACTCCGTGGCCCATGGGTATTTTCAGAACTATGGTTTTAACCTTTCAACCTGTTTCCTCACCTGCAAAGTGGAGATAAGAACACCCAGGAGTTTCAGTAGGAATCACTCAAGATAAGGAATGTAAAGTGTTCCCAGAAGGTCTTGAGGTCTTTCAGAGAAATGGTCCCTTGTCCGAGCCTCAACTGACCCTCAGTGTCTGCTTGTTTTCCTCATCCTGGGGGCTGCTGGGTCCTCCGGTGCAGGCTTTGCTCTACGGGGGGCTGCCAGTACCAGTCCTAAGGTTAAACAGCCTGGACACCCAGCTGGAGACTGGTGTCCCACTCAGCATCTCACTCTTTGCTCCCGGAGTGAGTCCTTGGTCCTCCCTCCCAGAGTTTTCTCTGCTTTGTTCAGCATCTGTGCCTCCCTGGGACATACTGATCTTGCTTTGAAGAAAGCAGAGGCAGAGTGCCACTTGGGGAGCCCAGAGGTGCTGGGAGATGCCCCCCGAGATCACTACTGCCTAGCTTTGTCAGTCTTCTCTCACATACCCAGTACTCGAAAGCCCCACTTGGAAATTTCCAGTCATTCTTAGTGTGTGTGTGTATGCATGTGTGTATGCATGTGTGTATGCATGTGTGTATGTATGTGTGTAAGCATGTGTGTATGCATGTGTGTGTGTGCACCTGTGTGGTGCAGTTGTCATTTCTTTAATTAGACTAGTCATGCTTGACCTGAGGACACATAGAATCTCCAAGAAAGTCTTAGTTTTAAATGTTAGTCTCCAGGCCCGTCCCTAGAGACTCTGATTGAATCAGTCTGGAGCGGGGTCTGGAAACTGGGACCTTTTTTTCCAGAAGGGAAAATAATTTTATTGTGTTATAATGACTATTATTATTATCTCACAGACTCTCTGAATACATCTTTACACATATGTGAATGTCACTGGACCTGACTTTATGGGTCAGGATTTTGTTCTTTTTTTCAATTGAGGGAACAGTGGTTTACAATGTTGCTTGTACTCAGAGGTCTAGGACACTGGGACTTGACTGGTCCAGCTGGTGTTGACTAGGACTGAATTGGGTTCAGGGTCCCCTGAGTGGGGGATGTGGCTTCATCCACTTTTGTCTCCTCTGGTGTCTGCGAGTACCAACCTCATGTCATTTGATCACTTCGCTCCTCCTGTCCACCTGGGCCAGGAACTCGTGCCTGTCTTACTGAACTGCATCTGATTTCCTGTTTATTCATCTGTCTCTCTCAAGCAACAATGGGCTACCTGAGTGTGGGATCCAGGCTTCCATGCTTAGGCCTTTGTCAAAGCCTTCACTCCACAGACGTATGGGTGCCACAGCGTCCTGGAGCCATCTTATCTGTCCTGTGTGGTCTTCCTGCTGGTTAACAAGAAGCCTCCCTCCTTGAACGTGTCATCTCTCTGCTTTTGGCAGGGCTTTCCAAACTTGCAACTCCGTCTTATTATCTCCTGCTGTGCAACAGATTACCCTTCAACTTAGCAGCTTGGAGCACCACAGCTTTATCATTACACGTGGTTTCTGCAGACCAGGGCTTCAGAGCAGCTGAGCTGGGTGATCCTGGCTTAGGGTTTTTGTGGGGTTGCTGGCAGGATGTCTGCCAGGGAGTAGCATTTAAAGATTTGATGGAGTGGGCTGGAGCACCTGCTTCCAAGCTCCTTGGCTGACTATCGGGAGGAAGCTTCAGTTGCTCTTCCATAGGGCTGGCTGCTCGTGACCTCACCTTCCTGAGATCCACTGATCCGACACACCAAGGACACAAGCAAGTGGGAGATGAACCAAGCTGGAAGCCAGTCTTCTTAATACATGCCACCATTTCCTGACAGATCTCACCGAACCACCCCTGGGAAGTGTGTGTGTGTGTTTGGGGGGTGCACAGGAGGCAAGATCACGGTGGGTCTTTTTGGAAGATGGTTCCTGGGGCTTCCACGTGGAAAGCTGGCCTGAGATTCCAGGAGGTCACTCTGTCCTAGTCCTGGGTTTTCATCATTGTCCCCTTGAATGAAAATATATATTGAGTCTTCCCTCTGCAAGGACACAGAGCAAGAGGTGAATTTCATCCTGGTCACTGATCTTTTTGGAGAAGACCTAATAAGCTAATGCTTCCCTGGTCATCAGTTCCAAAATCCTTAGTAATGCCTGAAATCTCTGCTGATAGATTGGAAATTGTGACCCAGAGGTAGACCAGAAGTTTCAAACATCTCCAGAGTGTGAGTTTATTTTCTATGGTCAGGGCATTTTAAGACCACAGGCAGAAGGGCTAGAGACCATGGGGGTTCCACAGGGTCAGAGGGGCAGTTGGTAGAGACCTGCTCCCTGCACCTGCCCCTGACACCTGGCAGGACAGACGGCAACACACAACCCTGACATCAGCCAGAGCTGACTTCCCCCAGGGAGGCCCCGGTGTGCTGGGATGGGGAGGAGGGAATGCCAAGACAGCCTGATCTGGGTGGGGGCCACCTCTGCTTTTCATCTACTGCGTGACCCCGGTAGTTGTTCTTTCCCTGAGGTCTCAGTTTCCCCATACGTAAAATGAGTTCCCTGACTACATTAAGTAGACTATTTTTTAAAAACATGACGCTTCCTTTTCCAAATTAAATCTATGACCAATGAGGTGAATATAGTATTACTGCCTCATTACAATATAAAATAGGTAATATTATAACAGCTACCAGCCACTGAATGCTTAGCACCTTCTTAATGCTGTTCTTAAATGCTTTGTACACATATCAGCTCATTTCATCTGCACAGTGACACTGTGAGGTTTTTTTCCTCCCCTAACCATCATCTCATTTTCCAGAGGAGGAAGCAGAAGCACATGGAGGTGAAATTATCTGCCCAAGATCACAGGGCTTATAAGTGGCTTGAACTCCCAGAGGGGTCCAAGGGCCCTGTTCATTCCCTGCTGAGCCCTTTGACGTACAGATAGAAGCACAAATGCCCAAACAGAAGTGAGGAAGGGGCTGGTGGCGCAGTGGGTTAAGCAGCGCAGTGGGTTACGCAACACACTATGAAGCAAACTCCAGCCACTGCAGCACGAGTTCGATCCCTGCCTCCAGCTGGGGAGGGAACCCACATGGCACAGCAGACCTCTCCTGCCTCACCCGCTGCTCCCCTCAGCAGTGTGTTTCAGTCGACCTGCCTGTTCTCACTCTCTCTCTGGTGGATTCTCAGCCCCCCACACCTCTGGTCTGTGCCCCAGTGCTTGTATGAATAAATAAATCTTTTTTTAAAAAAAGTGAGGGAGGGGACTGGAAACCCCCTGCTTGTGTCCTTTCTCTCTTCCTTTTACCCTCTCTCTCTCTCCCCCCTTCTCCCACTGAGCACCCCTCGCCTACCCCTTAAGCACAGCTACAGACCCCTAGAGCTGGGGAGCTTTTCCCCTTTGATACTGACACTTGCTGAGCCTTGAATGCATTTCTCTAAGTGGGCTCTGCAGACACCTGTATCTGCACCATCTGGGATGCTTTATGAAGTACAGATTTTTAAGCCCCTTTCCAGGTCCACTACATCTGAGTTTCTGGGTGGAGCCCAGAAATCTCCATGTTAATAAGCACACATGTGGGTCTCAAGTTCACTGATGAGGAGAAACTGCTGCCTCATGAATGAAGGTGGGCAGCTTGGTGTTTACTATCTGGTTGGGAAAGGTCTGGGGTTAGCACTTTCTTTAAGGAGAGGGGAGGCCAGGGCCTGACAGCCCAGCCAGGGGTCTGGCCTGATTGAGTCTCCATGCTTAGCACTGTTAGACCATCTGTCAAGCAGAACCTCACTTCGGGCCATGATCAGGTGGTGGCCACCCAGAGTGAGCAAGGAAATCCACCTGTCCAAGAGCAAAGCATGGCTCTCGGTCATCGTGACATTTCTGGCTACAATTAATCAGCACATCTGTGGACATACCAGGTGACTAGAGAACATTTTTATGCTTCACAGAGAAAACAATTTTCATTACTGTTCAGCACAGCCCATGAATCAGAGAAACAAATGGCATTCAACATTCATGTGTTAATTATTGTTATTCCTTGAGATGGTTACACCCAAGAGCTGATTACCAGCTTGACTGCAGGGCGCATCCTTGCAACGGGAAGTCTGGTTCTTATGACCTCTCCTGGGAGCTTCTGGCAGCTAGATTTGGGGGAAGGTCATTAATAAATGTATTCTAGTTGCAGGGTAATCATGCTGTGCTTATGAGGATAGCTGTTCCACTTCAAAGAAGCACTGTCCAGGCAGAAAAACTTGAACAAGGGTATGGGACAGGAAAACACGGGAGGGGGGAGGAATCAAAGCCTGGGTTCCCCTGGTCTCCGGGCAATTTTTTGGCCATTGTTTAAGCCACAGATACACTGGCTTTAGCATTTTCTCAGAAAGTGACACTTATAGCGGTTTACAGAGTTTCTGAGCGCTTCTATTAATTAGTGTATTCAATGGTATTCAGCACCCCAGGAGTCACCTTACCCCCAGGAGGGACAGTAGTCTGCTCAGTCTGGCCACTAGAGGGAAGCAGTGAGTCCATACTCCAGTTGATTCCTGCCCCCTTCCCCCCCACCCCCCCATATACACACTGGGATGGAGCGATAGAAGGATGGACAGACAGACAGACTATGGATGGGAACCTTGTCTGGGCCTCTGGAACATGTGGGGGTCCTGAAGCTTGAGCTTTATTTATTTCACAAATATGTGTCTTTGAGTTTCACCTGTGTTCCTATTTTGGTGTTTTGAGACAGTAAGGAGTTGTTTCTAAGAGACCAGCCCTTCGAAGCCCTTCTCCAGGAAGAAATGACAGGGTGTTTTGGAATTGATATTCAGGATGTGTGATTAAGCCTGACAAACCAGAGGGGTCATGAAAAGTTCTAGTCTCACCTTTTTGGGGATGAGTGCTAGAATGATGGTGGGCTACTTTTAAAAGGCTGAAACTTCCCCTAGAAACAGGAGCGACTCAGAGACAAGGTCCTGATGTTGGCACATGATTAATGTCAGCAAGAAGTCCGAGTGATGATGATGATGATGATGATGATGATATGATAAAGGCAGCCTGACATAGGCCTGCCGTGAGCCAGAAGCTACCAGGCAGCAGGAATTGCACAGTCGAGGACCTGAGGTTCCGTAACTTCACAGCTACGTGGCTAAGTAGCAGATTGATTTAGGGACCCAGGCCTGGCCAAATCCATTCAACACTTTGCCTCCTGGGTGGGATGCAGGGAATAAAATATCAGCGAGGATATTTTTGAGGCATAATATATCAGTCTGTTAAGGAATATTTTTGAAGGATAAAAACTAAGTGGAACTAAATGAATCCTGTGCCATGCATGGGGAGGGGGAGGGCAGAGAGGTCACTGACTAATAGCCTTGCTGCTCAGGGCCGGACTCACAATACTAGTCCTTGGTGGTGCAAGGGGCACAGACGTAGTTAGCTGCGATGACTGCACGGCAGTCACCTTATGGCCAAGGGAACAGTGGCCCCACCTGACCACCAGCACCCTGGAGCCCAAGGAGCCATATAGCATCTGGGTCAGCCCCGCTAAGCAGACCGCACAGAGGGTTCTCGCCAGGAGAATGGGAACATGCTAAGAGAAGGCAACAGAGATGGCAAGGATGTTGGAACAAACTTGCAGGGGCGGAGGGGGTCTTTGAGAAGCTTCGAGTTCCGTCCGCTCACAATAAGGGAGAAGAATTCGAGTCTGGGAGTGGAAGTTGCTGCTAATGTTATGTAACTTGTTGCTGGTACCTCTGGGGCTAGAGCCCTGCTTTCCCGTCCCCCGAGTTGAAACCTACTGTCAACACCTCCTCGCCATAACTCACAAATCCGAATCTCATTCCAGTTTCTCAGAGTCCTTCCCCATGGCTCTCCAGCCTCAGGGTGAGAAAGCACGCAGGTCCTGTGTGGGCCCGCAGGCCACGCAGGGCAGGCAGGTCTCCAAGCGGATGCTCTGCGGGGAGTGATGCGGTTGGCACTGTGGGCTGTGGGGCTACGGCGCCCTCTGCTGGGCGGCCGCTGCAGGGCCCGCGGGAAGCAGAGGGGAAGAGCGAAGGCTTGGGGTAGGGGCTGGGCTGGGGGCTGGAGGCGCACAGAGGTGAGCGAGCTTTTAAGCAGAGCCAGTGATGGCGACATTGTGACTTGAGCCACCTGTCTCTCAGCCCCTCCCCCTGCGGCTTTCTGCCATTGCTCTGCCTGCCAGGCAGCCTGCTCAGGACCCTGCCCTGGGCTTGTCTTGCAAGCCCTGCACACGCCATCTACTTCCTGTGTCTCCCCCAGCTGCAAGCCCTGGTAATACAACATTGACTTTTAAAGGGTAAAGAGATTATTTGCACCCCTTCCCCAGCCCCGAGAGCTACCAAGTCTTTCCCAAAGGAGTGATCTGAGCTTGGAGGCCCACCCACTCCCTCCGTGGGGTGAGGCCTGTGGGTACAGAGGCTCTGCTACTACTACTACTAGCTTGGTATTAGTTCTGACTTCCGACTCCCCCTTTCAGATTCTTTGGATTTGAACTATACACGGGACCTCTCTGACCCTCAGCTTCCCCATCTATAAAATGGCAACAAGAACCCCTTGAAAGGTTTTGGGTGCGGTTGGACGGGAGAGCAAGGGAGAGAGAGAGATAGAGGGAGAGAGAAAGAAAGAGCCAGGCCATGTTTCTGACCAGCAGGAACTTTTCTTGTGCTCCTGGGCGAGGTTCTCCGAGCCCCAGAGTGGGGGTTGGGGAAGTCACACCCAGGTTACAGGCTGTGGGGTTTTTATAGGCGGGGCACTTTGGAGTGGAAATTTTGAAGCTCCTTCTGGCGGGAAGGTTGTGGCAGGAAGAAGTTGTCCACTGGTGGTGACCTATATCGAAGCCCCCACGTTACATTCATGTTCCCAGGCTGCATTCCACTGGGATTGAGCTACGTGAGTCACATGTCATCCTGTTCCACAGCGAGAGCGATTTGCTGTCACCATCTTATCTTGGTTACTGCTGGCTTCTCAGAACTGCTGCCCTGGGACTCCGGGTGAGGGGTCTGAGTGAGGGGCCTTTGTGACCTTTCATCCCTCTCCCCACACTGCCGTGGCTCTGAAGTGAAAAGATGGAGTCAAGCATCCATCTTAGGACCACGTGACCACTCAGTTGTTTCTTAGAGCTCCTTGGCAATTGCTGTCTGCCCCCACTGGGGTGCTGAGGATGAAGAGGAGCCAAATCCAAGCATTATTTTCATCTGAGGTGAATTCCAACCAGGGCAGGCAATGGAGGGGACCGCCTTAGTGCAGACAACCAGTCCGTGTGGCATCCAATTACCCAAGAGACCCGCCCCAGAACCTCAAGCTCAACCCCCTGTGCATGGTCCCGGCCTGCTCTGGGCCCTCTGCCTACCCCCTTCAAGAGAGACCAAGGAAGATTTGAACCAGTGGCAGAGAAGGGAGAGATCTACACAGAAGTCGGGTGAAGTGTCAGTTCACCCCATCTTGTAGTTCCTGGGTCTCTGCAGATTTGTTTTCCTTAAGGAAGAAAGGAATTTTGAGGCCAGCTCTGAGACAAGTGTCCACTCTGGACTCACTGCCCCTGTGGCCTTGGTGAGTACTTGGCCTCTCTGAGGCTTCCTTTCTTTATTTCTGAGATGGGAACGAGAAAGCCTCCTGCAGAGGGTGGTTCAGAAGTTGTAGAAGCTTGCTGGCCCAGGGCCTGACTACCAGTGGCTGCCCCTCCTGTGTGAACACCAAATCACCGAGTCACACACCCCCTTGTTACAAATACCCTCGAAGCCAGCAGGGCTGAGCTCTGTTTCTGGTGCCGGTTACTCTCCCAGCCGGGGCTGGCCACTGAGGAGGCACCTCCTGAGATGGGCTGGCATCCGGCAGCTCAGTCGGCGGTCCTCCTGCTGGAGTACCCTGAGCCCTGTCCCCACTAAGGGCCACCCACGGGTGCAGTCAGGGAAGGGAGTCCATCCTTTTGCTCTAAAGTCAATGGCCTTCGAGTCTTGTCTCTATGAACCAAATCCTCACCCGGTCAGCTCACCTGCTCTCAGCTGCAGCTTTAACTTTGAGGACAGACTTTGCACGCCCCAAGGTCAATGCCTGTCTCAGCGCCTCTGGATTCAGATCCATTCAGGCTGGGCTGAGGGATTCCTCTTGCTGCTCTGAGCTCAGCTTCTGAGTTTCTGTCCAGCTCTTGCAGATCCCATCCTCCCGCTCCTCCCATATCTCTCCTCTCCTGGAAAGCACTGAAACAGGCGGCTATCAGGTAACTGAGGTGTCTTTCGGGACACTTTGCTTGAGAGCCCCCTTTTAGTCTTCCTGATACACCATCAGGGGTCCGCCATCCCCATTTCACAGACGAAGAAATGAAGGCTCAGAGACATCCCGTGACTTGTCCAGGTCACACAGCCAGTAGACCCTGGCGGCAGGAGTGAAGCTGGGTCCGTGTGGCTTGAGAAGAGTGGATGAGTTCTTCCCACGTGGGTGTGGTAGAAAGTTGCACTTACACAAAGCAAGACAAGCCGTCTCTCGCTGCCATTGTCTCTGTAGGTTTTGGGTGACGTGTGAAGAGCGTTAGTAGGGGTGCCTTGCTAGGAAGGGCATCTGAACGCGCTGGGTGTCATGCAGCTCCCACAAGCAGGCGGTCCACTAGGGATTACCCAGGAGGCTGGGTCGAGGTGCTGGCTTGGTTGCGGTGGATGAACTGAGCTGATCATGAGCTCCAGCCAGTCGGCTGCTCCCACGGGTTTGTGTCTCGGTCATAAGCGGGTGTAGCTGGGCGTGTGGATGGTGCAGAGTCCAGCAGCTCCTCAGAAACGTAGTTCCAGAGCATGTGGCAGGACCAGCTCAGCTGATTCTTGGGGGAGGCCCGACAGTGGCCCCTGTGAAGCCTGTGCTCGCCCTGCACCCAAACCTGTGTACCCCGTCTCTGTGCCCATATTCTTCTGCCATTCACCTCTCGTCTCTGAGCGCCTGGCTGCCCTTAACAATGTGCAGGTGAAGAGCACATGCGCACGTGACATGGCTGGACTGAGCATTTCTTGTTGCACTTCTGTGTGGGTGGTCCTGAGATGCTCATGGGGATCTGGAGGGCAGAAGTGGGGGGGCAGCCACAGGGAGTTCTCCCCTCTTGTGGCTTAACAGCTGCTCATCTGTTTGGTGGCCTAGTTCCATCCCCTGGAACCTTCTCCAGCTCCCCTGGCTCCTGTGAGTTTAAGTACAGAACCAAGGGCCCTGACTTCTGCAGGGAACCCACACCATCAAGTCAGGGCGGCAGAACTCATACGGACTATTCTTAGGCCATCCTGGGGTAAGTCCAGGCCAGAGCCATGCTGGTCAGCCTTGTCTTGCTCTCCCTCCCTTTACCTCCACCTTTCCTTCCCTACCTCCTGCTTTTTGCACTCGGGATCAGAGGTGATGGCCACAGCCTTGCTGTGACCTGCTTAGCCTTGCCTCTCCTGCTCCCAGCCGGAGCAGAAAGTCAAATTTCTCTAACGCACCCCCTGCTATTCCTTTCTCCAGTTACTGAACTGTAACTGATGTGGCTTTTGTATAGAGATTGATGATGACTTCTGACTCTAGTCATCTTTCAGAGCCCTGTTGAAGTCTCACCTCCTCCAGGAAGTCTTCCCAGACTCCACAAGTCATCTTTGCTTTTGCCTCGGCACTGTGATAGCGCTTACCACCTGTCTTGCTTTAGACTGTAAGTTACCTGGCCAACAGTGGGTGTCTTCCTGCTCTAGATCAAACTTTCCTACACTTCATAGGTCATACAAATCATCAGTCTCCCTGGAAGATTCCAATTCTGTGAACCCTCATCTAGAATAAATATGGATGATCAAGAAGTTTGAGAAACTCAGCCCTGAGTAAATGTGAGTTCTATGGTGACAAGAACCAGGGCTTGATGTACGTGACAGAGTCCATCTTGCCAGCAATGGCAAGATTATTTGTCACTAGAATGGGTGTGTGCCCAAACCTGCCTACTTGGGCAGCAGCTGGGCTTAGAATGTCTGCTGGGTCAGGTGTCTGGCTGTCTCCTTTCTCCAAGCAGAGAAGCAGAGGGCCAAAGTCCCAGGCCTCAGGTGCCAGAAACATCCACAATTCTGGGTGGGGTTCATTCTGTCCCCTGTCTGTCACTTGCCCCAAGCTGCCCCAAGATCCTCTCCCCCATATCTTTGCAGGGAGAACTGTTTGTTTTTGCTGACCAGGCCCCACCCCAACCTCTTTTTTTTTTTTTTTTTCACTCTGTGTCTCCCACCTCAAATCCCCAGGATTGGACCTGGCTGATTCAGGCTCAGCTCCACTTGTTTCTTGAGCACATTCTAGACCGATGCTGTGTCAAACACAGAATGGGCACTCGATAAAAACAAAAGTCGACTGTCCTGCACGCAGGGTCTGCCCTGCTGTGTGAGGACCTGCAAATGGGGAGCTGCAAATGGGTGGGTGTTTGAGGCACGCTGGGCATGCAGTTGCTAGGTCCTGCTGGTCACCCAGGGGTGCCACCCCAACCCTCACCACAAACTCCCAGTTCCCCCCACTGTGATCAGCTCTGTCTGACGCCCGTTGGGAAGGTCGGCTCCAGTGTCCATGTTGGAAGCTTTTGTGTGAATCCCTCACAGCAGACACGTCTGTTCCGTAATCAAAACATGGACAGGTTCCTTGTGCTGGGCCCTAATTTGCTGAAATTGTGCATAATTGAGACAGATGATCTGCTTCCCAGCTAGACCATTTGTCACCTATCATTCAGCAGTGATGCTGGCTAGCTCAGGGTGTTGTGGGGAGAAGCTACCACCTAGCTCCCATGTGGGAGCCTGAGTGACCCCCACCACTGCTCCCCTTCAGGATCTCACCCCTGGAGAGTGCAGGAAGGAAGGAGGAAACCTGATCTTTAGCAGATGTGTGCATGAGAGAGGAAGTGAGATGGGCCAGTGAGCAGACCCAAAAGAAGAGAGTTCTTCACCCGAGTTTTTGAGAAAGGACCAGTCAAGGGCTGAGAAACTGCTAAAGACTTTAAGCTCCAAAATGGACTCTCAGAAGTAGCCAGGAATACGGTGACTCTGGCTCTGGAGCAGTTGCTGATGTAGAAGGCCAACAAGCCCCGGGCTGGGAGCCCAGCCTGTGCAGAGGAGAGAGCTCAAGTGGGTAGAAATGACCAGGAATGGGGTGCTGGGTGTCCCACTTTATGAAAATTGTACTGCACCAACCAAACCAAAATAACTCGCTTCGGCCAGGGGGTGCTTGTCAATGAGAACCTTCCTCAGGAACATCTCTTTAAAGAGCACCTCCATGTAGACCTGTTGTCTGGAGGTGGCCAGGCTTGGATCTGCACACTCATTTTAAGGACCTGTGCATAGAGTGGGGATATGGAGGCTGCCCCTGGTGCACCGGCAAGTCGCCGTTCCTTGGCCTCTGCAGGCCTTGGCTCCCGGTGGCCAGGGGGCGGGGACGGGGTGGTCTCTGGGGAGATCCAGTTGTCACATTTTCTGCAGAAACAGGAAGAAGGCACCAGCTATCCCAGAGGTCCTACTGTGTGCCAGGTGCTCATTTCACTTTATGCCTCAGTCCTCCCAGGAGGGAGGAGATAGGACACTACGCAGATAGGGAGCAGGCCCTGACGCAGTCAAATGCCTAAGTCACGGGCTGCGGCAAGAAAGGGCTGGAGAACACGTTGGCCTCATCACTGGGCAATGGCTGGGGGCTGCCAGCACCCAGTATGCTGACCCCACCTCCATTTCCCACCTCCACCCTGAGAGATGGGAACGCAGGCGGCAGGCAGTGGGGCTCGCCTGCCTCTTCTGCTTCAAATCTGGACAAAGCTTTGGGTCACCTTCTGGGCTTCTGATGAGGAAAGGGAGGCCAATGCATTTAATTAACATCCACAGGGCCCCTGGAAGTCACCCCCCCAGACACAGCTGCCGTCCACGAGGGTACCTGGTGGTCATGACGGCTTCTGGGCGTTTCCAGCACAGACCTTTGAGCAATTCATTCTCTACACTTATAAATAAGTCAATAAAAAAGATGTTCGACATAATTTCCCCAGAGAATGGGAGGAAGAAAAGGCACGAATTGGGAAGTTCTATTATCTTCTATTGTCATGTCTCTGATGACAGATAATGGCAAGTGGTGAGGGGGACTGGCGGGAGGGGGGCTGGGGGGGAGAATAACGTTTGGGTAAAGACCGCCTTTCGAATGTGTCATCGTGCATCTGGCTCAAGAAGGGAGACTGGAAAGACAGGACTAGCCGTGTGTCTTCTCCTAGCTTGCGCCCCACCCACATCTGGCCAATTCAGTTCCTGATGCTCTTAGAAACCACTTTGTGACACCCACCCCCTTCACTGCTTCACTCTCACAAAGCTGATCAATTGGTCTGATTCCAGTGACTTCTCATGAAGGTCTTAATTGAGGAAGGAGTTGCTACCTGTGAGTTCCTTGGGAATCGATAGCCCTGGGGAAGTCTTTTCGCCCCCCCGGCTCAGGGCTGGTGAGAAAGGAGAGCAGGGGCAGGCTCTGAATCAATGGGATTAAACACTGGAGGTCTAAGAGGAGCAGCGCTGCTGGGAGATAACCCCTCCCCCAAACTGGGCCCCCCAGGGGGAGGGACTCATTGAGAATCTGGCCTGTGGGAATGGAAGTGGCAGGGTTCTCACACAAGGGGAGGGACACCCGGGCATGGGGGATCGGGCTGAGCTTTTAAGATTTGGTTTAAAGAAGATAATAAAAGGTATAACACCTATGTTGATAGCAGCACTCTTTACAATAGGGAAGACCTGGAAACAACCTCAATGCCCAGAAACAGATGAATGAATTGGGAAGCTGTGGTACATAGACACGATGGAATACTACTCAGCCATCAAAAATGAAAAACTAGACTCATTCATGGGAACATGGATGGATCTGGAGGGGATTATGATTAGCGAAGCAAGTCAGAAGGCAAAAGAAAAATACCAG